>CM053562.1:30073058-30320505 GCA_028646485.1 Cryptoprocta ferox
GAATAAAATGTCTAAGGCCTGCCCTTGTCATTGGGTAGCACAGCAGCAGTTGGGGAAGGACCCTCCCCCCCACCCCCCTGCAGAACAATAGGCAACTAATAGCACCTTCTGGGCACAGGCTGGAATTGAGGGACCAAAGGGCCAAGGGAGGGCTTCCCACAGTCTCAGACTTCACAGAGGGTGGGCTCCTGGGCTGGGTCCATGAAGATGTGGAGATTTGGGTGGGCAGAGGGAAAAGACATCCACGTGAAGGGAAGGGTGTCCTAGAGGTACAGAGCAGGAACTGGTGGGGGCCATCAGCACAGCACAGCACCCAGCTCCCCTTGGGCACGAAGCCACTGGGAATGGAATAAGCAAGCCCAGTTCTGACCGCTTTAAGATCTGCCTCAGTGTCTTTGATGCCTATTAACCGTTCTCAAAACCCCACTGTAGGAGTGGTGAGGCCAAGTGCCCAGGAGGCCCCACTGCTCTGGTGGCCAGTGGCAGATCTGGCATGGGAAGGCCAGGGGCTCCCTGCAGACACTTCAGGCACAGACACCATCACAGGTGGCGGTTTCTTAGTCCTCTGTCCTCTCCACTGGGCTTGGAACCCTTCCAGCTCCTCCCCTGCTCTGGCCTCCCTCAGGCTCAGATAAGGAGCTATTTTTGCTATCTACCCCTCCCCCACCGGCCCCTCCCGTCCCCTGAGGCCTGATCAGAGCTCTCAGTAGGGGATTCCTGAAAGGCCCGGCATTTCAGGGGACAGGGAGGAGCCACCAGCTGCTGGGCAAGGAAAGGACAGTATGGAAGCAAGTGACTCAGAGGAGCCAGCAAGATGGAGAGGGAGAAACAGGAAGGAGCAGGTGCAGGGGAGAGAAGGAGTGGGGGTGGGGGAGGTAAATGGGACCTGCAGGTTTGTCCAAGGGGGACTTGGGCAGGGATGAGGAGAAAACGGAGGAGGGCTTGGGAGGAGAGACAAGGAGGGAGGCAGAATGCAGGCCCCCAGCAGCACCCAGGCTGAGAGTTCACTGCATGAGTGGGTGGCTCAGGCTGGGACCGGCAAGCCACCCAGATGCCCAGAACAGAGGGAGTCCTCAGCCCTGCTCCTGAGCACGAGGCCCTCTGATGCCCTCCCCTGGGTCCGTGGGCCCACAGGTCCCGCAGAGCATCCAGAGATGGCAGGGGTCATGCAGAGGCTTTCTGTCCCTCTCAGCCTGCCATCCATGGGGCTGGGTCTCCCTAGCTCTGAATCTTTACAGGTGTTGATGGGGTGCAACAAAAAGAAGTTCTGGGCAGGGAGGGAGCAGAAGGGATGCAGAGGTCTAGAAGGAGGGGGTGTAGAGGGAAAAAGCACTGATTTTGACAAAAAATGAAAATAGAGATTTTTAAAACATCAAGTCCCCTACTAACTGGGGCTCCTAAGTACTAAACAAGGTTTACTACAGCATGTGCTTTGTGGGTTGGTCACATTGTAGCTTATCTGTGAGTTGCTGACAGTAGAGGCAATCAGGAGGGGTGAGGGTGTGAGTGTATGAGAGTGTGCAGGAGGGTGTGTATGTGACGTGAGTGTGTGTGGAGTGAGGGTGAGGGTGATTGTCAGTGTGGGAGGGTTTGAGGGTGAGCGTGGGTGAGGGTGATTGTAAGTGTATTGGGGCGTGTGGGTGAGTGTGTGTGATTGTGTGTGAGAGTGTTTGTGAGTGTGTGTGGGTAAGGGTGATTGTGAGCGTGTGTGGGGGGGTGAGGGTAAGTGTGTGTGAGGGTGAGGGTGATTGTGTGATTGTGAGTGTGTTGGGGGTAAGGGTGTGTGTGTGTGATTGCATGTATGATTGTGGGTGTGTTGGGGGGGTGAGGGTGAGCATGTGTGACTGTGTGTGAGGGTGATTGTGAGTGTGGGGGGGTGTGAGAGTGAGCATGTGGAGCTGCACATGTGACTGTGGGTGTGTGCGGGGTGAGGGTATGTGTGCGTGCATATGACTCCTCGGACCAGCCGTAGCAGGGTTCCTCCTGGGCCTAAGACAGGAGTAGATGCTTCTGGCTGAAGGGCTGTCCTACAGAAGTCTCAAGCCCAGTCCCTGCAACCGCCCTGAAGAGGAAGGGAGGTGGGTGACCACTCTCCCGAAGTTAGGGGGAGAAGTGACCAGCAGCCTGTCAGGGGAGGGGACAGCCCAGCCTGATACTCTCAGAGCACTAGAAAGAGGACTCTAAATAAAACGGGAAGATGTTCCCTCAAAGACCCTGACCCCCATCCACCGTTGCCCATTCCAGGGCCCCTGACCCCCCAGCTCCAAGCCAGTGGTAGCCTGTGGCACCCAGTGGGGTGCACTGGGGAGATGGAAACCCACGGTGGAATCACCTAGGGGTGGGGTAGGCAACGGGGGTGTGAAGAGTTGGCAGAGGTTTGAGGCCTTGGGAAAAGGAGGCACATCAGAAATAGAAGGCAGGGACAGTTGATTGTGGTCCATGTGCGCATCACAGGGAGACACTGGCGGAAAGTCAGGGACATACAAATAGGAACAATTAAAAGCTAGCCATTGTTTTCACTAGACTAACATTTACTGAACACGTATTTGTTCATGCCAGGCCCCAGGACCACTAAAGTGAGCTAAACACAGGCCTGCCCTGTCCTTAGGAATTCACCATCCAGCGAGTAAGATGAGCATAAAAAGTCCTCAAGTAGCGATGATGATGATAAAAGCTGTAGCGGGCTGAACACTTGCACGTCCCGGGCACTGTCGCAAGCATTTTACACATACTCGGTGTTAGGATCAAGGTACGAATGAGATCTGGGAGGCGTCCAGAGCAGAGGCCTCTCTGCAGCCTGGGGCCCAGGGGTAGAAGTTCATTGTCCTCACTCTTCACCTCAAGCCTGAGGAGACGCCCCTCCACGGGAGAGAACGGTATTTTCCGTAGGGTTCTAGAATGGGTCAAGGAGAGCATCTGAATTCCTAGCCGCCCTCACCCCCACCTCCACCCGGACCTGCTGCTCTCCCCGCTGGCCAGTCCCTGACCTAACTCATGTGGGGCTGGCTGGGTCAGACTTGTCTAGACCAGCACACCCATTACCCAATCTCTCCAACCCATCTCTTCAACTGACACGCTTGGGGCCTCCTGGGGAGAACAAACCTTGGGAGGACTGGGGAGGCAGCAGAGACAGTGGGATGGAGGGGCTGTGGGGCTGGTGCCCAAGGCTGGGGGTGCTGGGCAGAGGCTGAGCCAGCCAGCTCCCTGGTGCTCTACTCAAGAGCTGTCCCTTTGGGGAAGGCAGGGCTGGTAACTCAGAGGTGGGCGGGGACAGCAAAGAGAAGTGGGAAGCGCTGGTATTTGCAGGGCTCAGTGTAGGAGAACAAATGTGTTCCCAGACGGTGGCCCACCCACTTTTTCTTCCCATTTCTGGTTCCATCCTGCATCTTGGGGGGCCACCAGTATCACCAGTGCCTGTGTAGACAGCCCTACCTGCACACTGACACATCACCAAACAGCAATCCTCCCTGGGCCCAGGTAAAGGTTGTCAAGTTTGGGACATACTTATAGTAAAACAGTATTCCTTGTGTATCTGAAATTTAAGTGTAACTAGGCTCCCTATATTTTATCGGGCAGTCCTAGCCAAGGGTGTCCCCACCAGCCATGAGGTTGAGGTAGAAACCCTCTATAGGCCTTGCAAGAGGGCTCAGGGCCCATTGGGCAGTGACTTTTAGCGTCCCAGTGCTAGAGTGTGGTTGGAGGACACAGGCTCTGGGTGGGTACTTCTTGGCCCTGTAGTCTTTTCTGGCCATTGAAGAGGCAGATCCGGGTCCCCTAAAGCTCAGGAGCTAGAACAAGGGCCCCTTTGCCTGCTTACGGCTATATGGGATGAGCCCCAGCCCACCTTCAAGTGAGAGCTCACTTCAAGCAAGGGGCGTTGCCAGGATCTTTACTGGCCACCTCAGTCGGTGCCTTTACCTCTAGATCCTCTAGATTCTCCAAGTCCCTGGGAGGCAGTGACCTCTGACGTGGGGAGACCTATGTGGTAGAGCGGCTGAAACCCTGGGCTGCCAGACAAAACACAGGCCACCCAGTTATGGCTGAATTTCACATGAACAATGTAATATTTTACTATAACTATGTCCCATGCAACATTTGGGACAGACTTATACTAAAAAATGATTTCTGGATTATCTGAAACTCAAATTTAATCTGGTGTTCTGGTTTTGATTTCATCTTTGTTTTTGGTACATCTGACAGCTGGGACATGGGAGTGCCACAGCTAAGATCTGGCCCCAGCCTCTCCGCTTCTGGCCGTGCGAACCTCCCCAAGGTTCACTTTTCCTGTCCCCCACCGCCAGGCCTGGCAGAAGGATAAAATGATAAAGTGCCTGGCATGAGTGACAGCTGTTATTGTCCCTGGCTGAGGTCACACAGCTAGAAGGCCACGGGGCTGGTAGCCACCCTCCGACCTCCAGGCTCAGGTTCTCAGTCTTCTCGAGAACACTCTGCAGGCCACTGGGCACTCCTCAGACCTGAGACCACCCCATCTGCAAGGGCCCGGCAAGGGTGCCAAGGCCGTAGAGAGGTTTGAGAAGGAAGCACGCTCTGACTGGGAGATCTCAAATTCCCTAAAGACCAGAGAGGAATCCTGAGGGACAAAAGGGGGACGGGAGGAGCTAACATTTATTCTGGGCCCAGTGTATGCCCAGCACTTTGTAGTTTCTAATTTAATCTTCACATTCCTGCTCATTTCCCTTTTGCAACTAAAGATGTGTTCATAGCACCAGAGGAGAAGGCCCTTGATGCTACTCTGTTTGGACCATGGTTCCTCAGGTCGATGTCATGGCTCATTCTCACCTCCCGTAGGCCTTGGCTCACCTTCCCCTTCCCAGTGAGCCCTTCCCTGACCACCACGCTTAAAATGGAAACCCTCCCCCATTAGCTTGGAACTTTATTCCCATCCCTTCTCTTCTTCCTTCTTTTCCAAAGCACCCTCATCAAATACAGTAAAACATTGGTTTGCAAGCATAATTCACTCCAGAAACATGCTTGTAATCCAAAGCACTTGTATATCAAAGCAAATTTCAAGAACCATTGGCTCAGTTGTGATCACATACTACTCACATGGCAAGACATGGCTTGTTTATCAAGTTAAAATTTATTAGAAATGTGCGCTTGTCTTGCAGAACACTCGCAGACCAAGTTACTCGCAATCCAAGGTTTTACTGTATATTAAATAGGGTGCTTATTTGGTTTGTCGTCTCTCTCCCCTTCCAGAATGTAAGCTGGAATGTTTTTTCAGTCTGTTCTGTTTACTGACATGTGCCCTGTACCTGAAACAGGGTCTTGTACATATTGGTTGAATGAATTAAAGATAATAAGAATAACAGCTAACATTTATTTTATACCTACTTAACCCCTGGGACTAACTGTTCTAAGCACTTTACATAAGTTCATTCACAAAAGTTCATTTACATATCCTCATCCTCATAATGCCTCTGTGAGGCACAGAGCAGGCACAGAGGGGCTAAGTAACTTGCCCAAGGACACACAGCCAGAGGGCAAGAGCTGTGATCTGGTTGGCCTGAGTTCCTGGTCGAGGATCTTTTACACACTCCACAGGCATCCGTGACCCTGGCATCTGCTCCTCGTGTGTGTGTCATTGGCGGCACCCCTCCCACTCCTCTGTCATGTTGGATTGTGAATGTTTACTGCTGACGTGGTCTCTTTGAGGGCAAGGGCCAGTCTCCTTCATTTTTGTTTCTTCAGTGTTCCATATGGTGGCCAGCCCATTGCAGGGCCTTTTCTCCATTCTCCCTGTTGGGGTTGGTTTGTACTATAAGCCTGGGGGGTGGGACACACAGGTAAAATCACTCCCCGACTCCCATTTTACCACTGAGGAAACAAGCTCAGAGAAATACAGTGATTTATTGCAGCAGGAAGAGCAGACAGTAACCAGACTGCAGGCCACCTGCGTCAGTGCTTTTCCTGGCCACCGCCTGCTGGGGTGGGGATCTACCCTATACAGCCCCATGGGTTCTGGCTGCTGCCCAAGGCTTTGGTGGGCACCTGTCTAACCACATGTCAGAACTGGGCAAAGGCAAAATAGTACTGTGGGGTGGGGTGGGGTGGGGGTGGGACATGGTGGGGGTGGGCAGGGTTGACGGGGGTGGGGGTGGTGGTTGGAGTGGGGATGGGTTGGGGTGGGAGTAGACCGGAGGATCCAGCCAGGCTCTTTCAGTGGGAGCTGTGAGGGCAGTGGGAGCTGTGGGGGCAGTGAGGGCTTTGAAGGCAGCTTCTTGGAGCTGGAGTGGGTGAACAGGTGAGGTACCCTTCCAAGCCTGTGATGCATATCTACCAGGTGTGCTTTCAAGCAAACAGGATGCAAAGCACAGTATATTTAGCCCATGGTCGCTGCAGTGGTATGAGCCTGCTACCCTGTTCCCCCTGTTGGGGAAAACCCTTTGGAAGCTTTTCTTCTGGCTGAGGAATGTGTTCTTCAGTGTTGGTGGCAAAGTGTGTGTATGGTGGTGGTGGTGGTGGTGGTGGTGTTGTACAGAACACTTGAAGACTCATGGCTCAACCAGGAAAAGATAACAAATTCCCAGGAAGAAATAAGTATACCTCAGCTGGAAGCAGACAGTCCTTATATCTGTCCTTTTCCTTGGCACCTGAAGGTGTTGTATGGACAGATGCATGCTAAGACCTGGAAATGGTGAGGAGAGGCTATATTTTATTCATTCACTCACTCATTCATTCATCCATCCATCCATTCATTCATTCAACTAGTGTTTATCACACTTCTATTATGCACCAAACACTGAACTAAGTGCTGAGAATATACTAGGGAAAACAATATACCGTTCCCATTGAACTTTCAACATTTAAAGGAGCCTTGCTGGTATGTTATCATTCTTGGCTGTCAATGCTCTGAAGGAGAATTACTGGATGCCTTGAGAGGGTAAAATAAGGAATTTCAGTCTGGGAGTCAAGGAGGGCTTCCTGAAGGAAGTGGTGTTTAAACAGAGTCCTGGAGGGTATCTAAGAGTTCATTTGGCAACTTGCTGAGAGTAGGGAGAGAGAGGAGCAGAGCAGTAAGCGTCCCAGGTCCTGGCAGGGGCACATGCTAAGACCTTGAGGAGTAATGGAATGTGGCTTCTGTGGGCCATGTATCAAGGACTCCATAGTGGCTGGTGTCAGGATCCTAATCTAATTGGGAGACACAGCCCCTGCCCAAAAGCATCGCCTTGTCTGGTGGGAAAACAAGGGAGTTCAACCATGAGAACAGCTTTCCACTGGAAGCAGTGATGTGGAGGTCTGAAGCAGGGGTATTTGCCATGAAGGAACAAGTGAATTTGGGAAGCCTTGCTGAAGACGGCATGTGTCTGGTTTTGAAGGTGGGAAGTATCCTGATTTGGCAGAGGGTGTAGGAGTTTGAAGAGCTGTGTGCAAGGCTGAGGAGTGGGAACAAGCATACTTTAGATTTGAGTGGGAGGTGGGGGAACGCTTTCAGTTTGGATGTGTGTTCTGTCTCTTCACTTAATTTCAGTAACTACTATGTATTTCCCAATCACTGTGTGCCACGGAAGCACCAATCTAGCTCATTTTATCCGTACAAATAGCCCTTTGAGGTAGATATGACCATCCTATTTTACCGATGAGAAAAAAGTCTCAGAGGAATAAGTGACCTGACCACAGTGACCCGGAGAGGAGGCGGCAAGACCAGGAATCAAACAAAATGTGTCTGCACTTACCCTTCCTAATGACCTGACATCTTAGGGTTGTCTCTGACTGCTCTGGGGGGTCCTTCATACCTTACATATTAGCTAAAACCATGTGTAGTCATTTGCAGGCCTTGACTGGTGACATAACTGTGGTAATCTGACCTGTTGGCGCACACCCCACCCCTCCTTCCAGCCTGCAGAGGACCAGCTTGGAGTTCTTTATTGGACAAGGCAAAGCGCAGGAGGAGGTAAGGCCTGTTCCAGAGCCCAAAGCAAGTTGGAAAGAATCTGAAAACGGTCTTTCCTCCACCCTGTAACTACTATCCACAAATCGTGATTGGTATCACCAAAACTGGGTTTTTTCCTGTTTTATTGCTATATTCCCAGGCCCCAGAATAGAGTATGGCACATAGTAGGCATACAATAAATTTTGTTGAAATAAATCTCTGTGGGTGGTGCAGGTGTTAAGGGGAATTTGGCATACACAATCTCTGACCCCTGGCAATTCATCATCTAACTGAACATAATACGACACACACGAGTGTGCATACACACACGTGCACACACACACAGGAAACCAGTTTCGGACTCAGCTAAGACACTGGGGAATAGCTGTTCTCTACCTGGCCATATACATCGAAATAGTATTCATCTATAATAGGGCAGATTTAAGTGAGACTTGAGCCAGCCCGCTAATTTTTCCCAGCAGTGAAATTAATCAGAAACAAAACACTAAATAAACCAAAACAATATCATCTAATATTTTTGTTGCCTTCTTTTTGGAGGGTAGGTGGTGAATATAACCTACCTAATAAAGTTAAAGTTAACAAATCTTGAGTGGACAGCCAGATGGATTTTTAAATACATAATGTATATATTCATATGTTGAACCTCAACCTGGATACACATATAGAGCATTTCCAGCACCCCAGAGCTTTCTCATACACTCTCCCAGAAAACACCCTGCTCCCGGGCAGAGGCCACTGCTATATTTCACTTTGCCTGTTCTTGACCTTCACAGAAATGGAATCATATGGTGAGAGTCTGGCTTCTTTTGCTCAACAGAATGTCTGTGAGGTTTGCGCTTGAGGCTATATGTAGTGGTTTACTCTTTTTAACTGCTGTACAGCATATGTAAGGCTACAGAGCAAATGTAATATATAAAAATCATATATATAAGTAATATAAAACAAATATATAAAATTATATACATATTGATGGTATATATAATCAATTCATTTGTCCATTCTCCTATTAATGGGCATTTGGGTTATTTCCAGTTTGGATCTATTACGAATAGAATTATAATGGACACTTCTGTGCGAGTCTTCGGTGAGCATAAGCACAAATTTCTATTGCTTATTTACAAGGAGTGGCACTGCTAGGTTAGGCTTATGTTTAGCTTTAATGGGTTTGTCAAAAGCTTTTCCAGGTTGTACCAATTTATACTTCCACCAGCAATATGTGAGAGACTGGGGGGGGGGCGGTTAAGGTCAGGAATGGGATCTTTATTCTCCTCTAACTATCCTGGCCATTTCCCACAGGAGTGGACTAAACTAGTGGGTAGGGTACTGGAGTCAGGATCTTGGGGGATTAAGGATTCCTTGTGGAGTCAGGGAGTCTGGGGGTGGGAAGCTGGGGATGGCCAGTAGGCTGGGTGGGGATCCGTTGGGTAGGGTTTCCCCATCGTTGGTCCATGAGACAGTCCAGGTGTTCTGAGAGCTGCTGTGTGATGCCCCAGTGGATTGTGCTGGTGTCCAGGTGACATCTGTTAGTGGTGACATCTCCAATCTGCCTACAAATAAGAGGTGAGTGGTTCTATTTTTTCTGGAATAAATTTATGGCTGGAGATCCACCTATCACCGTAGGTTGTCTGCAGTCTTGTTCCCTCTTTCCCAATTCTCCACTCAGCTCCCCACTTTCTTCCTTCTATCAGAATTTAATAGCTGCATCGAGGAGATGGGTCAAGCACTCTGGTCCCAGGGAGAAGGGAGAGACGGGCAAGATATGCCCTGATGTCTGCTGCCCCACTGAAGAGGCTGAAGGACCAAAAATCTGGGACTCCTGTGAGAGGAACAAGTGACCAGACAGGGAAGGATTACGGAGAGGGCTGAACAGAAGATGGGCTTGCCCCAGTTAACTTCAAGAGGTCCCTTCCAGGGACACTTACGCTATTGTTGCCACTGAGTCAATGTGACATGATGTTGCCCATAAAGTGTCCATAGTATAAAAAAGAAAAGGTCAGTGTAGTCCTCACTTGGTGGGCTCACTTCTGCCACTACGACCGAAGAGCACTTGGGAGAATAAGGTAAAATGTCTCTAAGGAGTCAGTCAAACCTGAATTCCTGTCCTGGTTCTATCCTTTACTAACAGCATTGAGGCCTTGAGTGAGATACTGGAGCTTTCCAGGCCTTGTCTGTAAAATGTGGCTGGTTTGCTGATTTAACAGATGAGGCACATACAACATTAGCAAAAGGCATGGGGTGGGTGCTCACAAGGCGCTCCTTCTCACAGGGTGAGGAGAAGTCAGGTGTGGGGAGGAAGCTGGTTTCCAAGGGACCCCTCACCTGGGCTGATCCAGGAGGCTGCCAGTGTAGGGCTGGGGACACCATCTGCCTGACTTTATCGAGATGCCTTTCTGACTCAGCATTCTCTTTCCTGAGAACAAACAGATAAAGGGACTTGGAGGTCAGCGAAAGGACCAGAGTTAGATATATATTGGAGGGTGGGCGCCAAGCTAAATTGCAAAAGTCTTTGCTAGGAAGAGAGAATTTCATCACTGGGTTTTTGGACATCTAATTGTTGCCATAAGAATGACATGCCAAGGGGAGAGTCACTTAGACCCACTTGTCTCCCTCCCCTGGAGGCCGGGCCATGAAGAAGGTGTTGCTGGTGTGGAAACCACAGGTCCAGTCATCTATAAGTCCTGGAATTAGGGGGCAGGTCTGGGTCCTGCTCACTGGTCACTGTGAACGTTGTAGCCTAGCCAGGCACAGGGCATGCAACATTTTCCCCAAGGCTCCAGGCCTGGCATTCTTATTTATTCCACCTTCTAGAAAGCCTTGGCCTGTCCTGGGGACCCACCTCAAGTGGCTTCCTTCCCTTGGCCACAGAGCCTTTGAAGCAGGCTGAAGCATTTCCTGTCCCAGGCCTAGTCAGGCTAATGGGTGGGCCACGCTTCCTCCCTGCCCCGCTGCTGTGTCAGGCCTGGCTTGAGTCAGGGCCAAGCTTGGGAAGGCAGTGGATATGGGGGCCTTCCTTCCAGTTCGGGGAAGGGGCTGGGGAGGAGTCAGGGCCTGGTTGAGTGCGTACTTCTGGGGTCAGGCGCGGACCAGGAATGGGGGCAGAGGCACGCAGCCAGGCACTTTGAGAACAGGGGTGCAGAGCTCCATATCTGTCCCTCCAAGGCAGCCTGAGATAGCTCCCTGTGGGCGCCGGGACCCACGGCAGCTCACTAAAAGAGCCAGTGTAGGTAGCTTTAAGCAATTGCTTTCCATTTAACTCTCCGTATGCTAAGTTCTAAATTTGGCTGACGATCGGCTCAAGGCTGAAACCCACTTGGCTTTTGCTTCCTGTTTTGTTTTGTGTCTTGTTTTTTTGACAAATAAAAATTGTAAATATTGAAGGTGCACAATGTGTTTTGATACGTGTATCCGTTGTGAAATGATTGTCACAATCAAATGCCACGCCACTCGGCTTCTTAATCAGGAATAGAACTCTCTGGGCTCCAGGGGCCCCTCCCTTAATGATAATACCGCAATGGCAGAGGTGATCATAATAACAGGGGGTCAGCCAGGCCATCCCACCAGAAGCAGAGAACACTCTTACCCCTTCCTGTCTGGACAGTCTTTGGGCTTTCTGGCAAAGTGCCAAGGGGTCTACGGATTCCAGGGCCCAGCTTCTCCTCTTCCATTCCCCCCCATCACTGTTTTAGAGTCTGAGTCCACAGAGAGGCCACTCCTGAAGATACTGCAGCCAAGATAGCAAACATCTTGTTTCTCAAACTACCAGATGTCAGGCAGTGCGCTGGGTGGGGGGTGGAGGGGGGATGGTGAGGATGAGGGAGGATGAGGTGAGGGGCAGGGGAGAGCAAGCAGAAGCAAGGCTGCTGAGATGGTTAGGTGAGGAGAATAAGTAACCTTCCCCTTCATGGCCTAAAGGATCCTGGGACCCTGGGGTGGGGGTGGAGGGACAGAGGATGAATAGGTGGAAGATGTACTGATTTGCATGCTATTTTTGCCGGGCATTTGCATGCTCTTCATGGACTGCCTAGAGCATAGCACAGGGAGGTTCCTGGGGCCCCATTCTCTCTCCTCCCTCCTTCTCTGAGGTGCTAGGGTCTGCAAGCCCCAGAGGGGAAGAAGTGGACTGCGATCTCCCTGGGCCATATCCCTGTCTGGGCAGGGGCTGCAGGGGTGCAGACCATGTCAGGAGCCCTGACTATGAGCAGGAGATGGGACCCCCAAGGTGGGGAAGCTGGGGCTAAGAGACAGTGTGTGGGAGAAGGGGAGTGTCCCTACTAGGAGAAGCCAGGTGCAGGGATGCAGGGTGTCTGAGGATGAGGAGCTTTCTGACTCCAGGCTTTTTCCTAGACCAGGGCCCCAAAGGAAGGAAGCGAGATGAGGCGTCTCCTCCTGAATCCTTGTGAAGTTTTGTTTCCTGGAGCAAAGCCGGCTTTGACATCAAACGCCTTTCTTTCCCCATGGGCCAGCCTGCCCTGCTTCGGCCTCATCCCTGGACCATCTCTGTATTCACTCCTGGGGGTTCCAGGCAGGAGGGAGGGACCATCAGGGAGAGGGCCCTGTGTCCCTCCCTTGTGCCATCACAGTGGCTGGCTGGGCCCATGATCACATAAGAACAGGGGTCCTGAGCAGACTTTTGGGCCTGGGGTGCCTGAGCCCGAGCTGGCTTCCAGCTGACCAAGGGTGGTTAATTCCAGAGTGCCCTGAGGCAGGACTCTGGGTAACCTGGGAGGAATCCATCCCCTTCCCGGGCTGTAAGGGTCCTACCTCTTTGTACTTTTTCCTTTCTGGCTTTCAGTTTTCTTTGCTCATTCTCTTGCCAGCTATTTGATTTTTAAATCGGAAACAAATGATTAGGACCTGTAGCCCTGTTAGCCTTTCCAGGGCACTTTCTCACTGATAATCACAGTGAGTTGGACAATCCCTGTCCAACTACTGCTGACAGGCTCACTCTGTTCAAGGGTGGGGAGGGGTGGCATCTATCTGAGGCTTCTGGAAACAAGGCTCCACCGCCTGAGGGGCAGCAGGGGGTGGCAGGGCAGCTGGAGGGCAGCAGGAGAAGGCACTGAGGGTTGGGGAAGGCTTGGCACACTGGTAAGTCCTCCACAGGCCCCAGAAAGCAGGGATGGCCAAGCCAAGCTTGGGGAGAGTATCTCAGATGCTGTTGACTCAGCTCCCAGGGAACGGCTTCAGTTCATCTCTCCTGAGGGGAGAACAGCCTAGAAGAGGCAGGAGACAGTTTATTCCACAAAAGAAACAACCTCGCCGCCTGGCATGCCCACAGACCCAGGAGCTCTTTGCACACGGACGGTCTGGAACTCGCACAGGCTGTGTGCATGCTCACAGAGGCTGGAAGGCGTGCATGGGGTCTGTGCACACTCACTGAGGCGCTGTGCATGCCCACAGTTTAGAAAACACCAGCAGACTCTAGCTAGGTCATGCTCCAGTGCTGTTTGACTTTAGGTGAAGTTCTCTCTTGTCCTAATTGGTGTGATTATGCCACCCCTATGCTGGAGTGCACCTTAGAGTTCATGTGACCTGCCCCTCTTCCATTTTACACCTGACAAAACTGAGACCAAGTGGAGTCAAGCAACTCATCTAAGGCCACACAGCTGATAAGCAAATTTTATTTTGAGTTACAGAGTTTAGAGTTTGGAGGTGACAGAGATTTTGGGGGTGACTTGAAGCTGGGGAGCTTGCAGGAAAGGGACACAGGCTTTTGAGTCCTAAAGGCCTGAGCTCACATCCAGCTCAGCCTCTTTCTAAATATGTGTGCTTTGACAAGTTACGGAAACTCTCTGAGCTCCAGCTCCCTTTATTTTTTTCAAAAATTGTTTAATGTTTATTTATTTTGAGACATAGAGAGAAATTGGGGGAGGGACAGAGAGAGAGAGAGAGAGAGGGAGAGAATCCCAAGCAGGCTCCACACTGTCAGCACAGAGCCTGACTTGGGCTTGAACTCACGAACTGTGAGATCATGACCTGAGTCGAAGTCAAGAGTTAGAGATGCTCAACCAACTGAGCCACCCAGGCGCCCATTCCCTTTTCTTTAAAGTAGGAGTCATCAAACCTACTCTGCAAGGCTGTTGCAAGATGTAGGAACCATGTGCATTAGGAGGTACTCATAGCATAGCAGGTACTCAATATGTGATTCTGTAACAATTTGGTAAGGTGGTAAAGCAATTGCCCACAATGCTATTTCATGCTACTCAGCATGGGCCAGGTTCTAGGCTGTTGCTGGGGAGGCTGGGGTGTCTGGCTGGGTAAAATGTGGGGTAAAGACAAGAAACACTGGTATGTTATAAGACTGGTGTTATAGGGAATACAGAACAGTGGGTGGTGGTGGTGGGGTCTGGGTGGGGCCACTGAAGATTTCCTAAATTTTAAGGATGAATAAAACTTACCTAGGCAAGGAAGAAAGGAAAGGAGTTTCGATTCCATTGAGATTCCATTGGGAGAACCATAAGGACAAAACCCAGGGGCCAGGGAGAGTATGATATGGTTGATGTGGCTGGCAGGGCCTGGAGGGTCCACAGGGAGGTGTAGACAAAGGAGGGTGGCTTTGACCTGAAGGGCTGGGGAGTCTCTGAATACAGACCTATGCAACACCAAAAGCTCTCAACAGAAAAGTAAATTTAGAAAATAATGAACTTAACTTCAATTTACTCTTTTCTTATCAAAGGGTTGCTTCATTGTTTGCTACAAACCTTTCACTTTAATACGGGGTGACTGGCAAATGACAGTGTTGGCACAGAACTAGGTTCGTTGGGTAAAAGGAAGAAATTCAAACCTACCTGAGAAATGCAAGTACCTACCCATTTATTAATGGCTTCACAAACCACTGCTTTGGGTCTTCAGCCTGGAGAGCACCCTAAGCCCCACAGCTAGAGATTCGCTCTCATGATGTTACCAATGTATTGCACCCACACCTGATGGTTGTCAAAGCTGTGCTGGGTGAGGGGCGCCTGGGTGGCTTAGTCGGTTAAGCGTCTGACTTCGGCTCAGGTCATGATCTCACGGTTCGTGGGTTCCAGCCCTGGGCGCTGACAGCATAGAGCCTGCTTTGGATTGTCTGTCCTCCTTTCTCTCTGCCTCTCCCCCTCTGGTTCTCTCTCTCTGTCTCTCAAAATAAATAAATAAACTTAAAAAAAAACAAAAGCTATGCTGGATGATAGTGTGTGAGGAAAAGCCTTTTCAGAGTGTTTCATTAATTCAAATTGATTCAACAAATATTTGCAGGGCCTTGTTCAAGGTGTTTGGGGATGAGGGTTGAGACACAGCGAGGATCTCTCCCGAATTCTGGGGGCCTACAATGGAATTACACCAGCACATCATGGCGAACACCAAGTTTTCAGGTGAGAAGCACTCAGCCATCCCGACAAAGGTGGCTGAGGAATGAAAGCCTGAC
Organism: Cryptoprocta ferox; assembly: GCA_028646485.1. NCBI lineage: Eukaryota > Metazoa > Chordata > Mammalia > Carnivora > Eupleridae > Cryptoprocta > Cryptoprocta ferox. The sequence continues at coordinate 30,088,376 of CM053562.1, forward strand.
ATTTTCAAGTCAGAGTACACCTGGGCTTAAATTCGGGCTATTTGAACTCAGGCAAGTGACTTTGTCTCTTTCACACCATCAAGAGTAAAGTGGGAGACCCAGAACCTACTTCGAAGGTTGTTTTCCAGGATTAAATGGGATGTCAAATGTGAAGTGCTTGTCATCAAGATTGATATATAATAATAAGCCTCAGTAAATGATAACCACTGGTATCAGTGATCTTTGGGACAAACTCAAAAGCTGAATGAGGGAGCAGAAAAGAGGCTTTCCTATGGTGAACAGGCTGGTAATGAGTTTAAGGGGAAATAGTCCATATCATGCTTCAAAACCATTGGAGGGAAGCTTTCTCCAAGGCCAGGATTGGGCTTTGTTCGTTTTATATCTCCAGTGTCTAAGCACATAATAGACATTAATAGTTAGCCCCGAATGAATGGTTCTTAGCTTCTGGTCAGAACCCAGGAGAGAGAGTTGGGTGGCACACAGTTCCAGGAAGACACTATTCCATGGCCAAGGAAGGTCAGTGGAACCTGGGACATCATCAGGAACTGGGTCATTTGTGAAATAAGCAAACACAGCATGAAAGCCCAGCAACACGTTTCTGGAAAGAGTGCAGAGAGCAGAGAGTTCAGAAGAGACTGGGCTGGGGGGCAAGGAAGGAGAGGAAACCCTGGGGGAAGTGCCCTGGAGGGTCTGTGGCAAGAAACATCCTTGTTCCGTAGTTCACGCCTTTGACCTTAACCTTCATCAGAGAATCTGCCTCACTGTGTACCAGCAGCTTATGCAGTTTACTCTTCCATTCAAACAAAGATGAGGGGCCTGGGTTTCCCACTCAAGAATAGGAATTTAGGGGGTCTTCAATCTGACCAGGGAAGAGACAGCCAAGGTAACAACAAGAACTTCCCAATGGCCAATCTAACAGAGCCAGGAACACTCTCAAAATTGGGATGCTTCTTTCTCTGGTTTTGTTGGGGGTGGTGGACAGGGAGGATTCAGGGATGTTTGGGCAATGCTTCATCCTCATATACTCACGGATTCAGAGAATGTTATAGCTGGACAGAGCTTTGGTCCACGCCCCATCAAACACTGAGGACAGAGTCCCAGGGGCAGGCAGTGATTTGATCAGTGAAGCTGGGACCAGAACCCACACCAGCTGGTTTTTTCATGGGTCGGTGCACACAGTTTGCAAATGACTCACACATTATCTCCGAGCTCCTAACTGAAACAACCAACTGCCTACTTGACATCTCTTTCTGAATGTCTTAAAGGTTGCTCCAACTCAGTGTGTCCTAAGACTGAACACTTAATCTTCTCATTCTGGTTCCTGGCTCCATAACTAGTAGCTCCACCTACCCGGTTGAGCAAGCCAGGAAGAAACCCACACACACCTTCTTTCTCACACCTTCTGTTCCAATTGGTTACTACTGGGTTCTGCTGATTTTATCTCCTCAATACTTCTTTAACCACTTCCCTCCTTTTCTCTACTTCATACATCATTACCCTAATGTAAGCTACCCTGACCTTTTGCATCTTAACTACCGCAATACCCATCTACCTGCTAAGTGCACCTGAGCCCATTCTGGACTATTCCTCACAATGGCGTCACATGACTTTCACAGAGCACAGATCTAGATGTGTCACATACACACACTAGCTTGGGGGGACTTCAGTGGTTTCCTTTCATCTTTAGGATAAAGCTACAACTTATTAACATGACTTCCAAAGCCCTACATCATCTGGCTCCTGCGTGGCTCTGCCACCGGTTCTCATGTCATATGATACATGCTCTTCCTTTCTCCACACCAGCCATGCTGACGTCACACAGCTCCACGCCATGGCCTCTCCACCTTCCCTGTTCCTTTACAGGAACAGTACTTTCCTGTTCCTCTGCGCCAAATGCTCCCCTCCCTCCCTTGGCCTGGGTAATCCCGTTTCATCTTTTAGATTTCCAGTCCAAACTCCATTTTTTCAGGAAACCCTTCCTGAGTGGGTCAGAACCCTCCTAGGTCACATTCATGTAGCAACTGTTACAACTCACGTTTTACATTAGTTTGGTGAGTATTTGATGAATGACTTTTCCCCACTCTCCTATAAGCTCCATGAAAGGAGAGACCATGTCTAGTCAGACCTTAAGCACATTGTTTGGTGCCTTGTACATAGGAGGCACCTAAATATTCACTCACTGAACAAGTGAATTAGTGAATGCTCCATTTTTTTTGGACTTTCTCCAAAAATGACACGATGGAAAAATCACCACTTTTTGTCCACAGATGGCCTCCTGTGCCTCTTTCTGAAACAAGATGGGAGGTTCAACAGTAAGGTGCACATGAATTTGGTTGTGCCATGAAACTTACATCCTAATAGTTTCTTTTATATTTTCCTAAAGAAGATCACCATGTTCTAGTAGGTGTGAAGAAAAACAAGACTAAAGTGACATGTAAAATATGACCCTATTGCCATTTTTAAATGCATTGAAAATGAGTAACAGCAAATAGGATACAAGTGACCTTCCTTCCTTTTTTTTTCTTTTTTGGTAAGTTTTCCTTTAGGTATTATTGCTTGGTAGAGAAATAAAAAGTATAAGCACTTTTCTGAATGTATTCACATACACACACCGTGCACTGGTTTAAAAAAATGGAAGGTCATGTGTTTCAGATACGCAAGAATGGAAACCAGATTTCCCCTCGGCCTGGGCCCTTTCTGAAAGCAGAAACCATTTCACTTCCCCTATCTCACCTCTCCCCATTTGGTCCAGCACTCTTAGTTTCAAGTGATGGAAAACCAACTCAAATTAATTTAGGCAAAAAAAGGAAATGTAGATGCTTCCATAGCTGGACAATTCCAGGCATGGTGGCTCTCAGAGATCAAGGGATTGGTCTTTCTCTGTTCCTTGTCCTGGCTCTCCTCCCATGGTGGCAAGATGCCACCCATAGTCCCAGCCTCCTATGTTGTACCAGAAGAGTGTTCTCCCCCAGGAAAAGCCTTGATGCTGATATCCCTGCACCAAGAGCTGTGGCCAGAGTGGGGGTGGGGCGAAACCTCTTACTGGCCAGGCACTAACTTCTGGCGATGGAACCTACAGGAATCTTACAGGCTACAGGTGGGTGCTTCAGAATTGGAACGCTTTTGCCAAAATAAGGGAAAAAGGATGATGGGCAGGCAAACCAAAGGCAACTAGCACACACCAAACACCCAGCTCTGCCCATGGAACGTGCTCAACCCACAGCACTGACTGGCTAACCTCCAGATGGAACCACGGGGGACGGAGACAAGTGGAGGGTCTGGCAGCAGGACCTCGCTAGGTCCCACATCAGCTACTGAGCCCCCATCTACTTCCATCTGTGCCAGCAATCCCTTCTGAACATCCAGAGGGAGAGATTCTGAGTCTGTGCACGTCCCAGAAAGTGATGTGGAGGTGGAGAGCAATGTTTGCCAAGTCGCATGGAAAATTGCCCTTGAGCTTCTCCAAACACTATATGCCCAGGAGGCCGAGCTTGATAACCAGTAGAACTGGGGCCCAGACTGGCTAAGCAGGCCACTCAGGATGGCCAGGAGTAGCTGGTGCCCTGCTTCCCTCCCAGCAAACCAAGCCCCACAGGCTGGCAGGCGCTCTGTAAGTGCAGATTGCACTCTAAGGAATAAACCTCTTATGCAACATGTTGAGGGTGTAAGATGAAGAGGAAACATGATTTGTGTGTTTCAGAAGCTCCCGGCCCGACGAGAGGAAAGTAACAAGACAAGATGGAGTCTGTACTTTGGGGCAGAGACACAACATGCTAGCCACCTCTGTGCTGGGGACTAGGTCTGCCCCACCCCATCTTTGCTTGCCTTGTCCATTCTATTATTTCTGCCCTTATGGTCCCAGCCCCTTTTGACCACACAGCCTGGTTCACTACCCACTGTACCCAGGAGCCCGGGACACAGTACCTGCCCCTGATAAGAGAGCCCCACCTTCTCACTCTGGCCCAGCCCATCTGCCTGGAAGGTACCATCAGGCAAGGCTGGTACAGGCTCTCTTGGCAGATCCTCTGCTGGAGGGAAAGGCCCAAGGGTCATTTTTCCTGGGTCCAAAATGAGGAGTGAAGTCGGTTCCTTCAGGGGCCACATAGGGGAGTCTTCAGCAGTCTTCGCCATTTCCAAATATTCATCACTGAGGCCTGGAGAAGGCAGGCACAGGAGAAAGTGACAGAGAGGCCGGGTGAGGAAGTGAGAGCAGATGGAGGCGAGACACTAAGAAGACAGTGCTGAGGCCCTTGAGCTGGCCTCACAGCTACCAAGTCATACCCTGCTCCACAATTCCCAGCAGCTTCCTTGAGAAACCAGGCCTGGCACTCTCTGAACAAGCAGAGCAGCTCACCAGTGAGCTCTGGGGCCCTGATGAGGCCCTCCAGGTGAGCCAGCATCCTTCCCTTTGCCCCTCTTCCTCTGTCCCCCACCCTGTAGCACACTCCTCCCTGCTCCCTCCTGTGTTATTCTTCGTCCTCCTCCTCCTCCTGCTCCTCCCCTGAGCTGGCCTCCTCTCACACAGGTTAGGAGAGGCAAGTGCCAAGCCTATGTGAGCAATTAATTGCCAGTGTTTGGCGTTTAAGACTGGCAGGCACTCCCACAGGGGTTCTCCTTGATCTTTCTGCTGCCACTGAGAAGACGGATTGTCCTGTTCCAGGCAAGCGCTTAATAAACACTGAATGAATGAATGAGCACGTGTTATCTGATTTGAACCCCACAGTAACCCTTTAAGGCAGACCAGACAGTTACCATGAATGTCATCTACAGCTGGGGAAATTGAGGCACAGAGAAATTATATGCTATACATAGGTATGCAGTGGCCATCTGGGGTCAGAATCCTGTTCTACCAGCACCCACAACTGCACTATTGCCCACTGCCTGTCTCTGTCACCCCCCCGCCCCCTCTCAGCCACTCCCTGGGGTTCAGAGAGCCTGACGGGGGAAGGCACAGGGATCGTGTGGGCTGGTTTGCACCCCGCTGGCTCTGGGCTGTGGGGACAGTCTGGGCTGCTCTCTCTGCTTACTGTTATGGCCTCCTCCAGGGGTCCACAGCATTCTCAGCTCCTCTCCCCCTTCACCCCATACCACTTGATGCAGGGATAGCACCTGGAGTCAGCCTGCCCAGCACAGTCCCATCAGAGCCTCCACTGCAGTTGAAGTGAAACCTGGATGGACATGGCAGTGATCTTTGACCTGCTGGCACACAGGGGCCAGATTAAATGTTAAGTGACCTCTTTGACTTCAGGACTGTGGGGGAATCAGAGAAAGTAGGATTCCCTGGGATTTGGAGGTGGGAAACACTAGACTACTTTCTCATCTCCACTGGTGGTCCTATGGCCCCCAACAGCAGAATTGGGGGAGCTCTTCTGGGGCCTGAGAAGACTTTAACCTCGGGAGTGGACATCACAGAAGACCACCTCCAGGTGTGGGGAGCCTTTGCCCTTTCAGAACCTACTACCAGTTCCTGTGCGCCAGTTCCTTTTCCAGAAGGCCCTGAACCTGGTGGAGGAGGGGTAATGACGGTAATTACATGTTTCTCATTGTCCACTAATTTGTCTGATCTTTTCCAGAACAATTGGGGGGTGGTGGCTGATAAAGGAGCTACTAGCCACATGTGGCTATTTAAATTCAAATCCATAAAAATGAAATAAAAATTCCTCAGTTGCACATTTCGAACACCTGGAGTGCTCAGCAACTATTGTATTGGACAGCACAGATACTGGACATGTCCATAACTGCAGAGTTTCACAGGACAGGGCTGACCTTGGCTCCCTGAATAACCTCGCAGGCCCCTTTTTGAAACTGGTCCTGTCCAGCGTAGGGGTGGGGTACTGGGGGACAGGGCTAAGCCCACCCAATCATTGCAGCGGAGTGTGTTCAGGCTTTGCGGTAAGGGACCACCTCCCCCACTCAAGGTCACGCCTCCCCGCCCCGGGCCTGTCCAGGCGGGCGCCCCCTGCCGGCTGGTGGCACGAGGGGCGGAGCGGGAGGGGGGGGGCGCTTTGCCGGGAACGAGCAAAGGAGGCGGGCTGGCTGAGCACCGTGAGCCAGGTCCCTGGGGAGGTCAGAGCTGCGGAGAGCTGGCAGAGGCCGAGCACAGCGCAGAGCTACGGCACACCTGCGGAGGGCGGGCTGCGCTCCTTTCCCCCGGGGTCACCCGGACTGGAGGCAAGCACCCTGGTTCCTCCGCGCCCCAGCCTTCCCCGTTAACCTGGCGGTTAATTATTAATATTTTCTCCCAGCTAGAAGCGAAAGTTCCACGGGACTCAAATGGGGTGAGAGCCTCGGAAGCGCACTCGGAAGCGTTTTGCCCCGGGAGGTGGAGGCCCGGGCAGGATGAGGACACGGGCGCGCGGCTGGGGTAGGGTGCAGGGAACGCCAGAGGGGTGGAAAGGAGCAGTTAAGTTCTTTCCTCTCCTCCGCCCAGCACACCGCCCCCTCCTCGGCGCCCTCCTGCCCACCCAGCCACCCTCGGGGCGCCATACAATGGCCTCCTCTTTCCAACTGTCCATCCAGCGCCCGCCTTCCCATGCCAGACTCCGCAGGGCGCTTCCACTAAATGGCTGGTTTCATCTTCCCCATTTGCTGGATGAACAAATTCAGAATGCTGGGGTGAGGTGCCCTAGGTGTCACAGCTCAGAGGCAAACTAAAGGCCTTGTAGACCCAGGCCCAGCGTCGCTTTCTGTCCCCGCAGCTGCCTAACTCTCGAGATGCCTACACCCCAGTCTACCAAGTGAGTAACTACAGGAGTAGAGGAAATAGGGGCCGACACGGCTCAGGCCTCCAGGCTCCCTTCCCCACCTGCTCACGAGCCTTCATTCCAGCCTTAATATCAGAAAATCCTGCCAAGGATTCATGTCCAGCTACATTATAAAATGCTCCTTTGGGCTGAAAGCAATTGTTAAGTGAAGCGCTCCGTCCCAGAAGTCCCTCTCCTGACTCGGAGCCATCGCATCTGTGGCTGAGACTTTAAGCTATTGGTTGCTGGGGGTGGAAAGACCAGGGAAGGAATCCATTCACAAAAATGAGGATAAAAGAATCCTGAAATGAAGCTGAAAGTTCCGGGAAGTAAGATTAAGTTTCCCAGTTCCTAGGGTAAAATGGAGCACGCAGACGCCTGCACACTCCGAGGCAACACTGGGCCGATTCGATTCTATATTGGAGGTGCTGCCCTGATCCAGCATCATCCTGGACCCTTGGGCACAGCCTGCACGGAGGTTCTCGGGGAACCCCAAGGTTCGTCCCCCTCCTCGCCACGAGATGTCGCTGCTGCTCTCAGTTAGAGGGCACTGGGCTGGACCAATTCCGGATCTGACTTCTGGGATCAGAAACTACGGGGTGAACCCAGCCATCTGTGTTTCTAACGGACCCTCCAGGGCATTTTGCTGCATACTCATGATTGAGGACCACTGATAGAGATCATCCTGCAGGCCCTGCTGCCCCTGAGGTCTTGCTACTCTGCAGGTGGCCAGCCTGTCACTAACCTGGAATTCCCATCCTGCTACCTAACCTGGGCAGGACCTACATTCTCAGAGCTTCGATTTCCTCAATGGCAACCAGAGAGGGTTTTTATGAGGCCAAAATGAGACAGTGTCTGACAGTGTGTTTGCAACCGCAGAGCACTGTGCTGTAAGGGTATGTTATGGCTGTTGTTGCTTTATTCCCTTCGTGACAAGCTCTAAACACTTGAATGCAGCTGGTTCTGAGGGCTCCATTCTCTCATTTTCCTTCTCTCAACACCCCTATTTCTCTCCACCCAGTATCCCCATTCAGAGACCCAGGGAAAGCCGTGCTCAATGCAGCGTACAGCCTACTAATAAAAGCTCAGCTTTCATTGAACACTCCCCATGTTCTAGACCCTGAGTTACCTGTTTTCTGTACTTTCTTTTGTTTAATCCTCACACGGCCCTATGAAGTAGGTGCTATGAGGGACAATGATAAGGACACTAAGGCATAGAGAGATTATGTAATTTTCACAAAACCATCTAGCTAGCAAGTGGTGGGCCTGGACTTGAACTCGGGCAGCCCAACACAGTGCTCATGTCCTCAAGGACTACACAAGGCTGCCCAAAAGCACAGGGTCCCAGACCCCTGTGTGGTGAGCTGCAGTGTGGAGTGGTGGAAAGAGCACTGGGTTTGGATTTACTTTCTAGCTCTGCGGTCACAGGTGAATCACTGAATCTCTGGCTATGTGCACCCCCTCAACAAGGCTGGGTCCTTCCTCCAACCAGCACTGATTTGGCATTGCCATCAGATCTGGAGACCCACACTGTCTGCGATGGTTCCCTTGCTTGGCAATATAAGAAGTTCCAGATTCATCTTGTACTTTTCCTGCCTGGACCCGGATTCAGCCTCTTCTCCAAGAAACCCTCAGTAGTTTCGGGGATAAATGGCATTTCAAGACCACAGTCTAGGCCTTAGCATGCAGTTTTAAAAATTTAATTTGATCATGTATTGCATGTATGTAACTATATGTAAGTAAATCATTTTATTAACCACCATTTTGAATGCCTCTGTGCATCAGGCAGTTTCTGGAAAAAGGCAGATTATACTTTTTTTTTAAAGTATGCTTTATGCCCAGCACATAGTGCAATGCACGGCTTGAACTCACAACTCTGAGATCAAGACCTGAGCTGAGATCAAGAGTTGGATGCTTAATCGACTGAGCCACCCAGTCACCCCGGAAATAGGGTGGATGATAAACAAACATAAATTATTACCACCAAATTTCAGGACCCTAGTAGAAGTGGCAGAAGCTATTCTAGGGCACTCATGAAATGAGGCCTCAGTAAACCCTGAGGGACAGAGTGGTATTGCACATGATGGGTAGAATAACCCAGCCTCCCAGCTGGAACCTAAAGCTTGAATGTCTCTGTGTCTATTTGGCTGCTGAGGGAGAGATGTTTGAGTTCAGGATGATGCCAGGTAATGAGGGCAGGTGACTCCTGTTGCCATGGTTACTGGCTCAGGTGGCCCTGGAAACTAAGGGCAGGGCAGGAGGAGTGCAGCTGGGTTTTCTGAGCAGCCTCTCTAAGTAGTCCCTTAGGTGTGGTGCCTGACTTCTGCATAAACAGGTAGAAGTCTCAGGGGCCAGCAGGGAATTCTGAGCACTGCCATTGACCCTGCTCAGCTGCTGCCCATCAGACAAGGGAGCTGGGGGTGGTGGAGTTTGCCCCGGTGAATGAGGGTTGAGGAAGAGGTATGGGATAGGTGGTCCAGCACGTATAGGAGCCCAAGGAGCTGCCCACTGGGCAGTTCTCTGCACAGCAGAGCTCTAAGTTAGGGAGCATGGCAGTAAGAAGGGTGTGCCTAGTGTTGGCTCCATTTCTCAAAAGCCACAGTCTGTGCTCCATAAGAACCAGGTTCCTTCCCTGTTCCATCAGCCCAAGGGGGCCTCTGACCCTGTGCAGCCATCGTCAGGACCACAAGTAACAGCTCTGACCTCTGGTGTAATGCAAAGGGACTGGACGGCAGTTTAACTCTGAAACTTTCAACGATTACTGCCTGGGTCTCAGTTTATCACTGGCACAGGGAGACACTAAGAACGTCATCGCGGGGCTGCTGTGGGACTTAGATGGGCTGATGTGTCAGTGGCCTTGCAGAGGCCTGGGTATGGTAGACTAGGCCCTTTCTCCTGTCATGGCATTAGAGAAACCAAGAACCGGTGTAGCTGGCATGGGTATCTGTGCAGGGCCTGGCAACTCTAAGTCCCCATGTGTGTGAAGCAGCCACTATGAGAAGACAAGGAGGGAGAGAACTGGAGAGAGAGTGTCCAACAGCATCCGAGGTATGGCTGCCAGTCTTACCTGGTGCTGCCTTTACACTTGGGCTTGCACAAGCAAACGAGGGCCCAAGTAATGGTTTCCCCAAGTTTCAGGAGTCCTAGCCTCCTCTGCTCCTGTTCTTACAGAGTGCCCAGCCTGGGCCATGAAAACAGCATCTCTCCAACCAGGGAGCAAAGTCTCTCTGTGGATACGCTGTCAGGAGCCTCAGGGTTTGGTCTGAGAGGTGATGATTCCTGGCAGGACAAGAGGGACGGGTCTGAGTCTGTTCTAGAGACATCTTGTTGTCCTGAGGGCCCAGCAGAGTCTGGAATAATGGGGAATGAGAGAGCCACTTCACCACCCCGCTGTCTCTTATAGAGGTAAGATCTGCTTTACTGAGGTGTCTTTTGTTAGAGAGAGCAAAGGAGATTGGGGCCATGGGCCTGCCCCTGAATGTGCCAGTGCAGTAACACAGAGAAACTGACTCTGGGGGGGGCCCAAATCTGGGACTAGCTGCTGGTTTAGTAAGGTGGCTAATCTGAGCAGTACACTGAACAAGACATATTTCATACATATCTCCTCTAATCCTTATAACTCTCCAAGGAAGATATTATTGCCCCCAAATTATAGCTGAGGCTCAGAGAAGTTGGGACACAAAGCTAGGATAGCACAGCAAACAAGTATTGAGTCTAGGCTTGAAACTAGAGAGACGTAGGTCTTCGAAGAGCACCACTCCTCATCTGTAGGGCCATCTGCCTCTACAAGGACAAGGATGATTCTGGGTAACTCATCCCAGATACCAGAGAGCAAATGTTTTCTGAGGCTTCCTGAACTCAGAAAATGAGTGCTAGGATCTCCACAGTCCCAGCACCCAGGAGTCTGCCTTGCCCTCCTCCCTGGACTCTGGAGGGGGAGGATGGCTATTTGTTAATAAAATGAAACAAAGGAAGCCAAAGGGCTTTACAAATGGATGGGCCGCTATGCAAATGCAACATGACTACAATTTACTTTCCCTGGTAGGCATAATGACTCTCCAAGGAATTACGAGGTTTGGGTTTCTTTGGATAATCCTTCTTTAGTGAAGTCCTAAGGCAGATTGATCAAGCCCCACAATCACAATCTTACACAACTCGTTTTCACCCAGCGCAGTGTGGACCAGAAAGTTTATAATTAAACATTCCCTAAGAGATCTTTTCCAACTTTAGGTCCAAGGGGACTCTTTTGTGTTGACAGATTTTTAGCCTGTTGATTTTTAGCCTGTTAAGAAAACCAGGATGGGCAGAGAGTCTGAATTCTCCTACCCTTTGAGGACACGGGCAAACTCAAAAGAAGCCCTACAGTTCCTCTGGGTTTCACAAACGTCAAGACAATAGTGTGAACTTAATGGAAACTGAAAAGCTACTGGCTAGAAAATAACTGAATAAACTTCTTTTTTCCTTCAAGAGTCCTTTTTTTTTTTTTTAACATTATACTCTGGCTTTAAAGGGCAATGTAACCATAATTCGAACACCTTGGAAAGAATCCCAGCACATGTGAAGTCATATTCTTCATCTAGGCTAATAAATTAATTCTAGCACAACACCAAGGGTTCCTTGGGTACAATAAATTGCCTTTATCTCCACCTTTATGCACAAGTCCACCCACCATGGTGGGCCCTGCTGTTTTTACGGGATGGGAAGCTAGAAGGCGAATTTTGGCGTAATTTTTATCTTATGGCGGGGTAAAGTCCGGGACGCTGATGTAGCATAATTTATAAGTAGCCACTCCATTGGTAGACAGCTGGATTGCTTCCAGTATGTGTCAGAACAAGCTTCGGAGTCAGCTTTTCAGTTCCTGTTCCCAATTTCCTCCCCAGGAGGTTTCCAGAGATGCCAGGCAGCTGGTAGCTTTCACGAGGCACTTAGCTTCCATCCAGAAGTGAAAGGGGCCTCTTGCCCCAGTGAGAAGCATGTTGGGGCCTCAACACCAGCTTGTAGCGCCTCTGGGTTGTTGCCTGTCCGTGGTTCATTGGATGACTCTGCTCTTTTTCTTTCCTGACTGGTTGTTTGGCAGGAGGAGGTTAAAGTAAGCTTTTGCTTTAACTTCTGAGAAAAGAACCAAGGGCACAGGTGAAAGGAACCCTGGGGAGCCTGCTGCCACCTTCTGGCAATTTCCAGCAGCCAACACAGGGTCTTACACTGGACAGGGGCTCAGACTCAGTGGACATCCTGACTCCTTCACTAGCCCTGAATTTCAGATTCAATCCCCGACCCCTCCTTGTCCCTGGGGTCCCTCCTTACTCAGCCCACCAAGTACATCTATCTATGTGGAAGGCTGCTGAAATACTTCCTCTTCCAAGCAGCCTTCCAGGATTATAAGAAGAGCAAGTAACATGCAATTCTACACAAGACCTACACACACACCCCACTCTTTATCCCTTCCAGATAAAGTACTTGTAACTCAGAGAAAATGAGATGTGTTTGGTGCTCATGACGAAGGCTTAGGGCATACGTGCCCATCTGATTTGTGGATGCTACAAAGGCAGCAGTAGGCAGAAGAGGTTTGGAGAAAATAAGCAGAGATTATCATCCTGGCTTTGTTACCCACTTGCTGTGCTGTGAGAGCAAGTTGCTTGCCCTTTCTGAACTCATCTCAGCAGGTGTATGAGTAAAGGGCATCTAAGCCCCCTGCTGCTCTGGGACTCTCAGTTGAGCAACCCAGGGACAAGAGAGGGGTATGTATGGTGTGGGAGAGGGAGTGGGAGCTGGGGAGCCAGGGACTGCTCTCTGGGGGTGTCCTTGGATCTCTGCAGCGCCATCAGCCCAGCAGCATACAGCCTTGCTCCCCTCCCCTAGCTGGAAGCCCCTGGAGCCACAGATGAGCCTGCCTTCTCCATCTTTACCCTCGGCTCCAAGCCTGGCACTGGCACAAAGTACGTGCTAAGTGAACCTTTGTTGGGCAGATGAACAGGAGCCAGGACATGCAGGGAAGGCCAGATGTGGTGAATGAAACAGTGCACTTGGAATTCCCAGAGGGCTTATGTAAGCTCTAGCCATTTATGAGTCTATCATAAAAGACCTTGGGGGAAAGACTTCCAGAAGGAATTTTTCTCAGGCCTTTGTGTGTGACGGTAAGGCATCAGCTCTGACTTGTGGGGAAAGATTGCACTAGATCAGCCTCTCTGTTGTCCTTGGCAGGTCTTCTCTGTAAAAAGCTGCTAGAGGAGGAGACACTCTGCCAACGTGGGAACCCCAAAAGCATTTCCAGGTTGAGAGGAAGGGGCTCCCCAGTTTTCTTAGGTGTACCCTGTCTGGGCCTGGGTGTAGAATGGCCAGGCTCCCAGACCACCCTCTAGAGGCTTTACCCACCTCCCCTGGCATGTGCACCTGAGCTCCTCACAGTTCATTCCTGTGTGGCTTGTGTCCGGTGCCTGTGTGACCTTGAGCCTGTGATAATTCATCTCTCTGGGCTCTTTCAGGTTCAGGAAAGCCCAGGGGCAGGTCTGTGACATTTGCTTTGCACAGGCACCAGGCTCAGGGTGCTCTCTAATAATGAGTTTTTTTTAAAAATGTTTATTTATTTTTAAGAGAAAGATAGAGAAAGAGAGCATGCATGAGCAGGGGAGGAGTAGAGAAAGGGAGAGAGAGAATCCCAGGCAGGTTCCATGCTGTCAACACAGAGCCTGATGCAGGGCTTAATCCCATGAACTGTGAGTTGAAACCAAGAATCAGACCCTCAACTGACTGAGCCACCCAGGTGCCCTCTAGCTATCATTTTTAAACCATATGCATGACAAACATGTATCTAGCATGTGCTGGGGCTTGGGCTCCTTGTCCTCGGGGAGCTCTGACTCTGCAGGGATGCTGAACCAAGTCCTCAAGAAACAGCATGAAGCATAGCTGATTCTCATTATTCCAGATAATGTTCTCAAAGTCACTGCAAATGCTGGAATAGCAAATACTGAACAATTGCTCCTGGGGAAATACAGGTTGTTTCCTAAAAACCTCTGGTCACGACACCTTTACCAACCAATCAATATATAACCTTGTTTTATGTGTATTACTGTTTAAAGACACTTTACTTATATATAATGTCGATTCATTAACATTGAACTCATGGCCGACAATGCCATAGCTCACGCTTGAACTAAGCTTATGTACATATTTTCTCTGTAAGGCACGTCACAGCCTTTTTGTGCTTAGAAACACTACCCAGCACTTCAGCACTGTGCTTGGGGCCATTTCAAGCAGAGAAATCACCAACAAAAGGCACCAAGTGTGAAAAGTGTGGCACTAACTAGACCGTGAAAAGGACACTTGTTTATGGTAGGAGAACCGAGACAAGAAGGCAGAGGGTGGATTTGTTCAACCTCAGTTGGGAATGCACTCACCAGGCAAGTCAAAGTTTTCAATGCTTTGTACGGGTCCAGAATGACCACAAAGGTGCTGTGAGCATTGATTTGGGGATGACAGATTTTAGCAAGTAGGAAAGTTTGCAAAGATAGAATCTGTGAGTAATGAAGATCCAATGAAACTTCAGGGAGTGGAGAGGACAGAGCAGCCAGGAAGACAGGAAATATCACTAGGGTTTTATCACTAAAGAAGTGAGACTTCCCCAGGTAGGAAGGCATGGGGCAGAGGGCGCATTGTGCGCAAAGGCATGAAACAGTGTGGAGTGAAGTCATTAATTTCTTTGGGAGGGAGATGGGAGACCTGGGAGTCAGGAAGAGCTCTGATCTCCACAACCAAGGCAAGGGCAGAAAGGCTCCACATCCAGCCCTTCTCATAGGGCTCTCCAGCAATCAGGGTAGGGCTAACTGCTGTGGCAGAGAAACTCCAAATGGCTTGACCCAATGCATTTCTTGCACTATTAGAGCTCAGCATGGGTGACTGGCAGGCGGCCTTCCACATAATTCACACCTTGGCTCCTTCCAAATTGTGGCTCTGCCATCCTAGAGGACCTGATTCCTTGCTGCCCATCAGTTAGTGGGAAAAGATGGAAGGTGAAGAATTACACCAGAGACAACCATAAGTAAGTCTTGCAGTGCACGCATCTCTTCCACCCACATTCCATCATCACGTGGTGCTACCTAGATGGCAGGGAGGCTGGGTAATGAAGTCCCTGGGTGGACAGCTGCTTCCCAGAAATGTGTCTACATTCGGAAGGGGGCATGAACCTTTCTGCCTTAGGTTCTCAGGCCAATCTGTCAAAACACAGGGCAGAATGTAAAAGTCGGTAGTGAGTGGATTCTATGGAAAAGAGCCATCTGTCTAGCACAGAGTAGTAGATGGTCAGTAAATGTGGTGAATGAATGAATGAGAAATGCATTATGTCTCTCTCCTGAGTTTCCTTTAGCCTAGTGTATTTTAGCCTGAATGAAGCTAGAGGGAGGAGCAGGGGAGAAGGACAGAGAGAGGGAGCAGGGGCTTAAGCCAGCCAGCTGGGAGGAAGATGAGCATTCACATGTTTCCTGTAGTTAGATACAATGCTGCCTTTCCCTGGGGAAGGAAATGGGGTCACAGTGGCAAAAGGGCTGCCTGGAAAGAAGAGGTGTGAGTAAACACAAGTGTGGTCTGTATCTACGAATGTTATGTCAGTTTAATCCAATCTCATTCAGGATTTGGGCTACACAGACCTTCTACAGGACTCTGAAAGCCCTATGCATGACCAAGCGGTTAGAAGTGGTTTGGAACGGTCCCCACAGCCTGGAAGGGAGCCAGGGAGGAGGGAGCAGGAGGAGCACCCCCATAAGGGCAGCCTGACATCTGGGATTGGGGATCTTCTCCAGTCTCCCCATGGTTTTTAATCTAGCCTTGCGTCCAAGAGCTTCCTAAATCCATGTCTCCAATTTATTAATCAAGCACCATCTGTGAGGCAATGTCACGGGCCCCACTGGTGCTTCTCCATCTGAATGGCTGCTGAATATTTAACTATGCTTCAGCAACTTCCATTGATGGCAAATGGGAGAAAAAAACAACCACCACCTTCTCTCTCTAATAAAAATTCACACTCAGCATGGATAAGCACAAAGCCTCCACAGGCTAACAAATCAAAATAAATTAGCAGTCAACACAAACACCAAGCCCTCTTTGAGCTACGTGTCAAGGCAGCAGGCAAGGGAGGGAAGGAGGGAGGGGATGGCCGTCTCTCTTGGTCATGGACATCACTGAAAAGTGCAGGAAAGGACCCATCTGTGTCAGGAAGGAAGATACAGAAAACCTGGTCATCTGTGTGCATGTTCTCCAGAGTCCCAGGTCAGGAGTCCCAAAGTTCACCCTTTGCTGCAATGAGATCTTCCTTTTGATGGCTGACGACATTGACCTGTATAACCTCATTTACATTAATTGTGTGTGCGTGCGTGTGTGTGTGTGTGTGTGTGTGTGTTTGAGGGTGAGGTATTAAGACTAATGTATGGCTCGGGGCACCTGGGTGGCTCAGCCGGTATCCGATTCTTGATTTTGGCTCAGGTCACGATCTCACAGTTTGTGAGATCGAGCCCCGAGTCAGTCTCTGCACTGTCAGTGTTTGGGACTCTCTCTCCTTTCTCTGCCCCTCCCCAGCTTGTATGAGCTCGCTCACGCTCGCTCTCTCTCTCTCTCTCTCAAAAATAAATAAATAAACTTTAAAGAGAGAGAGAGAGAGAGAGAGAGAAGGAATGGCTCAGATCCTGACTTAAGACTCCTGCTTGAGAAGATGGATGAGAAGGCAGACTCACTAGGGAAACCAACCACGGAGCAAGCCCCGAGCGGCATAGCACCCAGGGGAAAAATCAAACCACGCAGGCAGGCAGGTGGGTAAGCCAAGTCGGTTCATCATAGTGTAATTTCTCCTTGGCTGTGCATTCTGCTTTATTTTCAACACAGTTAGGACTCGCTGTGTCCAGAGCCACTTCGTCATCTGGTACCTGGCACAGCATCACCTGAGATCTATTGTAGTGCAGCTCAGTCCCCATCACAGTAGGCAGATGCCGCTCACAGGGTGACATGCCTCCATGTCAGTGCCCACTAATGTCTGGTGGGTGCAAGCTGGGTACACTGGGCCCCTAACCAAAACAGCCTGCAAGCAATAAAGCGTCCAGAGCACAGAGACAGACGGGAAGCCCAGACACAAGTGTAAGATACAGGAGAATGGCAACAGAAAGCTCCTGCCGGCCCCGCATTTGCCTCAAGTACCTCAAAATCCATCACCATGATCCATGCTCCCTCTTCCCCCTGGATTATTTCCTCAGCCTCACCTCTCCTTGAGAAAGTCAGCAGAGCTTCCTGCCCTTGAGCTTGCTTGAGGGAAAGTGAGAATTTCAATTAGCAAAAAGGAGGACTGGTGGTGAGGCAAAGGCGTAGACATTGCTCTTTGGGGCCCAGCCCCCAGAACGTCCCCTCTCCTCGTGGAGGGCAGCACGTGGGAAGAGGGGAGTTTCACCAAGATGGAATCGTCTGTCCTGGGTAGGCGTGCTAGCCCGAGCAGTGAGGAATGCCATCTGGACGCAGGCGCCCTGTCACCACCTGGATCTTCCCAGGCATCTGTGGCATGTCAAATGGGCTCCCTCTACAGATAATACAGCTCCAGGTGAAAGAGGCTTAGGTGGGTCTCCATGGCAACGGAGATCAGGGGTTGGCCCGCCTCTGAGGTTCAGGAGGAGCTGTGGTTCCAGCCTCCCGGGGGTTGCGCGCGCCGCACACACACACGCAGCACAGGCTCCACTAACACCAGCCCAGGCTGGATCCCTCCTCTTGTCAGGGTTGTTTTCTCTCAGCACAACTTCTGAGAGACAGAAAGAGGGAAGAGCATGAGGCAGCAGCCAAAGAGAAAGAAGAAGGAGACGTTTTCAATATAGTCTTCCCTCCACCCCACCCTCCCGGGAGGCTCTCTTCTCCCAGCCTGGGAAGCAGAAAGGACCCCTGCCGGAACTTTCACCTCCAGAGAGGGTGACCGCCAGGTAAGAGGGTGGTCTCCCCAGGAGACTGTGGTTTCCGCACCTGAAGTCTGGAAGCAGCAACCGGGTCCCCAAACCTTTTAGACGTTAGAGCAGAGGCTGAGCCAAGACTGGAGCTGGGAGGGTCCGATTCAGGGCTGTGGCAGGTCGGGGACAGCCTACCGAGCAGTCTGAGTCCAGGGCCCAGATGGCCTCAGGGAGGCCTCATCAGTCCTCATCTGTCCCACAAGAGTCTGTGGATTGCGCAGTATCCTCAGGGCCGTGGGCTGCCCCGTGGGAAGCCATCCGTTCCTCTGCTCTGCAACCAGCAAGCCCCAGCATTTTCTCTCCTGCTTTGCTGAGGAGGACCCAGGCAGGGGGAAGAGAGGGGAAACCTGCCAGAGATTCTCTTCGACTTGAGAACTGTGACTTGAGTACCTATGAAACCCAAGGTGCAGAGTCAGGCTCTTGAGACACAGCCATGACCAAGAAACAGGGGTGATATGTAGGCCTCAGTCTGTGAGTCCTGACGACACTCCCAGGAGAGTGGCCTGGTTGGGCGGTGTGGGTGTGCTCCAGGGAGAGACCTCTGAGCTGCCACCATTGCATCAGAGTAGAGTTTCTTAGGGATCAGCCCCCCACATCCCCCGTGACTGTGGTTAATTGTACTTGAGCATTTGACCCCTCCTGGTTGCATCTGTGCCTCAGAACAAGGAGGACTGACTGCCATTCATTCATTCAGGAACCACTTAAGATGTGCCTTACATGCCAGCAGATACAACAGATAGAGCTCTTGCCCTTGACTGAGCTCATAGCTAGCTGGGGGAGAGACAAAAACAATCAAAAAGAGAGAAATGTATTTGTTACAGATGCCGTGATATGATAGGCTCTCATGCTGGCCCCAGCAGGCACCCAGTTCTACCTCAGTGGGGGTCAGTGAGGGGTAGGCTGCAGGGGGGAGCCCACCCTGGAGGTGAGTCTTAAAAGCTGAGCAGGTATTGGTCAGGTGAACAGAAACCCACAGATCAGCAAGTCAGCCCGAGTCACACCTGGCTTGGTGGAGAGTCCAGGTTATTTTTCTATGATGCCAAAAAGAAATAATTGGTCAATTTGTAATCTGTGAAGTTGGCTGTGGGCCTTGGCAAAGACAAGGCTGGAAGGAAGGTCAGAGAGGGGACCTGCACCTGCTTCGAGGCCTCTGCCCAGATAGAGGGTCTGGCTTCAGCAGGGCCATCCTGCCTGCTCTATGAAACAGCGGGTGATTTGGGACAGCCCAGCGATGTTGCCACTCCATACCCGTGGGCCTGGGGGACATGGGAGGCAGCCCTCGCCCTGGACAGCAGACACCCAGTTCAGCTGTTGGAGCCCCACTTCAGACGTGGGGCCTGGGCGTGGCTCCCTTTGTACTGAGACAACAGCTTCCTGGCCAGGACTGCACCATCTCTCCCTGGTTGGCCTGCTCTCACCAGAAACAGGTGAAGCTCTCGTGCCTGCTGCCTGGGTGTCAGAGCTTTGCTCCCAACTCCGAGGGCACATCCCTGATTCCTCCCCTCACTGAGACATCCCTGATCTCCTCTGACTGCTAACTGCCTGGAACCAGACTCCTCCTCTTGCCCTTGAGCATGGGGATGATTTTTCTAGCCTATCTAATGAGCCACAGCTGGTCATAGTATCTCCCAGGGAGGCATGGAAAAGACATTATCCTCAGGGATGTTCAAAAATAGGCTGAAGGAAGAGCTCAGAGAGTGTGAGGATGGAAGGGGTAATGAAGGGGAAGAGAGGGAGGAGAGGGAAGAGCAAAGAATGAAAGAGAGAGGGCTTAGCTGAGTGATGCCAAAAGGCAGAGAGAGCATGGGAGGGCCTTCCTGCTTAAGGGGGTAAACTGAGGCTCCCCCACCCAAGCTTTCCCTTCATCAAGGGGGCTCGGCTCTCCCAATGTCATGACCAGAATTCAAGGTTAGGACAAGGCCAGGAACAAGTTTGGAGTCAAGCTTGCACCAAACCACAGATGGGATCCTTTATTATTATTATTATTTTTTTTTATGGTACAGACCCCTTTAGAAGTCTGTAAAGCCTTTGGACATATTCTTAGCAAAATGTTTCTAAATGCATAAAATTAAGTCCATAGGGTTAGGAAAGAAACCATCTGTACTGAAATGTAGCTATTTATATATATATTTTTAAAAAATCAGTTTAAGATATAGAAATATATATATGTGCCTCTCTATCAACATGTAAAATAATAAAATCTAGTGGCAGGTCTAATACCATGACTTCACAGTAGTGATGAACAGAAGTCATATGTCAAGAGTAACAGCCTTCAAGTGTTGTGGAAATACCTGTGATCCCTGATGGAGATAAAGTCACAGGAGCTACCCATCCATCCTGCTGTGGCCAGTGGTGGCCCGCATTCATACACGATGGAAATCCCACATTTCAGTTAGTGAAAGTAAAGATGGTTTTTTTTCCCCTACCTGAGTCCATAAACCTCAATGTCTTGTTAATTTCTAAAGCACTTCTGTGAACATCCTTTTTTGAGCTTCACAGTACCGGGAAGTAGGTACACGCATTACCCTATCTTACAAACAGGGAGACTGAGGCTTGGAGCAGTGAAGGTGACTTGAAGCCTCTGGCATGGAGGGAAAGGCATAGGAATTGAGCTCAGGCTTTCTCTGCGAAAGCCCGTGCTCTGCCCCCAACCCCGGGCTGCCTCATTTGAGCTGGCAATCACCCGAGGGCAGGGTGGGTATGCCCTCCATCAAGCTGTACTGTACGGGTGTGGGGCGGGGGGCCTGGTTACAGCAGTGCCCTTGCGGACGGGGGCTACACCGCCGGGTGCACCGTCCACGTCCTTGCTGGTCTCCCTGTTTTCCTTCCCTCCTGAACATGCGCTCCCTGACTGAGCCCCCGCAGCGAGCACACTCCCACCGGTGTGTGCGGGGCCAGGTGGGTTGGAGGCAGGCCTGGGCCTCAGTGTCCACACCGCAGACCGCAGGCCACTGCTCCCTGCTGCCGTGCCCATGCCCATCTGTGGAGAAACCCCACAGCACTTTCAACAAGTGTGAGGGGAAGTGGGCAGAGGTCTGAGGGGCAAGTTGAGCCCACCGGGTAGAATGAATTGGGAAGGCTTCCTACAGAAAGTGAATTTTGAGCTAGAGTTTTTTCCCAACTTTTAAATTGGGAATATGCTCCAAGATGCAGGAAAGTTGAAAGACTAATGCAGTAAATGCACATAAAATCTGCCTAGAAGACCGACCGTTACTACTTTGCCATAGCTGCCCTGTGTGTGTGTGTGTGTGTGTGTGTGTGTGTGTGTACGAGCACATATATAGGTGACATTTTTCTCAATGACTGGAAGGAAGGACACTGCAGACATCAGGACACGTCAGCCATGGGCACATCAACATGGCCTCCTAAGCTGGGCTGTCTGTCCACACTCCCCTACAATCATAACACCACTTTTATACCTAAGAAAATCAACACCCATTCCCTAACCTCCAGTTCATATTCAAATTTCCCCCAAAGTCCTAACTGTTTTAAACAAGGATTCAATCAATGTTCGCTCACTGGAGGCAGATTGTAGGTGCTGTTGACTATGGGAACAGGCATTCATTATGGGAAGGTTCTGGAGTCACCACGGTGCCGCCAAGGCCTGGCAGTGAGTGGGAGTGTGAGGTGACCTGAAGCTTACACTGAGGCGTTTGGCTTTGCCACAGAGGGAGGGGGGTTAATCCAGATTTGGGGGGTGGGGAGGAGTCAAATCCACATTGTGCAAAGTGCCCAGAGAAGACCACTTTTGCCATTCTGATGAACCTTCTGGGTGTCTTTGTCAGACCACATTTGGCTATCACATTCTTCCCCAGTCACAACACAGAGTCACAACACAGACTCACACACAGACTTACACAGGGGCTCGGCTGTGGGTCAGGTCCTGGGGATGCCATGGGCTAAGCCAGTGACCTCTGGCATTGGGGTGGCCAACCTGCCTCTCTGTCCCTGCTGTCCCTCCCTCTATCCCTCTTTCCCTCCTTTGCCCTTTTAAGAACTTAATCAGAGCTGCTGAAGAGCCTTCCGGGACAGCAGCTGGCACCAGAGACAAAAATAGCTCCGGCAGAAACCTGGTCTCTGTCAAAGGCTCCGGCCCCCGTGAGGACTGGGTGAGGAGTGGAGTGAGGAGGGGGAAAATTCAGAACCTGGCCCCTGCCCTTGGGAGCTCCCACCATCTGGGCCAGAGATGTTGAGAGCCCCCAGAACCCAGGACCTAGCTGAGGTCACCCTACCCAGCCCCTGTCATCTGCCGTGGGCTGAGCACCTGTCTCTAGAGGCCAGCTAGGGTCAGGGGCACAGCCTTGAAACCAGGGGAGAGGGGCCCCACCCAAGGTTGTACTTTAGGCCGAATTTTGGCCTTCTTCTGGCCTCACCTGGAGCACAGAGTATGGGGGTTAGGAAGACGTGCATACCCTGAGGTCACTTCCCCTCCAGCCCAGGCCTTAGATTCTGAGACCCAGAACTCCCTAGCCAGACAGTTTCCAGTCTACTTCCAGAACCTGAGCAAGTCCCCTCCAGGGCCCTGTCCCCTCAGGGTGAGCCACATGGCCAATGTAAACAATCCCAGGTCCGAGGAGGGTGGCAAAGAAGTGGTTGTCGGTAGGCGTGCAGATGGGCCTTGGATGTGAAGGCTGGGGTGTCCCCACACCTTTGCCAGGGCCCTCATGGTGTGAGAAGGGGACAGGCTGTGAGCCAGAGCCAGCTCAATCCACACCTCCATGTTCTAGCAAAGAACTCCCGGGGGTCCAAGAATTCTCAGTTTGAATCTGAGCCTCCAAGTTGTTATGAAGGTACTGTTGACAAAGAAGCAAAACATATCTTATTTAATAGTTCGTTAGCCCAATTTGTAATGTACAGAGATTTAGACCCACAGAATGTGAGGTTCTGTCTGCAATACTCCCCGAGTCCCCGAGCAAATGCGTGGTGTCCTGGCTAGGCCTGCAGTGGCCATGCTGCCGATATCTGGAGACCAGTTTGGTGTGGAGATGAAAGCCTTCAGTGCCTCTAATGTCCCCTTTCTGTATTCCCCTGCCACAGGACAACCCTCCAGGCTGGGACCTTCATTCTCTCACTGCCTCCTTCCAGCTCAGATGCAAATCCAGACTAAGAAGAAAAAGGGCTCTTTGAAGGGGCAATGCTTGACCCTAAGATGAGTCCCTCAAAATGGATCTTAGGAAGGGTGAGAGGTTTTGGAGTGGGAAGGAACTCCCTAGGGAGAGTTCTAGAGAGAGAACAAGGAGAGAGAGAGAGACAGAGGGAGAGAGGGAGAGAGAGAGAGGGAACAAGGACTAAAGCACCACAAGGCAACCCCATCCATCACTCTGGGATTAATCCAAGTAAGTACCACTCCATTTGCTTATGGACACTCGCCATAGGCCAGACCCCTGCTGGGTGCTGGGCCCTTGGTGGTATGGTACCCAGGACCCGGTTTCTCACTCAGTCTGGAGAGGGAGATGGACACACGGGCAGTCACAGTGTGCGGTGGCATACCTGGAGTAAACACAGAGCAGCCTGGGAGCAGAGAGGTGAGGCCCCCAGAGCCTGGTCGGGAAGGGCTTGGGAGTCTCCTAAAGGAAGCAGAGTATGAGCTAAGAGCTGAAGTAGGATTTGTTCAGGAATTGAGGAGACAAAGTGTTCTATGGATAAGGAAAATGGAGTATATATGTACCAACGGAATATTAGCCACTTGTAAGAGAGAGGGAAGCCTTGCCATTTGTGACAACATGGATGGACCTCGAGGGATTTGTGCTAAGTGAAATAAGTCAGACAAAGGCAATATCGTATGATCTCACTTATATGTGGAATCTAAAACAAAACAAAAACAAAAAACTGAGCTTATGGACACAGAGAAGAGTTTGGTGGTTGCCAGAGACAGCAAGTGGGCGGGGGTTGGGGGTTGAAATGGGTAAAGGAGGGCCAAAAAGTACAAACTCACAGTTGTAAATTAAGTAAGTTGTGGGGATGACTGTAGTTAATAATATTGTATTGTATGTTTGAGAGTTGGTAAGAGAGTAGATCTTCAAAGTTCTCATCACAGAAAAAGCAATTGTAACTATGTATGGGGACAGATGTTAACAAGAGGATTGTGGTGGTCATTTCACAATATACACGAGTATCAAATCATTATGTTGTACATCAGCAACTACTCTAATGTCACATGTCCGTTAGACCTCAATAAAAGAAAAAGAAAACATGTTCTAGGTATGTGCAAAGGCCTAAAAGCAAGAGAAACAGGGCATATTCTGGGAATGTAGTGTGTGTGTAGGCTGGGGGGAAGGGGAAGTTTGGTGGGACATGAAGCTGAGGACAGAAACGGGAGCCATGTGATAAAGGACTTTGAAGCCATATTAAGATGTTTGAGTTTAATCCTGAGGACATCAGAAACAACTGAAAGCCTTTAACCACCCCCTGGGCTTACACAGAGGGTGAATTAAAACCCTTCACAGGCTGCAGAAGCTTTTACTGTTAGAGGCCTCCACCCCACATCACATCAAACCTCACCATAAAATAAATCCACATTACAATTATTTTTTAAATAAAAATTTGAAAGGCATTTTCTAACTCCAGTTTGGAATTATTATTCATTTATTAATTTCAATTTTTGAAATTTTTATTGATATTCTGAATCCAGTGAAATTTGGGGGGTGGGAAGGTGGGGGGTGACAGGCTCCCAACTCACAGACCCCATGCTCTATGTTATGGCATCTAATGAGAACAAAATAGTGACATGACCAGACTTAAGATATAGAAAGATCACATACTCTAAATCATAAAATAGAGTGGGGGCTATTCTTCAATGGCTGTGGGATTTCAAGTTTACCAGATTAAAAGGTGTCAGAGATTGTTGCATAACAATGTGCTTACAGTTAACACTCTGTACACTTAAAAATGTTTCAGGTGGTAAATTTTATGTTATTTGTTTTAAATAATTTTTTTAGTGTTTGCTTATTTTTGAGAGAGAGAGACAGAGACAGAGCATGAGCGGGGGAGGGGCAGAGAGAGAGAGGGAGACACAGAATCTGAAGCAGGCTCCAGGCTTCCAACTGTCAGCACAGAGCCTGACGTGAGGCTTGAACTCACAAGCCACAAGATCATGACCTGAGGCGAAGTCAGATGCTCAGCCACTGAGCCACCCAGGCGCCCCTATGTTATTTGCTTTTTAAAAAAACCACAATAAAAGGAAAATGCAGTGGAGATTGGCTCAGAAGGATCAGCCTTGGGTTGCCAGCGAGGAGGCAGCAGCTGTAATATATCTGGCAGATGGGCAAGGCCTGAACTAAAGGAGGGAGAGTGAGTGAACAGGCTTAGGAGAATTATAATATTTAAATTTGGGAGAATCAGTAGGAATTGGAGGTAGGATTTGACAGGTGCGGCAAAGAGGTGAGACAAGGATGGTGCATCAGTGCCTCAATCTGGGCAATTAGGTGATGCCGACTGGCAAGCGGGGGAGGGAGGCCAGAGAAGCAGCAGCCAGTGGAGAGGGATGTGGGTCACGGCGTGAGTGGAACCTACAGGGGGAGGTGTCGGGAAGTATCTGGTCACTGGCCTGGGGTTCAAGGGACAACTGGAGTATGGATTTTGATTTGACAACTATCAACACTGAGGTAGTCACTGGAGACGTGTGAATGGATGAGGCCAATTAAAATGAGAAGCAAAGCCTCAGATGGAGTCCCAGGTTAACAGCAACAACCCAAGGAAGGCCAAGGGAGGGTTGCCTATAAGGGATCTGAGAGGGAGTCCCAGGAGGCAGACCGAAGCAGGACGTAGACCAAGGATTGTGTTCTAATGGAAGCCAAGGAAAGATTATTTACACAGGGAGGAGTGGTCAGTGGGCTGGGCTGGAAGCCTGAGGTGAGTTGGGACATGTGCTAACCAGTCGGCAGGAGTGTGGCAGGGATGTGGCAGGGAGTCGAGGGGTTTGCAGGCAGGAGGGTGTATGTGGCAGGTTACACTAAGAGATCATTCAAGGGCATCACATCCCTCTGCCTGGAGCCTCACCAGTCTCTTTCTCCTTCATCTTCCAGGGATGGGTGCCCAGCATTCCGATGCAAGTGCAGGTGCAGGTGCAGTATGACCTGGTGATAGCAGCATAGAATGTTGGGGTGCAGGGGCTGAGGGAGATCTACCAAAGAAGTCTTCCTGGGGAAGGAGGGCCAGGGCCAGATTTGGAAGCATCATTGGGTGGGGCCCAGCGGGGCAGAGAGGGAACCATTCCAGCAGGGGGTCCCCACATGACCTCTGACCCCACAGCTCAGCCAATATCTCATCCTCAGGAGGGATCTCTGAGCAACGAGAGAGTGTGGTGCCACGGGGGCCAGAGGAGACTGTCCTTCCTGTGGCCAATGACAAATGCCCCCTCACTCAGGGGAGGTCAGATCTGTGGGGACTTGCTCTTTCACCAACATGCATGCATGCATTCTTTAATCATTCATTCCTTTGTGCATGGATTCATTCACTCATTCGTTTGCAGTACTACCCAGAACCAGGGATGGAAGGATGAGTAAGGCACAGTCCTTGCCCACATATGACATGGGGGGAGGTAGATCATCACGCTCCATTAAGTGTGCCTGGTGCTATTAAAAATGTCTGCACAGAGTGCTTTCAGGATACAAGGTGGAGAGTGGTCACATCAGGAAAAGCGTGTCAGACAAAGTGTCAGGAGAGGAGCTGACCCTAGAGCTAAGTCCCCAGGCAGAGGAGGGAGGGACACTGGAAAGAGCATGGAGCTGTGGGTGGCCCAACATCCTTGGCAGCACCTGTGGGGAGAGTTGGTGCATCCATATTTGGGGTGCCTTTCATGGGGTTGAGGAAACACCTGAAAAGACACCATTCACTCTTTTGGTATTAGGCATGAACCTGACCCATGCACTTTTAAAAACACAAACACTCAGTTACAAGGTGTCCTTTTCCCTGATTCAGTCAGATCCTCTGGGCTTGGGCAGAGGCTCCTGGTGCTCAAGGCTCTGAAGACAGAACACAGCACCCCTCCTTTCCCCACACTACAGCCCAGGCTCGTTATCCTGAACACGCGAAGCAGTTAAGGGTGGAGAATAAAAGGTCCAAACTGTCCCCACCCCAAGGACAGGGTCTGATGGTCTGTCCTTCATTCTCAACCTCCCAGGAAGGGATCAGGGTGTAAATCTGAGGCTCCCACTAGTGATAGGCTTAAGCTGAGTGGAAGATGAAGGTTCTTAATTTCCTAAATATAATGGTTTCTAGGGAATTGGTTGATCATGAATAAAGAAGAGGTTTGAGAGACTCCCAGTTCAAAAGTTTTATGAGGCATCTGATAAATGCCCTCAAGATCAACCGAGTACTGTTGCCTCTCTTAGAGTCTCTTTAAATCACTAGAATTAAAATCATCAAGATGATGACATGGGGGGATCAGGCTCCCTGCTCAAGCTCTTCCTTAAGGACTTCAAAGCCCTACTTTTATTAAACATCTTCATTTGCCAATTAAAAAATAAAAATTAAAAAATTAAAAAAAGAAGAGGTTTGATTTTGTGCCACCCCAGAAGGCTATTGCTACTCCTCTTTATGTCTGATTCTCTAGCATTAACAGTTCATTTTGTTGCAAGGTGGTGGGAGGGCTGCCTAAAAATGAGTGTGTCTCCATGCCTCATGGCCATGTTGTTGAGGCTGAGTTCATCAAATCACTTTCCTCAGCCTCTGGAGGGTCTGGGCAGGAAGAAGACCATTGGTGCATGGAACAGAGGGCTCCTCAGAGGGGGAAGGGCATAGAAAAGGGAGTTGAAGCATCTTAAAGACCCACTTCAGGTTTTGGCCCAGGCATGGCCCTCACCTTCACTGCTGTCAGAAGAACAAACCTGCTTCTGATAGGCATCGGGGTATGTCCGAGATGGCAGTTCATGTATCCATTCATCCATCCACCCATTCATCCATATAGTCAGCCAGTCACCAAACCCGTATTGCACAAGACCTTGTGGAAATGTGAGGAGTTAGGGTCTCTGCTCCTGCACGTGATGCTCCTTGTATCATGGCTGGGTCCTCCACCTGGGACACCTTCTCCATCAGTCCGTGTGTCTGAAGCCTGCATTTCGCCTTCACCCTTCTCTCATCCACCCCGTCTATGACCCCCTTCATCACCTAGAGTCACTCCTTCCGCTCCCCATCAATACTGATGCTATGCTTCACCAGTCACGTTTACCTCTTTCCACTGATATCTGCTGGACAGCAGCCTCCCTGACATGCTTTCCTGTTTGTGTTCCTCCCACAGATGTGCACACGGTACCTGATTAACGCTTCTGAATAAATGAATGGTGAGTTGTGTCTTTTGCAGGATGACATCAACCCCATACAATTCCAAGCTTCCTTCAGCAACAGGTTGGGGCATTAAGAAACTCAGGGTGTTTTCCTGTTAGGTTAACATAAGATGTAGGCATGTATTTTCCCCCTTAATTCATAGGGATAAGACTGTGCTCAGCCATACACAGTGCATTTCCTTCTTTGTTTGGAATTAGCAGAGATTCAGAAGGGCAGCCTCTCTGGGCTCAGCCAGATGCATTAGAGATCGTGATAACCTGAGACTGTGGTGTGCAGAGAGCCCCGAGTTTACTCATAACTGCTTCTCATGGCAGCCCAATCTTGTCTTACAGAATTAGAAATGATTGCTCAGAGAGGTTAAGCAACTTACCTGAGGCCACCCAGCTGTGAGGACAGAGCAGGTCTCCTCTCGCTGGGGTCCCAGCTCTCCTCCCTCCCTCTCGTCCCCACCCTAACCGACAGACGGGTCCAAGGAAGACGAACTCCTGCCCTGTCTCAGCAGGGCCTGGGCGGGAGGCCATGTCCCTCATCCCATGGCTTCGGTGGAATGAAGGCCGGCCGTCATCCCGGAGGCCAGCTGAGATGGTGCTGGAGACGCTCATGATGGAGCTGGCGGGGCAGATGCGAGAGGCAGAGAGGCAGCAGTGGGAGCGCAGAAATGCAGTCAGGAAGATCTGCACCGGGGTGGACTACAGCTGGCTGGCCAGTACCCCCCGGCCCACCTACGACCTCAGCCCTGGAGAGCGGCTGCAGCTAGAGGACGTCTGTGCCAAGATCCACCCATCCTACTGCGGGCCCGCCATCCTCAGGTAACCCCTACCCCTGGCACAGGGTCCAGCCATTGCACTGTAGGCTCCAGCGGTGTGGCTGCAGGGGCGGTGGCCTGAGGCCACCAGGATGGGAGCCAGGACCCCTGGATGACCCAGTTCTCCATTAAAAGGAGCAAGGTAGGAGGCAGATTCTGTAAGGGCCCAGCCCAGAGCTAGTCTGTCAGAAGGAGGCAGGAGGCAGCTCCTGGAGGCACATGAGTGTTGAGAAGAGAGAGCCCTGGACCTTGGAGTTTTCTGTTCTCCCCCACTTGATTACCTTTGCCCTAGATTTTAACATAGCTGGCTCTTTCTCCTTCATCAGTTTGTCTTCTATGTTACCTTCTTAGAAAGTTTCTCCAGATAATCTCTCTAAAAGTGAGTTTTTAATTATAGTATTTCATGCTAGCT
Source organism: Cryptoprocta ferox (assembly GCA_028646485.1). Classification (NCBI taxonomy): domain Eukaryota; kingdom Metazoa; phylum Chordata; class Mammalia; order Carnivora; family Eupleridae; genus Cryptoprocta; species Cryptoprocta ferox. The sequence continues at coordinate 30,117,584 of CM053562.1, forward strand.
TTCATATTAGCTTGCCTAAGGGGGCTGCATATGTGTGAGTGCCGTGTGTACGTGTGCCTGTGTTGTGTGTGTGCATGTGCATGTGTGTGTGAAGCATTCAGAGGCTTGGGGCACTGAACATTTAGAGATTTAGAGCTTGGGTACAACAATGTTCATGAATATAAATGTAACCTTAATAATAATAAGACTGGGCTCTGACTCACATGGCCCAGTCTTGGTTGGACTCATGTGGAGTGGAAGAAGCATAGTCCCAACAACCAACAATGATTTCCAAAGTTACTCAAGTTCTTTATCTGCATTTCCCAAGCACTCGTAAAGGAATACAGATCCACAATAAAGCATCTGAATACCCCACTTAGTCTCCCCACATATTTAGTCATCCATCTCTTTAACCAACATAAGTATCTTCTGTACACCTTTTTTTTTTCTTGAAAATTCTTCTTAAAACTCCTTGTTCTCCAGTCCTATCTACACTCTTTTGGATTTTGTAGTCTTTTCCACCCCCTGCTCCCTTTCTTCCTCCAGGATGAGAATCTTACCCTCTCCCGTTTCTCTTGTTCTGTACCAAGGAACACCCCCCCCCCCACCATTGTACCTACTTCCAGAAGCACCTGAGGAAAGGGGTGGGGTGGGTTATGGGGGGGGGGGTGGTGCTGACAGAGAGAATTCAGGCCAGTAAACCAAACCTCCTAAGTGAGGGGGAGGCTGGGGACACACATGTGATCATGATTGTCCCCTCACATTTCCTGTCTCACTGCTGAAAAGTTTGAGAAGTCCTAATTCTCAGTGTGGTGGAGGAAACCAGGTGTTAAATGGGCTTGCTAATAACTGTTACTCATTTTGAGCTCTAAGCAAAGACATTTTTGGCAGAGGAAAACCTCACCCAGCAGGTAGCATGGAGCTATGAAAGGAGTATTGCAGGCCGGTGACATCATCAGATACACATTTGGGAGACATCGCTCTGGCCAGGGGACAGAGAAAGGTGGGAGAGGTTAGCCAGAAAGTCTCACATTGGTAAGGCTGGGCCATGCTAACACGGAAGTGGGTTACCCATACTACTCTGGCTTTGAGAACCTGAGGTAAATGTCAGGATCCTCACCTATGGTAGCTCATTAAACTCCATAGAAGGGTTTATGACCCCAGTTTACAGATGAGGAAGCTGAGGCCTATAGAGATCAGAAGTAGCAGAGGGGGGATCTGAACTCAGGATTGGCTGGAACAGTAGGGAGTTGGGGTGGTTTCTAATTGACGTCAGAAGCGGAGAAGTGGCGGAACCGGGAACTGACCGCAGGGCGTGCGCTGGGAAACCCCTGGGGTAAGACACGCCCCTGCCACGTGCCGCGCCGCATGACTCACGCACAGCGCCCTGTCCTCTCTGCTCGCAGGTTCCGGCAGCTGCTGGCCGAGCAGGAGCCTGAGGTGCGGGAGGTGTCCCAGCTCTTCCGCTCGGTGCTGCAGGAGGTCCTGGACAGAATGAAGCAGGAGGAGGAGGCCCGCAAGCTGACACGCCAGTGGAGCCTGCGGCCCCGCGGCAACCTGGCGCTGGCCACCTTCAAGACCCGCGCACGCATCTCTCCCTTCACCAGTGACATTCGGACCATCTCGGAGGACGTGGAGCGGGACACGCCGCCGCCGCTCCGGACCTGGAGCCTGCCCGAGTTCCGGGCACCCAAAGAGGACTGAGCTGTGCCCTACCCAGCCCGGGAGCCGAGAACACCTGCGGGAGGGCATGACAGGCCGGTGACCGGGTCCGAGTCCTGGAACCTCCCCACCTGACCTCGACAAGAGGCCCAAGAGGTGGCCCCGTCCCAAGACATCCCTGTAAGATGCAGCAACCCTCTGGCCCACACTCTCCCACCAGCCACAAGGCTCAGGGTTAGGGCTTGGAGCTGCGGCCGGCCCCCTCCCTCCCTTGCAAAAGTCCAAAGTCCGCTGCAGCATCTCCTTCCCTGCCTTGCAGAGTTTCAGGATCTTGGCAGACAGACCCTGGCCCCATCTCCCATCTTCTGCTTCTGTCCGGAAGGGGAAGAGTTGCCCTTTTTGCCAAGACCTGGGTTCTCACCCCCAATTCAAGGATGTCCTACTCACTCCCTCACCCTGGGTAAATGAGGAACTTGTTAGGTCATGTCCATTCTTTGCTGGTGACTGGCTGGTCTCACCACTGCAGATAGGTCACAGCCCTATGGGCAGGCAGAGCTCAAAGGGACAACAAAGGCCAATAGGTCCACTGTCCTCAGCTAGTGAAATGCATAAGCTGAGGCTCAGAGAGGGCCACATTCTTACACCTTAAACTGCAGCCAGATCCCCATGGGCAATGAGGTTGTTCCTGTAGGCATAGTCTCTGCCCCTGAGTCCTTGAATGCTGGGCTATGATGGGAAGATCCAAGGGCTATGTCCACCTGCCTGTGGCCTGACACATCTCTTACTTTGGAATTGGCATGGGGATCTAAGGTGGCTGGGATCAGAAGTAGGCTACCCTTGCCCCACCCCAAAGTGTCATCATGTGGGACGAAGCCAACACCTGGCAGCTCTTCCAGAGGTAAAGCTTCAAGGCCTTCCTACTCACTGCTCTGGAGAGCCCAGGTCTCTGATTCCAGGGCACCTTCTCTATCTGGTCACATCTGCTCTTTGGCTTTCCTCAAGGGAAGTGATGCCCAAAGTCCTAACTGGCCTCAAAAACCCAAATGAAAGTTCTAGAAGATCTTCCCTACAGGCTTCATTGGGTGTCCTTCCGTTTCTAATACAGTTAGATTTTTATAGTGGACATGTGGTGCTCCAGTGTCTGGAAGGTCTAAGTGGCTTCCCCACATACCCAGGGCTGAAGTGGGGTATGGCGGGATGGGTGGGGGAAGTGTCTGTCCCCAACTATCAGTGCATGCTTAGAAAATGCAAGTGGATCTTAATATTAGTCTAAATAAAATGCCAGGAAATAAGTCAACAGGGAAGAATCCATATATTCCCTGACCAAGCTCAGTAGAAAAAAAAATATTTTAATCATCCGGTTTTGGATTATTTTCATTCAAGTCTGGACAGAAAATCATAAGATGGTGGAAAACCCCTTATGCAACATTATCAAGATGAAGGAGTTGTCTCGTTACATAATTGGTAACAGTTGAACTTAAATAGGGTGGCTCGGTCAGTTAAACAGTCCGATTCTTGATTTCAGCTCAGGTCATGATCTCATGGTTGTGGGTTCAAGCCCTGCATAGGGGTTCCAAGCTGAGTGTGGAACCTGCTTGAGATTCTCTCTCCTCTCTCTCTGCCCCTCGCCCCACTCACCCTCTCTCTCAAAATAAAAAAAAACTTAAAAAATGGAAAATCACTTAAGTAAAAATATGTACCTCAAACATCTTACATATTTTAAGACATAAGAAAAAGTTCATTCAATTGCCAAGCTGTGTTCATTTTTTTGTGACATGTGTGGATTGTCTGATGGGAGTTCCACACTTAAGTTTTATTGGCTTGTGGGTACTCTAATCATACTAATAAGAATAATGGGCACAAACAAGTTTGGAACAAGCAGAAGTGACCCTTGGTGAGCAGACGACTCAGTGGTAGGGATAGGGAGAGTTAGAATAGGATCCACTAGCTGTGAGCTTTCTGGATTTACTGGATATGGGTCAGGGTGGTTTTTCCGAGGGAATGGAGTGTCAGGTCAACCTGGTTGTGGGGAGATGGCTCAGAGGACGTCAGTTAAGAGAATATCTACTGTTTTCCTCCTCTCCCACCACCTTATGTGTACCTATCCTCCCCAAAGAAAAGGAAGATCTGAGACTTTCAACGTTGTGTTCTTCCTTTTACTCTTTGTTTATTAATTTTGAGGGGAAGAGGGGCAGAGAGAGAGGGAGAGAGAGAACACCAAGCAGGCTCCTTGCTGTCAGCACAGAGTGCGATGCAGGGCTTGAACCCAGGAACCACAAGATAATGACCGGAGCAGAAACCAAGAGTCAGATGCCCAACCGACTGAGCCACCCAGGCATCCCAACATCCTATTCTTTTTTAAGTTGAAGTAACTGGCCTTCCCTGCCCACCTCAGTCAAGACAGATAGAAGTCACCAGCTTCAGACACTGGTTGTCCTGCAGCAGTCAATTCCGATCACTCCTTTGGATTCAAGTGATTAAAAGGGAGTAATGATGTCTGACTCAATTCCTATCTTTAAAGTCCCAATAAGAACAAATAAAAGAACAGGGGCGCCTGGGTGACTCAGTCGGTTGAGCATCCGACTTCAGCTCAGGTCATGATCTATCTGTTCCCGAGTTCCAGCCCCATGTCGGGCTCTGTGCTGACAGCTCAGAGCCTGGAGCCTGTTTCAGATTCTGTGTCTCTCTCTCTGTCTCTGTCTTTGCCCCTCCCCCACCGCAGCTGGACATGATGGGTAGAGCTCTCTCAAGGCCCAGTAGGGCTGCCAGGTTCCACTGGTTTCACTCAGCCCAACACCACCAGCCACTAGAAGGAGCCAGTGGGAGGCCTGGAACCCTTGGTGATAGTATTTTATTTTACTTCGTGGAGTTTCAAAAAATCTTGTTATTATGAAAATTATCAAACAGAAGAAGAGGATAGTGAAAAATGTAAGAATACCCCATCTTCCTGTCACCAAGGCTTAGTAGTTATTAACATTTTGCCATATTTGCTTTAATCTATTTTTTTGGTGAAGTATTTTCAAATAAATCCCAGGCAGCATGACATTTCACCCCTGAATACTTCCCTATGCATAGCAAAGGAATAAGGAAAGTTTCCTGCATAACTCCAGCACAACACTATCGCTCCCAGCAAAATTAACAGTAATTCCTTAATATCATCTAATAGCCAGTCCATATTCAAATTTCCCTATGCCAAACAAGTGATTTTTGCAGTTTTATTTCTTTGACTGAGGATCTAATCAAGCCCCACACGTTGACACAAAATTTGTAATTTGTTTTATACTTGGTCAAATAGCATTTATTTAATTTCACAATGAAAAATTACTTAATGTGTTAATGGAACATTAGTGTTAATATGCAAGAAGTTAATGACTGCACATAAATGAGAATAATTCTGTATATTAGCCTAAGGATGCTTTTTACTCAGATCCTTGTTATTTTCATTTGATTAAAATTCTTCCACACCAAGATTCTCTAATACCTTGAAAAGTAATGTTAAAATATGGATAGTGGAAATATATCTAATTTGACTTTTCATTTGATGAAAATGCTCTCCATGTCCATGTGCCTTATTTTCTGAGACATGCTTGCAAATAGCAACCTTAAAACCTCCTCTTTTCTTGCCATTTAGAGGGAAAAAAACACTAAAATGTATCAAAATAACTCGGGGGAAATCTCAAGAATTCTAATAGTAGGTAATGAAAATAGTTTATGTCTATTTTTGATGCCATTATTCAACATGTAGTGAAATTTCAGTCTGTCTTAATATTCATATGACTCCCCAACATAACACAAAATGTTATTTCAAAATTTATTTATCAACAAATCATTTTTAGGCAGTTATTTTAAAATAATTTAACACTTTACATCATTTGTTAAATGGGGAAATGGACATCTGTTTCTTTTTATGAGTGTTATTGCGTGGAATATTAAATTAACCTTATTCTATTTAGTCAGGTGCTAATCTAAAAATAAAAACATTGACTAAAAATCATGACTATCGTATTCAAGGCAAAAATAACAGAATGATTTTTTTAAAGTTTCTAAAAATGTCCAAGAGTTTTTATATTCATGAGAAAGACATTCACAAGCCAACAGAAGTTGGAGTGTTTTCTAGCACATGTGATTGTATTGCCTTCCAGTTACAATTCCCTTGCCGGAACAAATGCAACTTTCCCAAAGCCCTGCAGTCCAACTTGGAAGTTCTCCAGCCTAGTCTCCCCTCCCAGCTAGGATTTGGTGTGGGGAGAATTCCATTCCAGGAACAAGCTATCGGTCTTTGTGTGACTGAGTCCTGAAGTTAACAGCTTAGCATCAACTTCTGGTCCCTGCTTGGGGCTGGGAGCCTCTGCTCGGCTCTCACTAAGTGTCCAGGCTCCAGAACACAGGGCAGAGGGGATCTAGTTGAGGGTAGCCTGTCCTTAGTTGAAAAGAAATCAAGGTGCCAGGCAAAGAAACCGCCCTAAGGTACACAAGGGACTGGAGGAATACGTCTTTTATCCAAAGAAGCCAGTGCAGTAATATTGCTAAGGACAGAAATGGCTCTGTCTTAAAGAAAATTCCTTTATTAAAATTTGAATGGCCCTTTGCAGTTTAACCACATTATCTCCAGTTGATCTTGACCATCAGGTGAAGTGCATTATGTTTTGTCTCAGGCTATAAGCAAGTGGCCTGCCTAGACCTGGAAGCCAGGGTTCCTTTTGTATGTGTCACTGCTTCTCCATCTTCTAGAGCCTTACATCCTCTCAGAACAGCCCCCCAGATCCTGATCACTGTACTTATCATGCAGGGATGTAAATGTATGTGGTGTTCCTGTTCACTCCTTCCCCTTCCGGGCCATTCCGCTGCCTCCAATACTTTGTGAAATACTTAAGCGCAGGAACCGGGTCTTTCATCTCTGGGTCTCTAGCTTCGGGGCACAGGGTAGGCACTTTTACAAATGTGCTGAACGGATGGGTACATGTGGACATCAACTTGGAGGGCAGGGATCCAGGGGAGCTGTGAATAAACACTGAGGCCTTTATGATGTACCCATATCATTCATTAGATTAAGTTCTATGAGGCCAGAGTGCATGTCTGATTGGAGTGTGTATCTCCCAAAATATGCCTGGCACATAGTAAGTGGTGAATAAAATAAAGCAGCAACAGCTTCTCATAGTCCCTGGATGAAGCCATGCCCACCATTATCTGCTGGGGAAATTTTCATTTTGGTAGGTTTTCTCTCTGCCACTCCACCTGCTCTTAAAAGGTTTCCTATCTTTTACTCATGAATAGATTTTGCTCTGCCTCAGGGGTTGGAGGGGAGTTTAATAGTGCAGATAAAATTTTGGGGACTTTGGGGCTGCTGGAAATTCTGGGTTATAGTTCTTGCAAAATGGTTTCCCCACTTACATCTTTGCAAATCACTCACCTCTCTGAGGCTCCTGTTCCTCATCTATCAGATAAGCATAGCTATGCTGTCTACCTCCCAGGATTGTGGTGAGGTTGAAATAAGATCAAATGCATTGCAAACTATAAAGGAACTTTCAAATTTAAGATCTGACAGTTGTTCGTGACAGTTTTCCTTTCAATTAGTATGGATAATGGAAAGTCGACGGGACACACTAAAGATCATTTGTCACCTTCCTTCCTCTGAGATACTCTGAGATATCCAGACCCAGGTCTTTAATCATTGCTCTTGAACCTGATTGCCCTAATCTTTTAGATCTGTGGTTCTCAGGCTTGGCTACACATTGGATGATCGGGAGAGCTTTTATTCCAGTGCCCAGCTGCACCCCAGACTCCGTAAATCAGAAACTCAGGATGGATGTCAGGCATCAGGTTTTCTAAAACTCTCCAGGTGATTCCATTGTGAAGCCAAGGCTGAGAACCACTGTTGTAGGTTACTCTTGGGGTGGCGGGAGGGGGACTCAGGAAATTTTCTGTTGTCACAGAATCTATCCTAATCTAATACGTGCCTAAATAATTTCATCTCAATAGGAGATGAATGCACTTTGGAGCTATTACATTGGCCTTATGTTATGTTAGAGACAGATGATTGCAAGACTGTCACATAGATGATTATCATCTTTGCTTAGCAATGTTCAGGAGATGCTTGAAGAGGAGAGAAGATGTATCTTTTAAAGAATGCTGAGAAAACCAGTTTATAGCAACTGGAAAGATGGAGAGAATGATGGATTCTGAGTTGTTTCATATAAACCTGGAAGAATACAATTGGGTAGGATGACAATTATCTGGTGTGTGTTGTAGAAACTATTCATGAGGCTGTGTGTGTGTGTGTGTGTGTGTGTAAGAGAGAGACAGAGACAAAGAGTTGAAATCCAGTAGGTGGCAAGACCAGGAGGCAGCTGGCAACAGCGAGTGGGAGGGGGGAGATGCCTCACTGGTGACACTCTGATCCATGAGGCTTTACAGCAGTCTTGGGAACGGAGCTAGGTCTCATCTGCAGAAGGCGCGTGAAGGCCCCCTGGTGGTCATGGGAGGCTCAGCCAGAGAGTCCTTCCTGTGCGCTGTGGGTCCCTGTGGATGAGCCGCACACACGGGTCTTCCCACGGTCACAGCCAGCCCACCTCTCCTCTCTAACCACATGGCTGCCCAGGATGGCTCTTGGCCTGGGCAGGGGCAGATGCTGCTCCAACATCATATCCTCTCCTTTTGTGTGACCTGGCCCAGTTATTTAACCTTGCTGAGTCTACTTTCTCATTTGAGTAATAATTTTTACAGGATACTGTTGTTGTGGGGATTAGCTGAGATTAAGGCACATAAAGCTCCTGGAACCAGAAGGGGATTACTCCGAGTCCCTCCCTCCATGCTCAGAGACACCTTGCTGCATGGGCTCTTGCTTTCTACCCACTCACCTGCCCTGTGTCCTCAGGGGCCTGTCCCTAGGGAACAGGCTTTGATTCCCCAGCCTCCATTCTGGGCACCTCCTTCCCATCTAACAAACAGCACATGACATTTCTGTCCTGCGTTTCATTTTTTCATTGACCTCCACACTTGCCCTGGGAGGTAGATGAAGCAGCAGCACCATTACCATGGTGCCCAACATCAAAGAGCACATCATGGCAAGAACAGCAAGAAAACCGCCTGCCATCTTGGGACACTTACTTAACCACGGTGCATGATTACATCATTTTATCCACACAAACAACACGGCCAAGCAGGTATTTTTATCTCCACTCTACAGAGTTTAGGCAGTTTGTGACTTTTACAAGGTTATAAAGAGAGTAACTGCTATACCAGAACTTGAACCCCTTTCTCATCTGTTGCAAAGCCTTCCCCTCCTCTCAGGCAACGACCTGGATTCCTTGGAAAACTGCTTCTCTTCCAATAAAATCCTATCCTCTAGGAACAGCCTAGCACACTCATAGCTGCCACAAGCACAGCAGCTTTCAGTAACACCTTCTCTTTGCTTGGGGACATTTCTGCTCAGGAAAACTAAATGTCTAATGCGGAATAACCCAGGATATGTACTCTCATGACTCAGTCCTTCCATGGCCAGAATCAGGTAATTCCCAGAAAAATATCAACCCTGGCTGTTGTCATAAGACTGCTTCAAGGGAGGAGAGAAGTAGATTCACTCTTTTTCTTCCCTTTCCTGTTCGCTTAGGTGGAAATAGTACTTAGCCCTGAAAATCTGTATTTTTAAATGTTTTTCAAGAGGTTCTTTGATAAACCCGGATTTTCAGACCTCAGGTCTTGACCTGTTGAGTGGTTCATGAAATCAATGGGTCTGATTGTGACTAGGAACTTGCTTTTCTTAGCAATAGAGTAGAATATAATCAGTGTGTACTGCACATAAGTATTACTTCATGAAACTTTTGCCTTGGTTATGTATCCGTGAATATGTGTATATGCATATGTATATGTATGCTAGGTTACAATGTCAAATGGACTTCTATGAGTCACAGGAAGCATTTGGAAAATGCCAACTGTTTGTTGTATATAATCTGTTTGCCATGAGGATTTATTGTATTAACAGTTCTCATATTCTTGGTCTCAGGTCAGTTCATACTCTTAAAAATTTATTAAGGGGCCCAAAGATCTGTTGTTTATAAGGGTTATATCTATCAATATTTACTGTATTAGAAACTAAAATTGGAAAATTCAATCTTTACTAATTCACTTAAAATAACAACTAGAAACCCATTACATGTGAACGTGAATAATACATATTATTTATTATATTAATAAATTTATATTATTATTAATGTAATTAGCAATACATTAATATGTATTATTTATTTAATATATATATTAAATAGTGAGAAGAGTAGCATTGTTTTTTCATTTATTGAACATCTGTACTGCCTGGAATAAACACACCCTAAGGTGACCCCAGTGAGTCAAGGGAGTGAGGGAGAACTGATGACTTGCTTCTAGCCAAAAGAATGTGGCAAAAGTGATGATAGAGTCACTCCTGTGATTGTATTATGTTATATGAGACTCCATCATAGCAGACTGGAGTAAGATTTTCCTGCTGGCTTTGGAGAAGTAGCTACGATGTTGTGGGAAGCAAAGACTAATGCTGTCATATGGCAAGGACCTGTGAGTGGCCTCTGGTTCCCGAGAGCAGTCCCTGGCCAACAGCTGGCCAGAAAACAGGGACTTCGGCGTTACAACTCCAAGGCACTGAATTCTGCCAACAAGCAGTGCACTTGGACAAGGACCCCTAAGCCTCAGATGAAGTTGCGCCCCTGGCCAATGTCTTAATTTTAGCCTTGTGAGACCTTTTGCAAAGACCCTGAGGAGCCCATCTGAAGCCAGACTCCTGACTCATAGAAACTGATATAAGTGGGTGTTGTTTACAGCTATGATTGTGGTTATTTGTTACCAGTAATGGGAAATGAATATCTATGACTACTTATACCTGCTTCTGCATTCAATCCATTGTGATAAGATGTTTTAACTGAAGTATCTGAAGAAAATTCAGCATCTCACAGATACGCACTTAGAAGAGGGAAAGGTATTTTATTAGGTTTTTTTCAATACTGCTGGGAGAGGGAAATTGGGTATTACTGTAATGGGTACAGAATTTCAGTTGGGGATGATGAAAAGTTCAGGAGATGTAATGGGTGATGGTTGCACAACATTGTGAATACCCCTAATACCACTCAACTGTACACTTTAAAAAATGGTTAAGGGGCGCCTGTGTGGTTCAGATGGTAGAGCGTCCAACTTTGGCCCAGGTCATGATCTCGCAGTTCACGAGTTCAAGCCCTACATCAGGCTCTGTGCTGATAGCTCAGAGCCTGGAGCCTGCTTCAGATTCTGTGTCTCCCTCTCTCTCTGCCCCTCCCCAGCTCACGCCCAGTCTCTCTCTCTCAAAAATAAATAAAAGCATTTAAAAAATTTTTCAATGGTGAAAATGGTAAATTTTATATTACGTACATTTTAACACAATTTTAAAAAATAAATTATCCACAGTTCAGAGACCAAATAGAGTTAGTTGCAATGTGGAACATGAAATCATAGCAATGATTTTCATACTCTGTTCCACTAAAATCCATTAGTCAACCCTGCACTTTAAATGGCTTTTACTGGGGCACCTGGGTGGCTCAGTCGGTTAAGAGTTCGATTTCAGGTCAGGTCATGATCTCACCATTTGTGAGTTCAAGCCCCATGTCGGGCTCTGTGCTGACAGCTCAGAGCCTGGAGACTGCTTTGCATTCTGTGTCTCCCTTTCTCTCTGCCCCTCCCCTGTTCACGCTCTGTCTCTCTGTCTCCCAAAAATAAATAAATGTTAAAAAATTTATAAGTAAATAAATAAATAAATAAATAAATAAATGGCTTTAACTGATCCATGATTCTGTAACATCGTGCATTGATTATCCGAGAAATATTGGTCTAATTTATGGAGATCTTCTAAAAATTAACTCAATTACACAATATAAAAATACATATTCATTAACATCACTACTAATCTCATCAGAAAAGTCATTAAGTTTGGATAAACTGTTAACCTCATGATGTAAGAAAAAGAAGGAAAATTAGTAGTGGATACAAATTTACCAAAATTCTGATTTTTCCTTGAGAGCTCAACTTTTATCATTGGCAACAGATACAGTACTATTTTCTATGTGCTTTTGCACAGAGATTTAAAAAATAAGGAAGGAAAAGGGGCATGGGAAGCAGCAGGTCAGGGAGCTGAAATTTTTACATAGTGTTTTATTACAGATTGTATTTTCCAAAGATGGTCACAGCCACAGTACCTCTTACAATGTGTTCTTGTCACATCCCACCAAGAAATGGAGTCTATTCCCCTCCCCTTGAAAGTAGGCTGACTGGGGGCACCTGGGTGGCTCAGTTGGTTGAGCATCCAACTTCAGCTCAGGTCATGATCTCCTGGTTCATGAGTTCAAACCCAGCATTGGGCTCTGTGCTCACAACTCAGAACCTGCGGTCTGCTTTGGATTCTGTGTCTCCCTCTCTCTCTCTGCCCCTCCTGAGCTCGTTCTCTCTCTCTCTCTCTCTGTCTCTCTCAAAAATAAACGAAACATTAAAAAATTTTTTTAAAGAAAGAAAGTAGGCTGACTACAGTGACTTGCTTGATCAACTGAAAATAGCAATAGTAACATCATGGAACTTCCAATGGTAGGTCATAGCAAGCCTTACAGCTTGAACTCAGCCACCAGGGTGAAAACCCATACCCTGGCGAGGGCACATGTTGCTTGACTTCCCCAGAAGAGCTCCTGGCTATCAGCTTCAACTACCAGCCAGATGAGGGAGTCCTCTAGGTTGTCCAGCCCATTGTGCCTTTGGATGACTACAGCCCCATCTGATATCTGACTACGGCCCCAAGAAAGACCCCAGGTTAAAACTGCCCAACTGAGTCCAGTCAATCCACAGAACCGTGGGAGATGAGATTTGTTGTTTAAAATCACTAAAACTTAAGCTTCATCAGCTTCTTGGCACATCGGCCTCTGTTGATGAGGCAATGGAGAGGAAACTAGCTTGGAGACTCAGGTCTCCTCTGACTGCAGTTCACAGTTTTTACTACTAGAACATACTTTAAAAGTCTCTTTTTATATTCCCTCCATTAAAACTACCTCTTGCTTTTCTGAAAATGTTCTACATAATTCTTTCAGTAAATTTAAATAACTGGAAAACATTACAGTTGCCCCTTGAACAGCCTGAGGTGAGGAACACCTACCCCCTGCAGTCGAAAATCTGTGTATAACTTTCGAGTCCCCCAAAACTTAACTGCTAATATCCTACATTGACCAGAACCCTTACCAGTAGCATAAACAGTTGATTAACACGTATTCTGTATGTTATGTTATTATATACTGTATTCTTACATTAAAGTAAGCTAGAGAAAAGAAAATGTTAAGGAAATCATAAGGAAGAGAAAATATATTTACAGCGCTGTGCTGTATTTATATAAAAAAAATCCACATGCAAGTCGACTTACCTATGTCGTTCAAGTGTCAACAGTATAGTTCTCAAAAGAGAGGTTGTTAAAAATAATTTGACCCATTATCAACACTATCTGTACAGGTAAACACAGGCTTGAAGCTAGGAAAGAATGCAGACCTCCATCTAGTCACACCACTTCTGCTATTCTCTCCTCCAGAGGACATGTTCACTTTTTTAATTAATCTACAAATTTTTAAAAAACTTTTGATATAATGTTAATGTCTAATGCCTATATTTTATTTTGTCCTTTTGAAGAGACCATGGTTATCCCATAATTATGAAGATTAGTTTTCCTGGAAAAAAAGAAAACAGCCCTTTTTTAAACTAAAATGCCTTTATTTCTTCTGTAAATCAAAAGTTAAAAAAAAAACCTGTGTCCTCTGCTTGTACATTCAGAAATGTCACCACTTGTGATATAGGGAAATAACTTTCTTGATATACAAATACTCACCAAGACAATATGGGGGGAATGAGGTGTAGTAATGTGTTAAATCTCTCTATAATCAAAGATAAAGATGCTTAATATAAGTATAATCGTATTATAATTTGGCTTTGAGTTAATATCACTGGGAAAAAAAGCTCTTTAAGGAATTGCATTCAATAACAATAACAACATAACAGCACCTCAACCACCAATTAAAAACTATAAACCTAGCTGGTGAGAATACAAATTGGTGCAGCCACTGTGGAAAACAGTATTTATTTATTCATTCATTCCTTCATTCATTTATTCATCCATTCATTTATTTATTGTTGAGATATAATTAACAGAATTATCTTTGCACAACTGACCACATATTCTAGAGACATACAATAGTTTATAATAGGATGCAATACTTTGGACTTAGTAAATCATAATTCCTATTGTCTCTATCATTTTTCTAGAATTTCAATTTTATTTACTTTTACTGTATTGTAGTTTGGGTTGTGTGTGTGTGTGTGTGTGTGTGTGTGCACGCGCGCCTGTGCGCGCGCAGGAACCAATAAAGCATTACAGTGTTGCACTTAACTATACAAGCATACTTATTCTTCAGCTAGCTGACATTACCCAGTAGTATCAGATGCCATCTTCCTGCTAACTCTGCTGCCTGGATTGCCAGACCTCACAACCTCTGCTGGCAGTGGTGAGAGAATGCTTTGCCCTGTACCCTGTTAGCCTAGTCCAGTGCAATGGAAAAGGAGAAGAGACCCTGCCCTGACAGGCTGCCCACACTGAAGCTGGGGATAGGCAGAAGCTTCAACTCTGAGTAAAATTCAGAGCATTCCTTAATAAAATTATGAGGAAAATATTCAAAACTTGGATATAAAAGTTAATAAACTGATGCCTGTATGACTTTTTAATGTCATGCTAGAGCACTGTTTACGACGGCTGCCTGGCAGCCATCTACCTCTCCAGGAACTGTAACTTCATGTGACACTTTACATAACTTTACTATGGATTAGAGTTCACATGTCTACATAACATATAACTCTGTACAGCTAGGAACTAACTTAAGGAAAATGGACAAAGTGTGATAATTTTCTTTTCCATCTAGCAATCTTATCTCAGCATTGCTTTTTTCTTTCACCCTCCTCCCCACTCATTATATAAAAATAACTAAGCTTTTAATATTATCTTTTGAAATACCTTTGTCATCCTGCTAGTTCCTTCATTAATGAGTTAAATAAAACTTCAGCATATGGCCCACATCTATTTTATGGGAATTATATTTTTAACATTATCAGAATTCTGGGACTTTTTACCTTCATATTACTGGCCAGCATTGTGCAAAATGGCCATTCCTAGCTGCAAAGGATGCTGAGAATTTGAAGATTCACTTTTTAGTCTTTAGACTAAGAAGGAAGGAAGTTCTTTCAAAAGAGCAAATCCAGAGTAACTGTCACTAAAAAGGAATGTGTATGTGGTGGTAAAGGTAGGAAAGTGGTGAGAGAGGAAGAAGGATCATGCTTGGGTCATAAATTGACCAAAAGGAGAGAGACTGGAGGTGAGGCAAGTTTGCATTTTATCAATACTAAACCCTGAGAGGGTAAAGCTTTATTTTCACTTACTTATTTTTTGAGGTGACATCCACTGATTTGCCCCTAACATTATGGGAAATTGTTAAATGCTGGAGATTTTTTTTTAAGTTTAATCGTTTATTTTGAGAGAAAGAGCACAAGCAGGTGAGGGGCAGAGAGGAGAGACAGAATCCCAGGTAGACTCTGTGCTGATGACACAGATGTGGGGCTTAAACCATGAACTATGACATCATGACCCAAGAAGAGATCAAGAGTCGGACACTCAACCAACTGAGCCACCCAAGTCCCCCAAATGATTGGAGATTTTAAACAAAAAATAGTCATTTGTAATTATCCAAGTCCTCATAATATAGTTGGTGAATTGAGTAGAAAATTTCAGCCTGTCAATTACATAATGGAGTACCCCATCCTAATGAAAAAATTAATGCAGAATGCTTATATTAAACATTAGATCGTGGCTTCTGAGAAAATTTTTCAGAAATTACTGCATTTTCCTTCAATATGCTAAACAAGAAATATATTCACAAAGTAACAATTATTTACTACTTTTCAGTTAAAGTATGTACTAAATATAAGTGTTTTATGGAGTATGGAAGAACTGTAAAAAATATCTTTTTACATGCAATATTTATCTTGATATTTAACTCTATCAATACTATGAGATGTAACCTATTCCCTTTTTTTCCTACAAAAGAAACCCTCTATATTTAAACCCTTCATCTGTCAAACTTTAATCATCTGACTTGGTAAGATTTAATTCTGTATTAGCGAGACTCTTCCCCTTCTACAATTTAACTAGTTGATCGTGTGGCATGTAAGGACACTAATTACACCAGGATGAGTTGATGTTATAACACTACTGCCTCCCAGAGACTCAGCAAAGTCCTCCACAGAATATGAAAACATGTATCATGCCAGGCCTGCCTGAAATCCACCAATCTTTATCATACATATTTTAAAAGAATCATCCATCTTGAAAAACTTTTAATATCTAAGATTTGTATTGCATTGAAGCCCATTCCTAATCAGTAAGAAAAGAATCCTTAAATATTTTTTTGTGACTGCAATGTATCCCATTGTAAGGATATTCCAGGATTCCCAAGACCATGCTCACTTCTGACATGGATTGCAGAGTTAGGGATTCCCAGCGATGATGTGTGACAATACACATAGAATATTGCCAACTAGAGAAGTTCACCCAAGCCTTGGTACCCAGAGTTTTTACTAGGGCTCTGTTACACGGACATGATTGACTACCCACGTGGCTGGTCTCAATCTCTAGGCCCTCTGGAGGTCCATCTGAAACTATCAGCCAATGCCCCATCAACCTAAGTCACATGATCCAAGGCCCCCAAGCGAAGACACTACCAGGCAAGACATTCCAAGGGTTTAGAGACTACCTCCCAGAAGTCAAGAGCAAACATTAAACCTCTCTTTGGGTAAGGTTAAATTCTTTACTACACACCTGTATTATAATTTATTTATATATTCTATTGTTGATTGATATTTGGGTTCTTTCCATATGTTGACTGTTATGACCAACACTGCCATGCACTTTCTTATACAGGCAGGTATACTGGAATAAAAGTGTGTGAGTTTATCCAGAGAATATATCTAGGAGTAGGACTGCTAGATGTTACATGTGTATTTGATATAACTTATCAATGTATATTTCATGGCTTCTGGGTTGTGTGAGATATGTAGAAAGGCCTTCTTCTCTGATGAGAGACAGAACCAGAAAAATGTTTACCCTTAGCCCAGAAGGTTGACCTAAAGCCTGCATAGTTTCAATAAGGATCAAAAACATGCTACATTCTTTAAGAGTCTCCCGACTGCCTGTGTATCTCCCTGATAGTTAATACTGAATTGAATGATAAGCAGCAGAGGAATCTTGCAAAAGTAGTTTTACAAGTAGAAATTCAAAGAAATTCGAAGAAACTTTTGTAATCTGATACTCCCTGCATACCCTCTTCCCTTTGATTACTGAGTACATAACCACCAGCCTCACATAGCCCAAGTGCAGCTCTTTGTGCCCACAGGTCCTGTCCCCGTGCTCTTTAAATAAACTTACTAAGTTGCACCATAAATGTCTCAAGAATTCTTTCTTGACCGTTGCACGCAGTGACCCTGCATTACTCTCCATCTGTGATTATTTTAATCATCTCCCAGTGGTTTCTTGAAATTCTTATTGGTTTCATTTCTGTGCACTTAGATATTTGATCCATATGGAATCTACTTGAAGACAAGGTTGAAGTACGGACCTGGCTTTAATTTTTTTTCCAGATAGCTAGTTGTATCAACATTATTTCTTAAATACGCCAACTTTTCCCTACTGACTGATTTGAGGTGACTCACTTATCAGATATCAAATCGGTCTGTGTTTTTTTTCTTGTGCTAGTTCATTGGCCTGTCCATCTAGCCATGTGCCAATGTTTTTTCTCAGGTACAGAGGTAAATAGACAAAATTGTAAAATATTTAATTAAAGTGTATGATGTGATTATTTGATATATGCATACGTTGTGAAAAGATTCCCACCATAGAGTTGATTAATACATCTATCAACTCGCAGATTCCTTTTTTTTTTAGTGAGAACATTTAAGTTCAGACTTCAATTATAGAATACAGGATCATCAACTGTAGTTACTATGTAATAGATTAGATATTATTCCTATTGCAACCAAAAGTTTGTATCCTTTTACCAACCTTTCCCTATGTTCCCCAACCCCCAGCCCCCGGCAACTACTTTTCTACTGTTTTTATGAGTTCAACTTTTCATTTTTTGGATTCCATGCAGTATATGTCTTTCTCTGATGGGTTTATTTCCTTTCACATAATGCCCTCCAGCTTCACCCATATTGTCACAAAAGGTAAGATTTCTTTCTTTTTTTAAGGATGAATAACATTCCATTGTGTGTGTGTGTGTGTGTGTGTGTATCTCACATTTTCTTTATCCGTCCATCTGTTGATCTGTCAACAGACACTTGGGTGGTTCCTGTATCTTGGCCATTGTGAATAATGCTCCAACAAATATGGGAGTGGGGCTCATGGGTGACTCAGTTGGTTAAGTGTCTGACTTTTAATCTCAGTTCAGGTTTTGATCTCAGGGTTATGAGTTCAAGCCCTGCGTTGGGCTCTGTGCTGGGTGTGAAGTCTACTTAAAAGAAACAAACGGGTGCTTAGGTGGCTCAGTCAGTTAAGTGTCCCTCTTGATTTCAGCTCAGGTCATGATCTCACAGTGTGTGGGACTGAGCCCCACATTGGGCCTCCCCCTGGCTGTCAGTGGAGGCTTCTTGGGATTCTTTTCTCACTTTCTCTCTACCCCTCCCCTGCTCATGCATGATCTCTTTCTCTTTCTCTCTCTCTCTCTCAAAATAGGTGAGATTAAAAAAACAAACAACCTTGGGAGTACAGGTAGGTCTTCAGGACAGGGATTTTGTTTCCTTTGGATACATACCAAGAAATGGGGTTGTAGATCAGATGACAGTTTTGTTTGTAATTTTGTTAGGAACTTCAATACTGCTTTTCACAGTGGCTGTAGCAGTTTACATTCTAATCAACAGTGTACAAAGATTCCATTTTCTCAACAACCTTGCCAGCATTTGTTTTTTTCTTATTTTTTTGATAGACATCCTAACAAGGATGAGGTGATATCTCATTGTGGTTTTGGGTTTCTTAATTTTTTTTTTTATTTTTAGAGAGAGTGTGTGTGAGAGTGGGGGAGATGAACAGAGGGAAAGAGAGAGAGAGAGAATCTTTTTTTTTTTTTTTGAAAGAGACAGAACAGGGGAAAGACAAAGTGACAGGCAGAGAGAGAATCTTAAGCAGGCTCCATGCCCAGCACCAAGCCCATGGGGCTTGATCCCATGACCCTGGCTGGGATCACGACCTGAGCCAAAATCAAGAGTCAGACATTCAACTGACTTAGTCACCCAGGCACACCACTCTCACACTGTGGTTTTGATTTGCATTTCTCTGATGGGAGAGTTGCTGGACACCTTTTCAAGTACCTGTTGACCATTTGCATGTCTTCTTCGGAGAAATGTCTATTCATGTCCTCTGCCCATTTTTAAACTGGGTTATTTGGCGGTTTTATTTTTTGGTTTGAATTTATGAATTCCTTTTAAAAATATTAAATATTAATACCTTATTGGATTGGATATGTGGTTTGCAAATATTTTCTCAGGGGCACCCGGGTGGCTCAGTTGGTTAAGCAAATATTTTCTCTCTCTAAAGGCTCAAGGAAAGTCTAGCTTCTCCTGCCCCCAGATGTTCCTTGGCTTGCGGCACATAACTCTAGCTGCTGCCTTGATAGTCACATGATCTTCTCCCTTGTTCATTTCTGCATGTGCCCTTCTTTTCTTAAACACCACCAGGCACTGGATTCCGGTTCCTCCCATCCCCCTGATCCCAGTGTGATCTAATCTTAACTACACCTGGAAAAACTGTTTCCAAATAAGATCACATTCTAAGGTTCTGGGTGGACATGAATTTTGAAAAGGATACTATTCAACACACTATAGTGTGAATACACTCCTGATATATTAACCCTTTAATCATAATGAAATGTCCCTCGTTGTCTCTAGTAATATATCTCAAAATCTAATTTGTGTTTTCATTAGCTTCGTAAAATCAATTAAAAGGTATTCTATATCCTTTCATATCCTGAAGGAGATTATCATATATAATATGGGACTCATCTATTTCCTGAAAATCTTAAAAGAACTAAGTAGAAAATCTGCCTATCAATTTGTGTTTTGGATAACATTTATGACTTTTTCCATGAAGAGTAGTCTCTTAAGTTTTTTTGTTTGTTTGTTAACTCTTTGAGTCAATCTTGGCAATTTAGAGGTACAATACTGCGATGTTTCTGAATGAGAGTTCTACTTACATTTTGGATGAGTCGATTCTTTATTTTTCAGGATCATCCTTCACATAACAGGCCAGTTAACATTTTGGGCCACTATCACTAAATGCTAGTCATTAAGAAAGCTAGATCCTCCCATGAATTTCCAAATAGCCC
The DNA here is from genome assembly GCA_028646485.1 of Cryptoprocta ferox. Classification (NCBI taxonomy): domain Eukaryota; kingdom Metazoa; phylum Chordata; class Mammalia; order Carnivora; family Eupleridae; genus Cryptoprocta; species Cryptoprocta ferox. The sequence continues at coordinate 30,137,683 of CM053562.1, forward strand.
TTGGGGAAGGTCATTTGAGAACCAATGACGTGGTAGTTAAGAATGTGAACTACAGCATGGAGGGCACTTGTTGGGATATGCATTGGGTGTTATATGGAAACAGACTTGACAATAAACTATATTAAAAAGAAGAAGAAGAAGAAGGTGGACTAGAGAGCCAGACTTCTTGGGTTTGAACACAAGCTGGGACACTACCTAACAAAGCTTAGCTGAATTACTCAATCCCTCTGGTATCTCAACTTCTTTATTTGTAAAATCAGAATAGTAATGGCACCTATTTAATTACTGTTATGATGATTAGTTGATACACCTAAATTCTTAAAATAATATCTGGTACATAGTACGTGTTTGATAAATATTAGCGAACATTATTCTACCAATTTGTCATCTCAACATGTTTTTATGTGACTGGATAATATTTTGAAATGTTAACTTTTCTTCTCCATTTGGTTCATCTTTTTCTTATCCCTCCTCCCTCTTACTCTTTTTCTTATACTCCTTGTAAGCAGCTAGGCAGCTATGGGTTCATTGTTTTAGGGAAGGGATAAAACAGGGTAGTAAACAGAAAAAAAGAATTCTTCCTGACCTTGATTTCTAAAATTGTAAGCCATTAGGAGAATAGAGAAGGTTCCATATATAGATAAAATATTTGGGAGAAATATAACTGGAGAGAATTGGACTGAGTCTCACTTCCCCATAACCCCACCCCAAGCTGCAGGAAGACTAGAAAGAAATTTTCACAGACTAAGGAAGAAGAAAATAGATATTGTGGGGAAGTGATACGAGTATAGACATTGATAGACCTCAAAAAGATAAATCCTGTACCCTGATTCATAGAACACCAGAGAAGCAGTAAAGATCCACACAAATATGAGGAATCTAAGGTTGGGGGAAAGGAAGGCTATACTCTGAGATGTGGGATAGTAACATGATACCAGAGAAAAGATGAGTAGGAAGAGAGGTTATGCTGACCAGGCTTTAAATCACCCTGCATTTGGTATCCATGGCAGTGAGGAAGCAGAATTATGCCTATGCCTCTACACGTGATATGGAAGTAACAGAGAGAGAGTTGCCTTACCTGAAGGGACTAGGCAGACAGGAACAAAGACATCTCAGTAGCAAATGGTGTGGATCAATGGCAGGACCAGATAGAATGATGGACATCTCAAAAGATACCTGAAAGAACAGATAACACTGAAGACTAGTTGAGTATCTTCCCACCCACCCCCATGCCGTGGAAACACAAAAATCACTCCCTACTTCCTCATCTCTCTACCCCATCCCTGAAACTCCAAATTGGCAGAGAGCAGGTTTCATCCCTCTCTAATGAGTAAAGCCTTCAAAAAGAAAATGAGAAGAATTATAGAAAAATAAAGTTGGATTTCTTATAACTGTGTTGTAGACAGATTTATAGTTCTACATAAGCAAAGGGTCATTCATATTCTCATATTCTCTTTAAGTTTTTAGAGCAATATATCTGTTGATATATACTTTATTTTTTTATTATTTTTTTACTCTTTACTTTTGTTTGTATTTCCTTTTTTCTTTTTAAAGTCAGTTTGTCAAAGGTTTGACCAATTTATTCAGGTTATTGGGATTTTTCAAAAATCCAACTCTTGGATCCATCTGCAGTCTATTTTTCCCATGTCTTAAAAGTCCATGCACAGGACGATGGATAAATTGTGCTTCATTCACATAATGAAATATTATACAGCAGTGGAAATTCATGAAGTTCAGATATACAAAAATATAGATAAATCATAGAAACAAACCTTTTTTTTTTTTAAGTAGGCTCCACACCCAAGACAGAGCCCTTCACAGGGCTTGAACTCACAATCCTGAGATCAAGACCTGAGCTGAGATCAAGAGTTGGACACTTAACCAACTGAGACACCCAGACACCCCAGAAACCAACTGTTTTGCAAAAAAAAAAAGTAGTTGAAGAAAACCACATATGATCTGATACTATTTTTATTAATCTCAAAACCGAGGAAACGAAACAAAATAATGTTTAGAGGTAATGTGTAATAAAACTACTATCAAAAGGGATGGAAAGAAGCAACACAAAATTTAGGATAACATTGCTTCTGATAGGGAGGCAGGGAAATGGAAGAAGGAAGAATAATACTGGTAGATATAATATTGGTGATGTTCTAGTTCTTAAGTTAGATAATAAGTTTATGGTGTTGTTTTTATTATTACACCCCTAACTTTTATATATATGTTATATTCATTTGATGCATAGACTATTATACTTAATAAATTAAATTTAGAGAAGCAAGTTGGTGATCTATTTTTGTAACATAAAACTATGGCATTTATATATACATATCAATTTATTTATATTTCCATGTTCATTGAGAAAGAACCTAAGGAAGGATACATACCAAATATTTAAGAAAGATAACCCAAGGGAAGTATAATAAAGAGAAAAAATGTAGTATTCATCTTTTATTTAATGTATCTATTATTTGCAGTTTTTCAAGGCATATATGCTCTTTTTGTAACTATGTTAAAACATCACAATTAAAAAGAATCAAAAGAATTGCAAATGAAAGGTTTTACCTGTTGGTATAACTTTCTGGGTTTTGGAAAAGAAGATAAAGGACACTACTAGGTTAGCTCCATGTAACCTACCAAGTTAATCACTCTTTCCCTTATATCTCTTCACAGTTCCCTGTAGGGGTGCCTGGGTGGCTCAGTCAGTTAAACTGTGCTGACAGCTCAGAGCCTGGAGCCTACTTCAGATTCTGTGTCTCCCACTCTCTGCTCTTCTCCCTCGCGCGCTCTCTCTTTCTCTCAAAAATAAATAAAAGAAAAGAATAAGAATTCCAGAAAGAAGAGAAAATGGAGAAAACAAAAATTGAAAAATACGTCCTAGCTGAACAAAAAAGAACTCCTCAAACTGAAATAACCCACTAATGCTAAAGAAGATAAAAGAAATAAATCTCTATGCCTAGATACATCATGGTGAAAAAAATTTTTAAGTGTTTAGAGAGAAAGAGAACATGCACACAAGTGGGGGAGGGGCAGAGCGGAAGACAGAGAGAGAGAGAGAGAGAGAGAGAGAGAGAGAGAAAATCCCAAGCAGAGTCTGCACTGACATCAGTGAGCCTGATATGGAGCTCAGTGAGATCATGACCTGAGCTGAAGTCCAAGGCTTAACTGATTGAGCCACTCTGGCGCCCCACATTAGGGTGAAATTTTTAAGAGACATTACCAAATGCTTCCAAAAGGAAAATAATCACAAAAAAAGATTTAGACTAGCATCCGTCTTTTTATCAACACTGAATGCTAGGACATATTGAAAAAAGATCTTTAGAGTTCTGAGGGCAAACTATTTTAAACCTAGAATTCTATATTCAACTAAGTTATCAAGAAATAGGCAGGCAAAATCAAGTCATGCAAAGATTTGGAAAGTTTATTTCCCATGTCTCCTTTCTGAAAAGTTACTTGAGTATTTAATTTACTTCAGCAAAATGGGAGTGAAAAGAAAGGAGGCAAAGGTGAAGGATACAAAATTGTGGAAAACCCTAGGAGTTCAAAGGAAAAAGTGAAGTATCAGAAAAAAGCTATTTAAAGGACTAAAAAGGAATTGGTCCAATTCAGAACAAACTATCAGTGGGTTCCAATAAAAATTGTCAAGAATTAATTAATACTAGCAACATTTTTCTTGAAACATGACCCTGACCTTAAGAAAATATAACCCAAGCACATAACTGAGATTTGCAGTGAGCAGGATCTATAAAGTTACAATAATATAAATGTTCTTTTTATTGGGTTTCAACTTTTAAATTCAACTTCTAGAAGAAAATATGGGTGTTTTAGTGACAGCTATCGAATAAAAAGTAATTTATCCAATTATAGTGCCATAAAGTCACAGCTTACAGAACATGAAAGGTAAAACGAGGAGAAATGGGAGGGAAAGGTAGGAGTGCTGATATCACCCAACAGAGTCAGGAAATACTGATAAGATTTGTTGGAATGAGTAATATGTGATTAAATATATTGTGTAAGATTGTAACAGTAAACAATAGAGGAAATAAAAACAGTCTTAAAACTATCAAATCCAGGGAAATAAGTGCTCATCTACCATAGCAGAAAGTCAGATGATAATATCAATATTTGATTGAGAAAGAACAGTATAAACATATTATTTGGAGACGTAGCTGTAAGCCCCAAAGAAACTAAACATACAAAAGATTTAAAGTGTTGGTCTATGGGGAGCTGGATCTAAAATTAGAAGAAAGCAAGTGGGATGGAGATCATTGATTTTCATCAAAAACCCTCCACTCTCCTTAATCTTTTAATCATGTGCATGCATTATGTTGCTGAATGCTTTAAAATATTTTTTTGAAAGAATGAATGGTAAGCAAGGAAATAGAGCCAAGAAACATAAACTATATTTTATGAAATACAGTTTTATGAAAGCAGAAAAATGGCATTGCGGTTAGAGGGATTGTTGAGGTCAAGGGTAGGGTTTTAAGAGAGATTCTAGACAAACTACAGTGCTTTTTTTATTTCTAACTTAAAAAACTTACTTTTAAATTTGCATACAGTATGAGTGTGTGTGCGCACAGTAGTTTGAATTTTAAGACACGCATAAATTCTTTTAACAACCATGAACAGTATACAGAACAATACCAATATCTCAAAAATTCTTTCATGCTACCCCTTTGCAGTCAGATCCTCTCCCTACCTTTAAACCTTAGCAATCACTGGTGTGCTCTCTGTCCCTTTAGTTACGCCTTTTCCAGAATATCATATAAATGGAATCATACGGTATGTAACCATTTGAGATTGGCTTCCTTTGCTTAATAAATACATTTGAGTCACTGCATATATCAACAGTTTGTTCCTTTTTTTTTTAATGTTTATTTATTTTTGAGGGAGAGACAGAGTGCGAGTGGAGAAGGAACAGAGAGAAAGGAAGACACAGAATCCAAAGCAGGCTCCATGCTCTGAGCTGTCAGTACAGAGCCAGATGTGGGACTTGAACCCATGAACTGGGAGATCATGACCTGAGCTGAAGTCGGACACTTAACCAACTGAGCCACCCAGGTGCCCCATTAGGTGCTTCTTTTTTATTTCTGCATACTATTCCATTGTATGGATGAATCACAATGTGTTTATCCATTCACTCACTGGAGGGCATTTAGTTCATGTAGTTTTTCTTGTTTAGTCTGCTAACATGGTGAATTACACTGACTGATATTCTAATGTTGAACATTATGTTTGCTTTGGGACCTTTGGGACAATTACTAATAATGCTGCTATAAACATTTATGTACATACTTTTGTGTTAACATATGTTTTCATTTCTCTGAGATAAACATACAGAAGTGGAATTGCTGGATTATATGGTAAATGTATGTTTACCTTTATTATAAGAAACTGAACAGCTGTTTTCCAAAGTGTGGCTATACTATTTTGCATTCCCATAGCAATATATGAATGTTCCAGTTTCTCCACATCTTTGCTGGCACTTAGTCCTGTTATTTATTTTATCCATTTTAATAGATGTGCAATATTTCTTGTGGGTTTAATCTGCATTTCCATGATTAATGATGTTGAACATCTTTTCATGTGCTTATTTGCCATCTGTATATCTCCTTTAGTGAAGTGTCTGTTCAAACTTTGCCCATTTTTTATTGAGTTGTTTTCTTGTTAGGTTTTGAAAATTCTTTAAATATTCTGGACACAAGTCTTTCATGACATTTATGCCTTGTCTTTCATTTTCTTTGTAGTATCCTTCATGTAGCAAAATATTTTAATTTTGGTAAAGTCCAATTTATCAATCTTTTCCTTAAAATTTTTAACTTTGATTCATTTTTGAGAGATGGAGAGAGACAGGGCATGAGTGGGGGAGGGGCAGAGAGAGAAAGAGACACAGAATCTGAAGCAGGCTCTAAGCTCTGAGCTGTCAGCACAGAGCCCGATAGGGGGTTCGAACCCATGGACCACAAGATCATGACCTGAACTGATGTTGGAAGTCTTAACCAACTGAGCCACCCAGGCACCCCATATCAATCTTTTCCTTTAAAGACAGGGCTTTTGGTGTTGTATCTAACTCTTTGCCTAATCCAAGGTCACAAAAATTTTTTCCCTTATGTTTTCTTCATGAGTTTCATATTTTTAACTCTTACTTTTAGGTCTATGATCCTGCTTTGATTTAATATTTATATGTGGTGTGAGATGTAGGTCAAGGTTCCGTTTTTCACATGTGGATATCCAGTTTTTCCAGCTCCATGTATAGAAAGGGCTGTGTTTTCATTGAGTTGCATTTGCACCTCCGTCAAAAATCAGTTGGCCAAATTTTGTGGGTCTATTTCTGGACCTATTCTATTCCATTGGTCTATGTGTCTATCCTTTCACCAAAATCACATTGTCTTGATTACTATGTATGTATTGTGTGTATGCCATACAATTAGATTGTGTGGATTCTTCAACTTTGCTCTTCATTTGTAAAATTGTTTTGCTATTCTAATTCCTTTAACTTTCCTTATAACTTTTAGATTCAACTAATCTATATATATACAAAAATCCTGCTAGGATTTTTATTGCAATTGTATTAAATGCATGGATCAATTTTGGGAGAATTGACATCTTAATATACTGAATCTTTCAATCCATGAACACTGTATGGGTGTCCTTTGATTTCTTTCATTGACATTTTGTACTTTTTGGCATAAAGATCCTGCACATATTTTGTTAGATTTATACCTAAGTATCTCATTCGTGGAACAGAGGAGTGAGTCACCTTCCAATTGTTCATTGCTAGTGTAGAAATAGTTATTTCACCTTTTATCCAGCACCCTGCTAAATTCACTTCTTAGCATTATGACCTTTTTGTAGATTCTTGAGCTTCACTACATAGACAGTTATGTCATCTGAAAATCAAGATAAATTTACTTCTTCCTTTCCAATCAGAATGCCTTTTATTTTTCTTCCTTACTGCAATTGCTAGGACTTCACCAAAATATTGGGTATGAATAGTGAAAATGTACATCCTTGTTGGGTTCCCAATCTTAAGAGGAGAGAACATTCAATCTTTCCCCATTAAGTGTGATGTAGCTCTAGGTTTTGTGGATGCCTTTAATCAGAGTCCCTTCTATTCCTAGATTGCAGAGGTTTTTAACATTGATGAGATATGAAGACAGCTACATACTAAAAACTTTATGTTTACATTCTATTTGTTTGCTGAAGTATAAATGCACAATTTTTAAGATAGAAACATAAGCATAGAAAAGTAGTGAATGCCATCTCTTGAAGAGACTACTAAGACGATGTCACATGCTACCACCACTCCTCACTATTCTTCTGCCATTTCAGCAATGTGGTCTCTTTAATGGGGTAGGAATAGGGGTGCTGAATTGCAAGAGCAGTTTTGCTTGGAAAGCCAGAATTAGGCCAGTCAAATCTCAACTGCTCAAGTAGTCCCAGTCTGAGAGTTCTCTTGTGTAGTCACACTGGACAGTCCTCTGGATAACAGATGATGGTGATTTCTATAGCTATTAAAGAACCAATGACCTCTAGATGTGTTGGATTCTTCTTTGGGGCTCCAAACGTTAATTTTTCCTCATCTTGGATGAAACAAATTTTTATTAATTTTTTTCAGAACACAGATGAAACCTCTTGCATTTGTGATGTTGTTTTAAAGAATCATGGATGTTGAATTTTGTTAAGTGCTTTTTTTTTTGGCATCTATTCAGAGGATCATGTAGTTTTTCTTGTTTAGTCTGTTAATGTGGTAGACTATACTGATTTCCAAATGTTGAGCCAGACTTGAATTCCTAGGATAAATGACACATGGTCACAAAGCATTTTTCTTCTTACATGTTGGATTCAATCTGCTAAATTTTTTGAGGATTCTTACATCTTTGTTCATGAGAGATACAGATTTGGTTTTCTTTTCTATATTGGTTTTATCTGATTTTGGTCTCAGGTAATTTTGGCTTCATAAAAATGAGTTGGGAAATCTTCCTTCTTCTATCTGCTGGAAGAGCTTGTGTAGAACTATTATTTTGTCTTTAAATGTTTGGTAAAATTCACCAGTGAAGCCATCTGGACTTTACCCTTTTATCAGATTTTTAAATACAAATTCAATTTCTTTAATAGTTACAGTACTATTCAGCTTATCTGTTTCTTGGGTACACTTTGGTAGCTTTGATTGTGTTCTATTTCATCTGAGTTGTTGAATTGATGAGTATATAGTTGTACATATTATTCCCTTATTATCTCTTCTAATATCCACTGGGTCAGTAATGATACTTTCTCTTTGAGCATGTACACATTAGGAATGACACAGTACGATAAAAAACTGAGATAAAATAGAGAAGGTACATAACTGCGGCTGCACAGACCTCAAGCCTTGTTATCACGGACTCCTTCCTGTCTTTAAATTCTATATCCAGTCAGGTACCACATCCTTTTGATTTGTCCTTGCCAATATTTATTGCAGTTTCCCCCCTCATTTCCATTACTGCTTGGCACAGCCCGGTAATATCTCCTAAACTATCTACGTAGATTATTTCACTGGCTGCCTAACCAGTCTCACTGATTTTTCCCACTTTAATTCACCCTTCACACTCCTGCCAGACTTTACTTCTTAACTTTCAATGGCTCCACTCTGCCTATAAGATAAGGACCCTCCACATCTGGTTCAGTCTTGCCTTTTGAGTTGCAGTTCATTGTATTTTCCTAAATCAGGGGGGTCTTTAACATGTGGGCTTTGAAGGAAGGGAGGGATGGGTCATGAATCTCCTAAAATTGGAGTACAAAATGTTATATGAATGTGAACTTTATTTCCAAGGCAAGGTTACAACCATCATCAGATGTTCAAAATGAAAAAGAATAAAAAAGTGCTAAGCAAAGCCTTCAACCTAATCTTTGTTTCTATAATGTCTCAAGAATACACTATTAAAAAAAAAACACCCACAATACAGCTTCTCCAACAGTTCCCATATCAGTAGTAATCACTCATTTCTCTGAACTTAAGATTCACGTAACTTTAATGATCTAGCCTAACCTTAACATTTTACAGAAGAGGACACAATCTAGCACTTAACAAATCTGTCCAAAGTGGCTCCTGTAGAACTTTTCTGTGCAACTGAGTGTTGATGTGCTATTTTGTTGGTCTTTTTATGAATAAATTTCATATTTTCCTTGAGGTCAAGAACTAAACCTCAGAGTTCTTTGAATCTCCAATTATCTTTACTGTCTTATATAAACTAGCTGCTCAAACGTTTGCTAAGAATAGTGATAATGACAAAGACAGTCCTACTGAGGCAAAGGAAGGGCTGGTTAGCAAGTACTGGGTTAGGAATACATTTTTAAGGAAGCATAATAAGCACATATGGAGGACACAAAATATTAGTAAGCTCAGATCTTAGCCATCTGATAAAATGAGAACACTCAAGAGTCTGGGTGAGGAGAGCTCTGACAGCTCCTAGACAGAGGCCCAAATTTCCACAAACGGGCTGTTCTAGACAGCATTCAGAAACAAATCCTCAGAAGCAACTAACCGGGAGTTTGTCCAGGAATTTGTTAAAGAGAAACGGTAACAGCACCTGCTTTGGAGTGCGCTACACAATGGATTCAAATTTCAACTCCACCACATCCAAGCTACGTCACCTTGAGCAAGTTATTGAACTTTCCTGTGCTTCGGTTTACTCATTTGTATCTACCTAAAGAATGTTGCAATGATTAAAATGATGCCTGTGAAGTGCTTAGGTCAGTGTCTTCCGCCTAAGGCACTCCTCCGTTAGTTGTTGCTACGTATTTAATGAGAAGAGGGGTTTGGGGAAGGGAGGAGGGCGCTGTGCGGAGAGGGATGGTCCTTGATACAAAGTTTCGTCGGAAGCGGGGAGATTCGGTAGCAGACAGGTAAGGTGTATTCAGAGAAGGGCGGGAAGTCACATTTCCACGGTGTGTACCTGCAGCACCCCTCAACGGCAGGGAGAGGAAGAGCTGGGAAGTGTCAGACCAAGAACACACCCTCCACAGTATATACATGAGAAACCAGATATCGGCCAAGATGAATGAAGCTTAGGAGAAAGGTCTTAATCTTTTGAGAAAACCTGGAGCGTTGGAAGCGGCCTCATTTGGGGAGACGAGGAGGGGAGCCCAGGGCGTGACCGAGAGGTCAGGAGAGTTGTTGAGAGGGTTTGGGGGAAGCGGGAAAGGAGGAGAAAACGCCAACGCGGCCCTTTTCCAGTCACTGGACTGACTGTGACCGTCACTTACAGGAAACTGTAGGGGAAACGACCATTTTGGGCGGGCTCGACAGCCCCGGCACGAAGGTGCAGAGGAACCACAGCAGCTAAAGCCGCGAAGCCGGATGTGCGACCACGCCCTGTTGCGCGGCTGGAACGCTCTGCGGCGGCAGCTCGGGAAACGCCCCTCCCACGACGCAGAGAGGGGCGGGGCCACGGGCCACGGGCCACTTCCGGCCGTGCGGCCTTCCGCCGGGGCTGCGGGCGCGGGGGTGGTTCTACGCTGGCGGTAGCGCTCTGCGGAGGGCGTTTCCGCACGCGACGTCAGGAACCTGGACCGTAGGGCAGGGTCCAGTTAACCGATTGTCGCCAAATGGCATCCTTTTTCCGGCGTTTGTTTGGGATTCCATTTCAAATTCTATAATGGATTGCCGCCAAATGGCAGAGGTTTCCCGGGATTTGTTTTTCCGTAGATTAGTTTGCCCAGATTTGATACCAGTACAATATTGAGATTTTCCATCCATCACTGTGGATATTTCGCCGTTAATTCAAGTCTTCTCTCGTTATTCACCTGAAGTCTTGCAGTTTCCTTGGTGTTTTGCACATTTCTTTTTAGGTTTTTTTTCCTGGAAGTTTTTGTTGCTGCTTTGGTTTGTTTGCTCTTCCTAATGGACTATTATTGTACCCTAGGATAATTTGGGGTTTGGTGTGTGGATCTGTGTGGTCACTTCGCCGAACCTTTATTTTCTAATAATTCTCTTGGATTTTGTAGGTAAGAATTCATCTGTAAATAACAATTTTGGCTTTTCCGAAGAATCAAGCACAATGTTTACTAGCCCCAGGGCTTGCTTACTTCTTTCGGGAAGTTATTTGGATTGCATCCTAACTTTCGTTCATGATGTTTTATGAAGGTTTCTGGCACTTAACCTTTTTAGAAATTAATTGCACTTTGTTCTTTTTCTAGTTTACCAGTTCGTTTTATTGTTTTCTAAAATCAGAAATGGGTATTTATTACCAAATACTTTCAGTATTAGTCTTACCGATGGTTATATCGCTGTTCTCCATTGCCCTACAGTAATAGAAACAACAATAATAGATTTTCTAACGTTGAGCCATCCCTACAGTTCTGGTATGTATTCTTCTGTATGCAGCTGGATGGAAATTGCTGCATATTTCATATAGGACTTTTGTGTCTTAAGTTCATAAGTGAAATTGGCTTATGGTTTTCTTTAGTTGCTCTTGTCTAGTTTTGATATTAGTTTAGCGTAGGTCTCAAAAGGACTCAGATTAATTTCTTTTTATATGACTTGGAATAGACCTAGCGTGTGAATGATCTATTCCTTAGGTTTGAGAAACTCATCTTTAAAGCCATCTGGGTGTGGTGCCTTTTTTTCCCCTAGAAAAGTATCGATTTCATTTACATTTTCTAACTTTATGGCATTAAACTATCTCTGTGTCATGAGCATGCTATGAAGGCACACGCCCGAGTTGTGTCTTTCCACACGTTCAGCTTTATTCAGTCATAAATCAAGGTTAACAATTATAATGCAGATTCAGAATTCCAAACTCAGTGACATTTATGTGATTAACCTGGCTTCTAACCACACAGAGCAGAACGGAAGACAAGCCACACAATAAACAAGAGAACACAGAGGGTAGGATGTTAAAGAACCAAACACGAAGTCAGTCTGGGGGCACGCAGTTGAGATGAGCCTTGGTCAGGTCTGGGTCAGCAGCTCTCAGCACTTACTGCTTACGTTCAAGTAGTGAAGGCTCTCAGCTTTATTGGGAAATCAATCGGGCAGTCTTCAGTGGCAGCTGCCTTTTTTAAGTGGTCAGACAGAGGGATCAGTGTCTGGAAAGTCTGACATTTTGCTGCAAAATTCTTCCCTTTTTAAAGGGATTTAAGGGGATCCTGGGTGGCTCAGTCGGTTAAGCATCTGACTTCGGCTCAGGTCATGATCTCGTGGTTCGTGAGTTTGACCCGTGTCAGGCTCTGTGCCGACAGCTCAGAGCCTGGAGCTGTTTCAGATTCTGTGCCTTCCTCTCTCTGTGCCTCTCCTCCGCCCATTCTCTGTCTCTCAAAATGAATACATTAAAAAAAATTTTTTTAAAGAATAACGATTTAATCAGTCTAGGGCCCCTGCAGACTTCTGCCTGTTATCAGTCCTGGGTTGTAGTCAGCTGGTGCTGGTCTCTGTGATACCTGTTAGCTGCAGTACCTTTAACTGCGTGAATCATTGCTTGACATGAGTGACTCCATCCCGTTCTCTACACTCTGGGATTAACATTTTTTTGATTCCATGTTGTTCTTATTCATTCTTACATATTCTGTTGGAGTCTTTTCTTTTTCTTGATCAGAGTTTTTGAACCACCTTTTGATTTTTGACTGATTGATTTTGATTTTTTTATTGATGACCTTTATAAGTTTTTTTCGCCTCTTTCATTAATGTGTGCCTTTATTAATTTCTTCTTTCTTTCTTTCTTTCTTTCTTTTAGAATCTTGAGTTGAAAGCTTACTTTTTAAAAAATATTTAATAGGAAAAGGGCACCTGGTTGGCTCAGTCAGTTAAGCATCTGATTTCAGCTCAGGTCATGATCTCACAGTTGTTCAGTTCCAGCCCCACATGGGGCTCTGTGCTGACAGCTCAGAGCCTGGAGCCTACTTCAGATTCTGTGTCTCCCTATTTCTCTGCCCCTCCCCACTCACACCCTGTCTCTCTCTCAAAAATAAACACTAAAAAAAATTAAAATATTTAATAAGAAATATTACAAACATAAAATTAGAGAATAATATGAACACCTATATACCAACCACCTCACTTTATCACATTTTAACATTTTTCCATATTTTCTTCAAAATTTACTGTTATTCAGTTACAGCCTCTTGTGAACACTTCTGCAATCTTTCTCCCTCTCTTCCCTAAAATGAATTCCTCCCCTGGGTGTGTTGTCATTCCCATGAAAGCTTTTATACATATATATGTATGTGTGTATATGTATAAAATATATAACTATATAAGTACCTATGGTATTGTTTTGTAGGTTCTTAAACCTAATATTAATGCTACCATTTGTAACTTGCTTTTGTCACTCAAAGTTATGTTTGTGAAAGCTATCCATGTTCATTCATGTACTTCTCACTTTTCATCTTAACTGCTTATCTTAACATACATTCCATTGTATGAGTAGAAAGCAATTTATCCATTCTCCTGTTGCTGGTTAATTTAATGACTCCTGGCATTTGGAGTTACAACACAGTTAATGGACATTCTTTAACACATCTTATTAGGCACATGGCAAGAATTTTTCACTATATGTCTAGAAGTGGAACAGCAAGGTTTGCACAATCCAACTTTATTTTTAATGCCAGATTCTTTTCCAGTGTCTGTACCAGCTTACCCTCCTCCCAACAGTGTAGGAGTTTCTGTTGCTTCACATCCATGCCATCCCATGTTTTTTCCCAGTTTGGTTGTTTTTTTTTTTTGCTATCGTAAACAATGCTGGTAGTAAACATCATTGTCTGTGTCTCCTGATACACGTGCGCAAAAGTATCTCTGATATGTAACTAGCATTGGAGTTGTTAGCTCTGTTTTGTTTTAGGTATGTGTTTATTTTTTATTTATTTATTTTTGAGAGAGAGAGAGGCAGCATGAGCAGGGGATGGACAGAGAAGAGAGAAAAGGGAGACACAGGATCCAAAGACAGCTCGTCTCTGAGCTAGCTGTCAGCACAGAGTCCGACACAGGCTCGAACCCACGAGCCGTGAGATCATGACCTGAGCGGAAGTCGGACGCTTAACTGTCCTGGGTGGCTCAGTCGGTTAAGCATCCGACTTCGGCTCAGGTCATATAATCTCACGGTCCGTGGGTTTGAGCCCTACGTCAGGCTCTGTGCTGCCAGCTCGGAGCCTGGAGCCTGCTTCGGATTCTGTCTCCCTTTCTGCTCCTCCCCCATTCATGCTTTGTCTCTCTCTGTCTCTCAAAAATAAATAAAATTTTAAAAAAAAGGCATATACATGTGCCCCATATTGGAAATATTTCCTCTTTTAATAGTAAAATTTAACCCATTCATATTTATGTGCTTAGATTTAATTCTAACTTGTTTTTTCTATATATTGTGCTTCCTGTTGTTTTCTTCCCTTTTCTGTCTTTGGTTTGATAAAGTTCGTTTTTCCAGATATTTTTTCTTTAGTACTGTGAAAATTTTATGTTCAATCTTTCTCTAGTGGTTACTCTTACTGTATTTTAGCTTATTTAAATTTGTATTTTTATATAATTATGTGAAGTTTATCAGCATTTTTATGAGGCAATCTTATACAGTGGTTAAGAGTAGAGACTCTAAAGCCAGAATGCCTAGATTCAAATCCTGGCTTTTCTGCTTATTAGCTGTATAACCTAGAGCTTATTATGTAACCTCTCTGCTTCAGTTGGCTCATCTGTAAAATGGGGGATAAAACAGCATATACCTGATAAGATTATTGTGAGGATTAGCATGTTAATGTATTAGTATGTAGAATTCTTAGGACGGTGCGTAGCATGCAGCACATAGATCTCTCTAATCACTAGTTTTTTTCATTTATGAAATGCGCATAATACCTGATTTGTTATGAAAATAATGCATTATTGCATAATACTATTCAGTTTAATATAATGAGCACCTTCTATGCACTTGAATTAGCATGATTTTTGGCTTCAAGGAGTTCATGATCTAGTAAGGACACAGACCTAGAAACACAGGTGCGGTATGACATAACCTTAACACTGTTTCCATATCCTCTCTTGTCCCCTTCTTATCTACGTTCCACAGAGAGCAGTTTTAGAACACATTAACCAGATCATGTATTCCCCTGCCAAAATCATGTCCACTTTTTTACACTTTACATAAACCACAGTCTCCTCATTATGACTTTAACCTAGACTCTGGGCCCTGCCTGCCCTTCTGATATCAAGTCCCACTCTCCTCCCTTCTGGTGACCCCTGCCACACAGGCCTCTTCTCAGTTCCTTAAACCAAGTCTCTTATTCCTCAGTGCCCTCTGCCCAGAAATTTCATCCCACCTGCTCTGACTCATCATGCCTGACTCATCTTTCAGGTCTCGGCTTGATGCAGTCAAGTTCTTAGTTACAGACAACAGAATCCAATCTGGCAAAGATTGGGACTTTATTAATATTGCACAGCCCACAGTCTCTGGGAAGACCAGAAGCCAGATGCAGGTGCAGCACAGCCAGGTCCAATACCCACACACGCTAGAGGCTCAAGTGAAAATCCACTGCTGCCGCCACCACTTGACACCAAAATCACAACTTTTACAAACACAGGCTATGAAAACAAGGACTAGGGAACCAGAAGCTCTCCCTCTGGTTCACTCACTACCCTCACCACTGGGTAGCCAGAGTGGCACATTTCCTTCTTCACCTTTTTTTTTTCCCCTAAAGAAATTACTTGGAGGTCAAATTGGCAGTACTGGGTGGGTGATTGGATGGGGAAGGTGAGGGAGGAATCTAGAATAGCGTCCAAACTTCTGGCTTGGATGATGAGGTCATTAGCCGGGGTAGAATAAACAGGAGGCATCACAGGTGGGCAGTGGTGGGGAGAGTGGGAAGATCTCCAGTTCAGTTATGGTGAAGCATACTTTAAAGTACCTGTGGGACTTGAAAGATTGGATGTGCAATAGGTACTTAGATATTTCAGCCTGCAGCTTAAGGCAAAGGCCAGGGGCAGAGATGCAGAGGTGATCCTGAGGACGGATCCTGAGGACCTAAAATGTGGTGTTGGGTGATTGCACCACCTGGGTCCCCTACTGTGCATCCATCAAAGCTTTATCTCCAGCCCAGAATTCTTAGGTACAATTAAGACCCATGTCTCCAACCACTTTCTAAGAGAAAACGGGTAGTTGGCAGTGTGGAGTGATTGTCTAAGGGATCACACAAAGCGTTTGTGCTCTCTGTTCTGTTTACTTGTATTCAAGACTCGCACTGTGAATTGAAACTGGCTGTGACTATCTCGTTTCTCTGAAAAATCAAATTTAGGTATCAGTGGTCAGCGTTCAGATCTGTTCATATGCATTCATATGTACTGCACCTCACCACCCTACCTTAATCCTGTACATACCTTTCTCAAGGTTCTTAACTTCTCACTTATGCCTAGAGTATTGTTTTCTTTTCATCAGGAATTGAAATCTGACCAAAATAGGATAATTTTTTTCTTTTTTTTAATGTTTTTAAATTTATTTTTGAGACAGAGAGAGTGAGAGAAAGCGTGAACAGGTGAGAGAGAAAGTGTGAATAGGGGAGGAGCAGACAGAGAGGGAGATACAGAATCGGAAGCAGGCTCTAGGCTCTGAGCTGTCAGCACAGAGCCCGATGTGGGGCTTGAACTCACAAACCGCGAGATCATGACCTGAGGTGAAGTCAGACGCTTAACTGACTGAGCCACCCAGGTGCCCCACAAAATAGAATAAATTTAAATATTTCTGAAATAGGGGCACCCCGCTGACTTGGTCAGTAGAGCATGGGACTCCTGATCTTGGGGTTGTTGAGTTCAAGCCCTACATTGAGGGTAGTGATTACTTAAAAAATAAACTCTTTAAATATTTCTGATATAGAATAAAAATAACTGCTCAGATCATAAAAGAGGAAAATCAGTTTACATGGATCCACTTCTGTAAAACAAAAATCAGAACTCTTCTTTTTGAGAAAGGAGTGCTTTTTACTCTGTAATACCTTGTTTCATGATCACTGTTTCAATGACGAAGGGACTCTGAACTCGTAAGCAAACCATGCCATGTTTGAAGCCTTTTATGCAGAGAAGTTGGTTAGAACACGCAACCAGTATTTTGATGAATTCACTTTAAAATGCTTTTGATACCAATGACTTAAAACTAATTACAACAATATGATCTTCTACTCCCAAGGACTTGGAGTAGATTAAGAACACTGAAAACAAACACAAACAACCAGTGGTTTTGGCTGTGTCATCTACAGAAATGCTTCCTGAGTATGTGTGAGGTCAATCTGTTGACCACCAATTGCACCAGAGTTCACCAGCAGCTACAGGGTGGGTCTTCAGTATGTTTCCATTGCAAACTTATTTCTTCGAATTTAAGTCGTTGGGGTGATTTCTGCAAGATGAGTCTTGAGCATCTTGAAAATTTTCACAGAAGAGATTAAGAAAGTTCCAATTATTCCAGAAGCCACTGGTATAAAAATCATGTTTCTTCCATCAGATCAACTGGTCAAAAGCTGTAAGGTGCATGGTCATCACCCGGGTAAGCTGCATTCAGTGGCTCTCAGCCCGTGGCACTTTATCCCCACACATTCAAGGGAGTCAGTCAACTGGAGTGTCAGTAAACACTGAGTGGCATAACAATGAATGAGGGCTCAGGAAAACTGGGTTCTTTTTTTTAAGCTCAGGCTTATCAAAAGTCAGAGGGATTCACTTTGACTTGTATATACACCCTTGTAGACAGACCCACACAGACAGATGTGTACGAATATAATCATTTCTGTTCCTCACGAAGCACTCACAACTTCAACAAGAAAAGTCAAAAGTTTATATAAATGCCCATTTTCATACCAATTTGTGAATTTAAAAGTTCTCTCTAAAAGAAGAGGAGATACTGCTTTTAGCAATCAGTTTGGGTTGGGAATACGTCTGATACCATAGAAATAATATTGGTGTTCTCCCGAGGTTTTAAATTCCTCTTATCCATTTATGACATTTTTCTCCATCATATACTAAATTCAGCCCATCCTCACAGAAACTTAACTGTTATTACCAACATACCTTTAAACTAGGTGTATACATATTCGTTTACATACATATGTACTAAGTTGAACCTTATGAAACTGCTAATACTTGACCTTTTCTGCCTATGAAAACAGTTTTTTTTCACCTGGTTGTACCTATTAAAATATGAACTTTAGTTGGAGAGCTATATCTCCATATATCTATGTATAAACTCTCTCCCTTTCTCTCTCTCTACACACACACACACACACACACACACACACACACACACACTGCAGTACTTTGTGTTTACCTCAATGGGGAGAATAAAAATGCCTCCTCTGTTTACCAGTTCTAACACAGCCTTGCAAAACTGTACTTGCTGACTATTGGTAATTAATGAAAATATTTAGAGGTGTAATAATTTCCACAAATTTTGTATTTGACCTAAAAGAAGTCTGGTCCAAACTGGGCATATTGTCTTTGACAGTACACCAACCACCCAACTACTTAACTGGAACAGTCCACCCTGGAAGATGGCTTTTGCAGGCTTATGGTGAGGTCTAGAATCAGCAGGCCAAAGAATAAAATACCAAAGCATTTTCCATTCTTCCTCTGTGTCCTCAGTAACATTTCACATAGTGCCTACCATGAGACGCTATGCTAAGCACCAGTAAAAGAGATATGACCCAGACCTTGTTTCAAGAAACTTAACATCTTTCAAGAAATATAAAAATATAAATAATGAGAGAATATTCTAAGGTTTTAAGTATCAAACTGGGATAGAGTAAAATGTAAAAAGAAGATAGCACTTGAGAAGTTTCAAATTGACTTCAAACACCAAGGGGCAAAAAGCCAAATACAAATGTGTACTAAGTTCAATGTGAGTCCACATGATAATCACAGATGTCCTCCTCCATGGTTCTGGACCCAACAAGCCCCTCATCACCCCAGGAACAGGGACTAGAGATCCTCCAGGTCAGTTAAATCCACAGCCACTTTCAGGAACACGGTGTCATCTTTAATGTAGGTGTTCTTGGCATTCTCCAAAGTGGAATGAGCTACGAAGCGGGGGCAGCCAGACGCAATGTTCATCTCTCCATCAGGTCTTTTAAAGCTACTGCTATTGGGATCAGCCTTGAAGGTCTCCATAATGTGGTTCTTTTTGCCACTCTGGTCCAAAAGCATCAGGGTCACCCTCTGCCTGAATGGCCACTGCAGCAGTGAGTCAAACTCTCCTCGCATCACCACAAAGTACAGCGACAGGTGTGTCCCCTTCCCGGACCCGTCCCCGTTCAGGTATGCTCTCGCACAGAGCCGGTAGCCGCACCGGCTGGTGTAGAAGGGCTGGCTGAAGATGGACACCGTGTGCCCATCCAGTGCCTCTCTCTTCTTCGTCTTATAATCTGTCACCTTCCAGATGAGCTTTCCGTTATAGCAGGCACCTTCTAGCAGTTTAAACCGCTCTTCGTTTTTATTCAGTTGTGCTTTATGAATATTAATGTGGGCATCATGTTTGTTAGTCTCCCCTTCCAAGACAACTGCAAAGAAAAAAAAGAAAGATTCCATAGGCCTTAAAGTTGTCTTTATAATTTGCCCAAAGTGAAACTGTGTTATCTGAAGAGAACAATAAAATTCTGACATCCTAAAGATGAACTGAACTCAATGTCCACCAATGGACCATTTGTATGAATAATTAACCCAGTGAATCTCACGTCTTGGCAAAAGTAGCACCAAGAAAAGCCAAATGTATACTCTTGAACTGAAGCTCACCAAAGCATATAGAAGGCACATAGCATTTGACTCATGTGCATTAGGATGGTGAGGCGCATTATTTAATAACTGGGATGCTTTTAAACAGCCAAACCCTTTCATATTTTCCTACACTTTAAACAATGCATCTACCACATCTCACCCTTAGCTTTCTCATTATTTTCCACTCTTCTTAAAAACCACCACTCCCTGTTTTTGGAATTTCCTGGCCCATTTCTACCCTTTGCCTGTTCCAGCCCCCGCTCATCGCCATCCATCATTTTCCCCCCAAGTGGCCGGAATCTCATGCTGATCTGTTTCACAAATACCAGATTCGACCATTGTTTATCCTGGACAGCTGCGACTCTCCATCTGGCCAGGTGTTTTCCCTTTCCAGAAACACATGCAGACAACACAGTCATCCAAAGAGAAGTAAAATATGAGCCATACCTAGTCTTTGATCATTGGTTTCTAGCAGAGCAATTTTCTGTTTCACTGTATCAATCGCTTCCACCAAAGGCCTCATGTCAAATTTATTTTGTTGCTGGTTAGCCACTTGTAATAACTGACGCACTTGAGCTTCTAGCCAAGCGGACTTGTCAATGTGACTGGCAAGAGCCTTTCAGTACAACATGGATCATAGTGTTAAAAAAAAAAAAAGTTAGTATCTCAGTAATTCATTGAGATTGAATTTTTTCAACTCAAACATTTCACATTTAATTAATCAATTAAGGCAATGAAAAATGCACAGTCCAGAAAATTCAGTGAGGTTCACAGAGATGAACCACCCAAAATCTTCCTCCTCCTCCCAATCGCAGCTCCAGTTCCACATTTTTGAACTTCTTTTCATCTGACTTTTACTCCTCCCTCAGCTTCTCTCCCTTTGGTGCTCTAACCTATCTTTGTATCTCTTTTCTTCTGTTGTCTCTCCTCTTGCCTTAATCACTTCCTTCTCAGAGGCTATTCTCCAGATCCACGCCACACCTACTCTGCTAGAAGGCAGAGAATGAGTGGGAAGTAGACCCACCCGTTCTGGTCTGAGCACTACAAGTGGTCCAGAAGTGCCCTGAACTAAGGCCTGAACTTTAGACTGCTCTTCCTAGATGGAAGAGAGTAAATAAAACTAGACCCCTACCTCTCCACACTTGCCCCTCAGGACCTTAACTCTGGTTTTTGTGTTAGAAAAAGATCAGAATTGAGATAGTAACAAATAAGGATTTCCTTTTTTTCTACACACACACACACACACACACACACACACACTCAGTGTGCTGACAAAGTATGGAAATTACATGGCCTGCATTTTCCTGGGATAGTCCACATTTCAAAACTACCCATACCACGTGTCTTAAAATCTTTTTCGCCATAGGGGCGCCTGGGTGGCTCAGTCAGTTGAATGTCCGACTTTGGGGCTCAAGCCCCGAGTCAGTTTCTGTGCTGACAGTGCAGAGCCTGCTTGGGATTCTCTCTCTCTCCTTCTCTCTGCCCCTGCCCTGCTCACACTCTCCCTCTCTCTCAAAAATAAACATTAAAAAAAAGTCTTTTTCACCATAAATATTATAATTACAATAAAGACATTATTCATTAGAAATCTGTTTATGGTTACTTAACATTCATGATTTGCAAAGTAATTTTTGATATGTTCTAGTGTTGTTTAAAGCCACCAGGTGGTGGCTCAGTTGGTTAAGCGTCTGACTTCAGCTCAGGTCATGATCTCATAGCTCATGAGTTTGAGCCCCACATGAGGCTCTATACTGACAGCTCAGAGCCTGGAGCCTGCTTCAGATTCTGTGTTTCCCTCTCTCTCTGCCCTTCCCCGGCTCATGCTCTGTCTCTCTCTCTCTCTCAAAAATAAACATTAAAAAATTTTTAATAATAAATAAAACATTTTATTCTCAAGGGAATTAATAGTTTCACTTTGTTGACTATGGATATACTCAATGAATCTGACATAAAGGGACTAATATTGGCCCAACATTAATTATAACCCTCATTGCCATAAATTATATAAAAGTATTATATCAATTATATTGCCTTAATTATATTATTATAATTAAATATAATATAAATAGAAATAAGTATAATATTATAATTATATAATTATATTAATTTACTGACATTGTTAAATGTACTGGGGTTATGTAAAAGAAGATCTTTATTCTTATGAAATACATACTGAAGTGTGTACAGGTACAGGCCGTAATATATACAGCTTACTCTCAAGTGGTTCAGAAAGAACATACACACACATACAGCAATAGACAGATGTAGAGAGATACACAACAAACTACTCACAGTGGCTGAATTTGGTAGAGAATGCACAGGTTTTTTGTCTTTTGTTTTTGAGAGAGAGACAGAACAAGCAGGGGAGGGGCAGAGGATCTAAAGCAGTCTCCGTGCTGACAGCAGAGAGCCCAACATGGGGCTCAAACTCCCCAACTACGAGATCATGACCTGAGCCCAAGTCTCACACTTAACTGACTGAGCCACCCAGGCACCCCAAGAATATACAGGTATTGTTAAGCACTATCTTATTCTTGTAGCTTTTCTTTACATTTGAAATTATCTCCACTTAAGAAGTTATAAGAAAAACCCTGATTGCCAATTGTGGACTAAATCTTGGCTATGAGTAGAGAGGCCATTTCTCACCTGGATGTTTGAGAGGAAGCTTCCATTTTTGCCAAGTAGCTGTGCAAACTGCTTGAACTCCTTTTCGAATTTCTTTACAGTTTCTGCTAACTGCTGGATTTTACTTTCTTTCTGTTCTAGGCTCTTATATAAATCAGAAATCTAATAACAGAAATGGGAATGAGATCATTTAAGTGCATGTATACAAGTTAAAATAATTTAAATATAAGTCTAGAAAAATATTGCAGGTAAGAAAATGTTTCTAGAAAAATGTATACATGAGTCACTAAATTCTACTCCTGAAACCATTACCACACTGTATGTTAACTTGGGTTTAAATAAAATTTTAATAAATAATAAATAAAATTAAAAAAAAGAAAAATATATACATATGTGTATTTCTAGGGAAATATTTACAGGTAGATTCCTATAAAATATTTGCAGGTGCTTCAAAAAAACCAGATCCACAGATTTCTCATCAGTCTTTTCTATACTTAACGAGCTATGATGGTTCATCTAATGACAGCGACATCACTTGACAAAATGTACTGAACTAGTTCTCTTCATTCATTCAGTATGCACTTACTAAACAACCACAGTACTGAGCACCACAGCACAGCAGACGCTATCTGCACAGTGTAAATAGTAATAGCTGACATTTGCTGAACGTCTGTCATACCCTTGTATTCATGAGTTCTTTTAATTCTCAAAGAACCTTGTGAGTTGGGTTATGACGATCAGTCCCATTTTGTAGATAGGAAACACAGGTAGAGAGTTTAAGGTACATCTAGCTTAGCAAGCGGTAGGCAAAACAGGATATACTCTTAGAATCTGTAATGTATTTCAGGGAAATAACCAAAAGCTTAAGTATGAGCCTAGACAACACTCCTCCTGTTGCCTCATCCAGTCCGTCAGCAATAATGACCAACTTTAAACTCCTGACACACAACAAAACAACCGATTCTTATATCCACTTCTCATTTCATCTCATTTCGTTTCTCACTTGCTTTAGACTTATTTCTCACTCAGGCTGCTGCAACAGCGTCTCCTGGTCCTACATCATCCCTTGCACTCCCACCAGATGGGAAGCTCTATGGGAAATGGGCCGCATGTCCCACAGCCCACTGTAACCCTGGCAACTGGTCTGGTGCCTGGCATCAGCAGGTGTTTGATAAATATTTGTTGAGTATGAATGAATGATGCTCTCCCTTTCTTTAGTCTTGTTTTTCTCCAGTTCATCCTCCATGCTGTAACCAGGAACAAATCTGGTCTTGTCACCTTCCTCCCTACTTAACCATCCTTAGTGGCCTTCTTTTACAGACCCTACAGGGCCCTACATGATCTGCCCCTGGCTACTTTCTCAGCCTCCTGCCTACTCCCATCCCACCTGTGCCCTGCCCAGCAAGATTATACACTTCTATTGTCCATCGGGTCCTGGTCTCTCACATACTTCCTCCTCCATCTAGAAACTACCACTTTTAAAGCCTCTGCTCAAGGGCACTTTCTCTCAGAAACATTTCTTCACTAGTACCACCTATTAGATCATCTCTCAAGTTCTAAGACCCTCTGACTACACTCTAGCATTTAACTTACCTTCATTTCTCTTATTGCTTTTTTGGGTTGTTTTGGTCTTTTTCCTCCACTAAATTATTGAGGCTACATCTCCCTTATTTCTTCATCCCCAAAGCCTTGCACAGTGCCTGATACAGAAAGCATTTGATACATGTTTTATAAATGAACAAATGGCTGCAACAACCATGTGCTCTCTGGCCCCAGAATCTTCTCTTTAGATCCTGAGAGCTGATTTCTGCCTACATGGCAGACATATCTCCCTGACAAAAAGCAAACCTCAGTGTCTCCTCTCCCCACCCTCACCTCTACCTGCTCCTGCCCCTGGAGTGTCCATCTCAGATAATAACTACTATGTTCTCCGCCTTCTAAACTTACGCCTTTCCATTATGACCTTGGAGTGTCTCTCAATGCCCTCTCCATCCCCACAGACAGAGCCTTGGCCGACCCACCAGCACCATCACTTCTGGTATCTTGCCTTCACCAAATACTGAACTGTTTATTACCTTGGCACTGTGCTAAGAGCTTAAATATATTAGCTCATTTAGCCCTTTCGACAACCCCATTTTATGAATGAGGAAATTGGGGAAGAGCGAGGCTAAGTAGCTTGCCCAAACTCATATGGCAAGTGTGGGTCCAGGTCTGGAAACCAGGCATTCTGGCTCCAGAGCCCTCACTCATCAATTGCCAGGCTCTACTGCTACATTGCCTAGTTCATGACAACATCCTTCTGCCTGGTCCCCCGTCCTCAGGGTCTCCTCTCCCTCTATCCATCTTCTATGCTACCCCCAGCTGTCTTACTTTTTAAAGCCAAACAAACAATTAGCTGGCCAAGTAGTGGTCTTCGCCTGCCCCACTATCCAAAACTTCACTTTACGCCACTTTGCTTTCATGAAAGACCTGCGTTAGTACTTGTTTTCATTAATCAAAAGAAATCAAAGAGGATTTTCACTGTTATGAAAAAGTAGTTGCTTCTGTGCTTTACACCACGCCGGCTTATGAAAGGTTTCATAGGATTGCTCTGGTTCCCAGAGTGGGGAAAACCTGTATTTTCCTATCTCAAAACCTCCATTTTCTCCCTATTACTGACAAACATTAGTTCAAATTTTAGCCCTCAAATCCTTTCTGAAACAAAGCAGATGTGAATTAATAAAAAAAAATGGAATGTACAGTATCTGCAACTTCTTAGCTTACATGGAAGGCTACTGCAATCTGGATCCAGCACCCAGAGTCTCCAGCTCTTTCTGTCTCATACTCAGGAGCCTCACCACCCCAAAACCCCAGTTCCTTGAACTGTCAGCCTCTTCCATAACTCCCTGTCCTGGCACAAGCTTTCCTTTTCTGGAATGTTCTCTCTCCACATTTAAATTGACAAATCTTTTCTTCCTTCAAAATGAGGCTCAGATGTGCTACCTTGAAGACCTTTCCCCAAATCCCACGGAGCAAACTGCTGCAGCCTCTGTACCCCGGACTGAGTAGCAGCATGTCCAATGGCACAACAACTTATCTATTTGCGATTTTGCGAGTCCTTCAAGGGCAGAAGCCATGTCTTCCACAACTCAGGGCCCCAAGCAACGAATCTCAGAGTCCCTAGAAACGAATCTCATATCTGATGTACGGCAGGTGTTTGTTGAATGAGTGGATGAGGCAAGTGGTACAGAAAGAACTTGGGAATGGTTATCGGGCAGCGTGCCCTCTACTAAAGTCTAACTGGTCTTCGCAATTTTCTCCAGGGTCTGACCTTGGAACTCACCTACCTACTTTAATATGAAATTAGACACCATAAACTAATCAGCAGTAATAGAATTCAGCTCCCTCTCTTCCCGACACGGGCTTGAGAAGTCTGATCCTCTGAGATGTTCTAACAAAATAATTAACTTTTATAATAATTACTCAATAGGATCAGCATTTATTGAGGTCCATTATGAATATTCCAGGGACTGTGGCAGGCATTTGCACATGTAATTTCACTTGGTAATCACAATTCAGTGAAATAAATATGCGTGTATGCATTTATCAGGCTGCAAAGCTTTTCATAGGCAGGAGTTAAGACTTACTACAAAATATATAAAACCCATAATGCCTAGAACAGATAGACAACGACTGCTTCATGGTAAGATTGGTCTAATTCAAAAACATCAAGTACCTACTAATCACCTACTAGGTTCCAGATATTAACCCAAAGCGTGTGGATAGGCTGCAGAGAGGCAGTGTGGTATTTCTGGACTAAGAACCAGGGGACATGTGTTTGAGAGTAAATTCTGCCGCTTACAAGTTACAAACACAGCAAAATTTCCTTGAGCTTAGTTACTTCATCTGCTGAATGAGAGGGTTTGGCCCAAAGATCTCAAAGGCACCTCTGAGTTTGGAATGAGAACATTCCAGTTTGAATGTTCTATAATCCTCTGAGTCTGCCTGGCCGCTGAGTAGAAAACCATCTACCTCTGGTTGACATGTACTGAGGCAGAGGAGACTATAGGAATACCAACAATTACCAGCCCCAGTGGTTGTGCTGCCTCCCTTTACATCTGAACCCTTGAATATTTACCTGTTCTTCTAACTGGAAGTTTTTTTCTAAAACCAGAAGCATGTGGTCCCGTAAGGCTGAATGCTCATGTTCCAGTAGGTTCCCCCGTTTATCCTTCAATATGAAGAGGAAAGGAAGTCAGGCTGCAGAAAGGCTCCAAACATGAAGGTGGTGGCAAGACATTTTGGTAAAACAGACCTTAACAATTTTGCTTGCTTGTGTGAAGGTGAGTTGCAGGAGAAACAGCCCCTCCAGGTCCCTCTTCTAGCAACAGGATTCTACAGTGCCCATGAGACAATTTTAAACTTATATAGAGAGAGAATCGGGCCACTGTCAAAATTCTCAGTGAGGATTTTCTTCCTTGTGCTGGGAATATATGACTGTGGGTCAAGTGTAGTTATCCTCTGTCAACTATTCCCTCACAAAACCTATCTCCTTAACGGGTTAGCTTCAGATCAGTTTCAAGCCTAGGTTAGTTGTCTCTCCTACCAAGCACACATTTCCATGCTGCCTTCTATCAAAGGCCACTGACTGTAATTTCAGCCCAGGCAGATTTGTTGCCCTCAAAATCAAATAACAAGTTTGCAAGAATAAAGGATTACTTCTTCCCTGATCATTAAAATACTGAATTGCAAACTGCCTATATTACTAGTAAAAGCCAATGGTAGATGTTCTGGGTGATCCATGAACCAAAGCATACATTTATCAACAATTTTCCTTCAGTTTAGGATTAGCCCCTTTTCCAGAGAATACCTCTCCTCCTTCTCCTCCTCCTCATCCTGGAAACTCTAGACTACAGACCAAATGGGAGTTTAGGCCTAACTATAAGGAAGATTCCTTTCAGAGCTGGAAAGCAGTTCCATATTTCATGCACTAAAAAAGTAAACCCTATCCTTTTTGTAGCCAAGACAGTCACTGGTTTGATATGTGAAAATCTGTGTACTCCACTGATTTTTTTTAAAAGGCTTCTCATAATATGCATTTTTGCAAACAGGTTTTTAAAATAAGAGAAATCTATGCTTACGACAAACAATACAGCAAGATATAGAATGAAAAGCAAAAGTCCTCTTTTTCCAGCACATCCAATTTCTTAATTCTCTCACTCATCAGTCAGCGAAGTTATATATGCATTTTTTAACTCAATGAGATCATAACCATATTTAATTTTTAAAAATACATACCCCATTCTTTTTATCAGATGCATGGTATTCCAAAATGTAAATAATTATATAGTCAGTACTCTAGTGATGGGCTTACAGGTTTTTAGTTTTTTGTTGTCTTTGCTACATAAACAGCTTTGTGTGAATGTGTTTGTATATGCGTGTAATCATTGCATACTTATGAAAGAATTTCTGTGAGATAAATTCCTAGCAATAGAGTTACAAGACCAATGCATGAGTTCACTTTTTTTTTAATTAAAAAAATGTTATTTTAGTTATTTTTTTTTTTTTTTAAAGTAAGCTCTGGGCACCTGGGTGGCTCAGTTGTTAAGCATCTGACTGGCTCAGGTCATTATCTCATGGCTCATGAGTTCAATTCCCACATTGGGTGAGCTCATGCCCTGCATTGGGTAGGCCCCACTTCTGTCTCTTTCTCTCTCTGCCTTTTGCTCACTGGCACCCCACCTCTCTCTCTCTCTCTCTCTCTCTCTCTCTCTCAAAAAAAAATAATAAAGTAAGCTCTATGCCCAATGTGGGGCTTGAAGTCATAACCCTGAGATCAAGACCAACTGAGTTAGCCAGGTGCCCCTCACTTTTCATAGATATAACTAAACTGTCCTCAACAAAAGTTGGGATATTATAAATTGTTTTAATCTTTGTCAATTTGATGGTGAAAGTTATATTTCTTTTATAATTTACATTTAGAAGTAAGATTGAGTGTCTTTTCTTAACATCTATTAGCCAATTGAATTTTTTTTTTCTGAAACTACTCATACATTCCTTTGCCTGCTATAATGATTCTTCATATACTAAGGAAAATATCCTTTTTTGTCTTGTCATATGTTGGAGATATTTACCTCCAGTTTGTGGTTTGCCATTTGATTTTATTTATAATATTTTTAAAAATCATATGAAAGTTTTAAATATTTTTGGTTTTGTGTTAGTCATCTAAGAAAGACTTTTATATCAAGAATAAAAAAATTCACTCGCCTTTTCTTCTAGTATTTTTATGATTTTTTAAAAATAAACTTCTTTTTAAGTTTATTTGAGAGAGACAGAAACAGAGCAAGTGGGGGAGAAGTAGAGAGAGAGAGAGGGAGAGAGAGAAAGAGAGAGAGAATCCTAAGCCGACTCCACGCTGTCAGTGCAGAGCCCAATGCAGGGCTTGAACCCGTGAAACCATGAGACCATGACCTGAGCCGAAACCAAGAGTTAGGCGCTCAACCGACTGAGCCACCAGGTGCCAGATGCCCCTAAAATAAACTTTTTACTTGAAGTAATTTTAGGTGTACACAAAGTATGAAATTATACAGTGCATGATATATCTTAATGCCTAAAACGTTGATCCATCTAGAATCTGTTAAAATGAGGTAGGAAGCAAACTTTTTTTTCTTTTTGTACTTTATACAATTTTTTAAAATAACATCTTTAAAGGTGTTTAATAGGTACTAAAATACATTTTAAAACATGATTTCAAATCAATTCTGTTTCAAAATACGTGGTGATAGATGGGATACCATAAAACCAAGATTTATAATCATCAGAAGAATGACTCCAGGACGTCTCAAAATCTGGTGGAGGCAGTGGAGTCTGAATTAGAAATAATTACCATGATGGTTAATTTTATGTGTCAGCTTGGCTAGGCTATGGTGCCCAGTTGTTTGGTCAAAACTAATCTATATGTTACTGTGAAGATCTTTGGTAGCTGTGATTAACATTTAAAAATCAGCTGACTTTAAGTAAAGCAGATTACTCTAGGTAATGTGGGAGGGCCTCATCCAACCACCTTTTAAGAGCAAAGAATAAGGTTTCCTGAAGAAGCACTTCTCAAGACTACAACCTAGAAACTCCATCTTGAGTTTCCACACTGCTGGTCTGCCCTGCAAATAATCAGATTCACCAGTTCTCACAATCACATAAGCTAATTTCTTAAAATAAGTCTCTATATGTATATGTAGGTATGTATCTCCCATTGGTTCTGTTTCTCTAGAGAACCCTGAGTAAAATCGCCAGTCTTAAAGTTCTCCAAAGTGAAAGTCCTTCTGCATCCTGAATGGAATCAAAGAGTGAAATAAGCCTACTGAATAAATAATACAGTAGAATGCAGAGTCAGAAACAAAAAGGCATTCCATACCTTTACAGTACAGCCATAGTGCTTAAAAGGGCAGTCTTGTTCTGCTTCAGGACACACAGCGAGGTGTTCATCCACCTACGAAACAGAGAGCCTCACGCTACAGAAATTCATCACCAATTCTCCAACTGCTTGATAGAACCACAGCATGCAGGGAACCAAGGGTGTCTTGGGAAGATGGGAGGGAACAGAAGGGGAAAAGCCATGCTGAGGCCTGGCGGAGGGAGAGCTATGATAAAAACGGAGAGGAATTCTCAGGGAAAAGGGAAGGTAACACAGAAACATGGCTGTCATGGGGGTTATTTAAACCTTGGGCTTCTGCCTATGGGATTTTATCAAACACACACCACATTGGTTACTAAAACTTTATCTTACATAAAATCTACTAAGAGAATCTTTTACAGTTACCTCAGCTCTTGGAATCATCTGCAAACACTTGTTAGGACAAGATACTGGGTACTCAGGACACAAGTTTTCCTCATGATTCTGAAACAGAGAAAGTGTGATGAAACAGAGCCAAACCATGTTTCCAAGGGTTCCCTACTATGGCCTCAGAATGTTTATGCATAGGTCTCTGGGGATCTATGGTATGTGGCTTGCCCTCTACAGGAAGATACAGCCTAGTTCTAAAAAGAACTAAATAAAGATGGCCGCTTCCTTTACATAAATCAATTCCATTTTCTAATTATTCCAAAAGAAAGTCAGAGGGCGAGGACTCACAGAGGGCAGACTGTGAGTCATCAGTATGGCACCTTTGGTACATGTGAAAAGTATAGCATGCTCTCTTTTTCTGCCTACATCCTGCCACTCCAGATGGACTGAAGCACCCTGAGGACACAGTATCATCACCTCCTTGTGACCCAGCACCTATCACTGCTCCTTGCACACTCACACTCAGTAGGTGCTCAAACAGTGCTTTTGCCAATGAAAAATGAGTAGGGTCCTACCAACAAGGTTTTCAGCTTTTTATGGAATTCTCAGATAATTCTTTGGACCTATTTCTATACAAAAATAAATTCACTGTGACCACTCAGGTAGAATTTAGTCCCATAAAGACAATTTTTCTTTCTTTCTTTCTCTCTCTCTTTTTTTTTTACCTGTAGATTGATTACTACCACATCTTTTTTGCAATAAAGGCATTTTTCCTCTCGAAACTGGCAATATGCGCTCAAATGTTCTTTCAGATCTTTCCGAAGGACTGGCTTCTGACAGTTTTCATTAGAACACTGCACGGCTTGAAACAGGCATTGCTGGAGGTGGTCCTGCAACAGATAACACAGGCCAGTGGGTCCCGCTGACCAGGGTGGCGAGAGGGGGATCCCGCTGGAAGCCTAGAGTGGGGGGAAGACACTGGGGGCAGCTGGGCAGACAAGGCGGCAGAGGAGAGGGCACGGATGGGGCTGCCTAAACGGAAGCTGTGACGGCCAGCCTTGTTTGGTAGGAGTTAGGAGGACAGGGAAGATGGCTGAAGAAGGAAGCAAGCTGAGTCTATTTCAGATTATCTAGTAACATGCCCACATTCACAGAGTAGTCCCTGAATACTTTCCTTAAGGTTGCAGAGTAATTTACCAGTCCTTCAAGGGCATTTTTAATTTCTTCTGTGCACCCTCCATCCCCACCCCCGGCACCAAGTACTAATCTCTGCATGGCAGACGGTAAAAGCTGGGAAGGAGGGAAAGAGCAAAGAAGAGTGGGGCATATCCTAAGTATGTGAAGGAAAGGAAAGGATTAAAGGAAGAAAGGGAAGGGAGAGAGAGCTGTTCCAGAAGTGGTCAAGAAAAATAGATGGGGAAAAAAAAAACAAAACAGAATCACAGGCCCAAGAGAAGCTGGGAGTGATCAGGCTTGTTAGTCAGGAAATGTTCTTAACCAGAATATGAGACAACAATAACATGGGCAGTGTTCGTTCCAGAATTCTTCACGGTATCGATTTTGAAAAGCAGGAGGTGTATCTTTTTTTCTTTTTTAATGTTTATTTATTTTTGAGAGCTAGAGAGGAAAAGAGAGCTAGTGGGGGAGGGGCAGACAGAGAGGGAAACAGAGGATCCAAAGTGGGATCTGAGCTGACCCCGATGCGGGGCTCGAACTCAGGAACCGTGAGATCATGACCTGAACCAAAGTTGGATGCTTAACGGACTTAGCCACCCAGGAGCCCCAAGCAGGAGGTATATCTGAATAAAACCTTTGGATCACTGCAAGTTATTGTGATGCTAACAAGTTATCAAAACCCTAGTGAGTTTGTTCCCAGCAAGATCCCTTACAATACTGTTGGCAAGCTCCGGCCTTGGGCCAAATCTGGCCTGTTACTTGCTTTTGTAAATAAAGTTTTTCTGGAGAACAGCCACACCTCTTTGTTCACATACAGCCAGCGGCTGCTTTCCATCTGAAATAGAACAGATGAGTGGCTGATATGCAGCAGATCGTATGGCCTGCAAAACCTAAAAAATCTACTGACTGTCTTTTGACAGAAACACTTTGCTGACCCCTTTCCTGAAGGAGAGAAAAAACAACCAGTTTTTCTAAAGGAGGTAAATAAATATTACAGCTACTCTCCTTTACCTTTAGGATTGAGAAACAAATAGTGACCATTGAAATCCGTATCTTCTGCAAAATTCACTGCTGCTACCCCTCTGCTCTCACCAAAATAGTGAACATTCATCAGGATTCTCCTACGAGGTTGGGGGGGCGGGGCAGGAATGAGGGGAAATACAAAAAAAACAGGTGCAAAGAAACCAGCCACTATTCTCTAGAAGGTGAGGATCTGGTCACAAAAGCTGATGGATGGATGGTCCATTTGAGCCTCATTTCCTTTTCAGGCTTAGTGACAACAAAGCTTGAAAAGAGACCTTGCTCCAGGGCCTATCAACCCACTAGAAGTTCAGTGAACCTCCAAAGAAATCCTGGGGTTAACAAGGAAATCATTTACTCTTTTATAAGCTCAGTGCCTGGGGGGGGTTTGGAGGCAAAGTGGAGAAAAGGCTGAATCACCTGAAATGTCTTCCAAAAGGCGTGGGTGGGAGAGGAAAATTTCAGCAGCCCCCAAACAATTCTCTGGAAGTGAGAGATGCCCGCTTCTTATTCCTTCACAGTGTGATCAAACCTGATACGGGCCTGCCGTGACAGGGCCACATTTCCAGCTTCCCATTTATTAAGCTTCCCCAACTGGATGGAAGAACCAGGCAGGGCAGTTTCATGTGAGAGAAACTCCCCCTCACTTTCCCTACACCTTGTGTGTTTGCAGCTCACACCAACGCTTCACCTTTAAATCACATCCTAGCTCTGCTCTGCTCTATGTTAGATGCCTCAGATCATAAACCAGTGGGCTGGGCCCACAGCTGCTGGGAAACACCCACCCAGCACCTGCCAATGCTTTCGGGCAGGGACCTTTGCAATCGTGTCTTTATGCAGGCTGCTCTGGCTCCCACCCTGGGGACCCCAAATCCTTTACAGTTCCCCAAGATGACATGTCCTTTTGGTCAGCATATCCCACATCTTCTCTTTTGGGTCAAGGACCCCTTCACTCACACTTAGCTCTTGGAGTACTGCACTGCAGCCAACTGTATTGCTAGACAGGAATTCTCTGAGGGCAACCCAGTGAACCCCCTACCGTGTAAGCCCAGTGACTGCCATATAAAGGTGTTCAGTACATGCCACTGGAAAGATGGCAAAAGCAGATATTGGTCATGAGTAATACCCACCTGGTATCGCCCCAGAATAATCTTGGCATTACATGAAGGAGCATTTTTGCAATAAACATATAAGTTGAGGACTTCTCTTTTGCAGCAATTGTCTTTAAACACCTAAAAGAGAAACATAACAGGTCTCATACACTCCAAAGCTTCAGAGCAATGTGAATGAAACTATTATTAATTTGGTCTTCAAATACATCTCAAAAGTCAGGTGGAGGGGCGCCTGGGTGGCTCAGTCAGTTAAGCATCTGGCTTCAGCTCAGGTTATGATCTCACTGCTTGTGGGTTTGAGCCCCATATTGGGCTCTGTGCTGACACCTGGGAGCCTGGAGCCTGCTTCAGATTCTGTGGGAGCCTGGAGCCTGCTTCAGATTCTGTGTCTCCCTTTTCACTCTGCCCTTCCTCAGCTCACACTCTGTCTCTCTGTCTCTCTGTCTCTCTGTCTCTCTCAAAAATAAATAAACATTTAAAAAAAAAAAAGTCAGGTGGAAACTTCCAGACAGCGGTTGGAATGGAAATATCAGATTCACCACCATAAAAAAAAAAGGCTTTCTCAGATACATATTTCCGACAGGCCACTGAACATACAAGCCAGGAAATTCAATGCTCAGCGCAGCAGGCTGCAGGAGAATCTCATGGTGCACCTGACCTCGTATGCTCAAAGGTCAGAAGGTGGGCTGTGGATGAGGGTGACGCTTTCAGCTTCCTGTCACAGTATAAAAGTGTGTATTAGTCATCAGGTAGTGTTCACTGAGGCTGTGCAGACATGCTATTTCAGCACACACCAGGGGTTGGCAAACTTTCTCCATAAAGGATTAGACAGTAAATATTTTCAGCTTTGCAGGCCCACAATGCAACGTTTTCTTTTGCAACCATCCAACTCTGCTGCATGCAATGCTTAAATGGATATGCTTGGCTGTGTTCCAATAAAACATTATTTATGGACACTGAAATGTAAATTTCATATCATTTTCATGTGTCACAAAATGTAATTCTTCTTTTGACTTTTAAAATAAATTTTTTGGGGTGTGCCTGGCTGCCTCAGTCAGTTAAGTGTCTGACTTCGGCTCAGGTCATGATCTCAGGGTTTGTGAGTTCAAGCCCCACATCAGGCTCTGTGCTGACAGCTTGGAACCTGGAGCCTGCTTGAGAGTCTGTGTCTCCCTCTCTCTGCCCCTCACCCACTCAAACTCTGTCTCTCTCTCTCTCTCTCTCTCTCTCTCTCTCAAAAATAGATAAACATTAAAAAAGTTTTTTTAATAAAATAAATTTTTTGTTTTGAAATAGTTTACCGACTCACGAGATGTGCAAAAATAGTACAGAGTTCCTGTGTATGCTTCTTTGGATTTTTTTCAATGATTATGTGAAAACCATTCTCACTCATGGGCCATACAAAAACAGTGGCAGGCTGGATATTTCTCAACATATCTCATGTTGTAGTATGCCAACCCCTGGTCTAGTGGGAGAGGCAAACACAAGCATGGCACTGTCCTCTGCTAGGCATTTGGAAAACACAACATAAGGACACAGAGAAGGAGCGTGTACATCGGACCAGGTGCTCAGGGAGCTTCCTGGAGGAGGTGACGCTCGAATGTCCTGTAACAGAATTATAGCGGAAGAAAATTGAGCTTAAAAGAAAGTTGTGGTTTTTTAAATTTTTTAAAATGTTTATTTTTGAGAGAGGGAGAAAGAGAGAGAGAGAGAGAATGAGCACAAGCAGGGGAGGGCAGAGAGAGGGAGACACAGAATCTGAAGCAGGCTCCAGACTCTGTGCTGTCAGTACAGAGTCCGATGCGGGGTTCGAACTCAGACTGCCAGATCATGACCTGAGTCGAAGTCAGATGCTCAATTGACTGACAAACCCAGGAGCCCCTAAAAGGAAGTTTTAAGAGAGAAAATCTTCATGATCAGGGGTTAAGGTAACGGTTTCTTAGATGCATCACTAAAAGAAAAAGCGACGAAAATAAACAAAAGACATGTAAGACCTCATGAAAATGAAAAGCTTTCATGCTTCAAAGGATACCACCAAGAGAGTGAAAAGACAGTTCACAGAATGGAAGAAAAATATTTGCAAATCATACATTTGATAAGAGCTTTGTATCCAGAACATACAAAGAACTCTTAGAACTCAACAGTAAAAGACCAATAATCCACTAAAAACTGGGCGAAGAAATTGAGTAGGCATTTCTCCTAGAAGGTATACAAATGGACGAAAACACGAAAAGATGCTTAATATCATTAGTCATTAGAGAAATGCAAAGCAAAACAAGTACCCACTAGAAAGACTGTAATCAAAACAATGGCCATTAACAACTTTTGGCAAGGATCTAGAGACGTTAGAACTCTCACACCCTCCTGGTAGGAAAGTAAAATGGTGCAGTTGCTTCGGAAAATCGTCTGAAGTGTTCCTCAGAATGTTACACATAAAGTTGCCATTATGGCCCTAAACAGAATTACCATATTACCCAGTAATTCCACTCCGAAGTATACACCCAAGAAACATGTAGACTTTATTTTATGTTATTATTTTCCATGAAACACGTATACTTTAAAGGTAAATTTTATGGCATATGAATTATACTTCAATAAAACTATTGTTAGACATGATAATACAAGGAAGTTTTAGAAATTAACCAGAGGAGAAAGTGAATTCCAAGGAACAGGATGTTTAGTTTCTCCAAGCAACTTAATGTGCATGGAGCTGGTGTTGGAAGGGGGTTAAGGAGGGAGCAGAGTAGAAATTTGGTCCAGGGAGGAGGGTGGTGCAGGGAGGCATCAATAAAGACCCAAACAAGCCTCTGAGACAGTGGTAGGAATGGGGTTTGACCTGACCCCACAGCAGAGGATTGTGGACTCTAAGAAAGGCCCCCCTCTCCCGCTCTACTGCTCCATCCTCTATTCAACCCAGGACACTGAGGACACTGGCTTCTCCATCACCCAGAGAGCCGCTAAACCAAAGCGGTGATTTTCTTACCTCCTGAGATTTGATAACCTCCTTATCTACAGGGCAGAGTGGGACTGCATTTAATTCTCTGGAGAGAAAAATAAAAATAAAGCTGGAATTAAGAGTTGACCTCAAAAGTTCTTCCAAGAGCATCTCAGCACTCCAGCCATGCGTGACCCCTTCCTGCTACCCCTGAACAGACCAGGCCCTGCCTTCCCTCCTGCTGCTCCCTCCCCTAAGAAGGGTTGTGTCTCTCCCTCATCCCCCATTGCAGTTTCAGCACCTCCCCAGTCAGCCCAAAGTCAAATTGTCCCCCAGAGTTAAAAGTCCCCTGCCAATGCTCCCACAGCAGTCTTTTGCTCATCACACTGCGCCACAACCTGTCTCTTTCACTAGACTGGAGTGTTCTGGAGGGCAGAGAGTGGGTCCTGTTCCACACTGACCTCCAGCTCTTCCTCTCTGTGCACTAAAGCTTAGTTTAGCAAGGTGCCTGGAACACACAGGTGCTGAAGGGACAAACCCAAAAATAAATGAGAATGTGCTGTAATAACCCCCTTTCCAAGCTCGGTAGGAAACAACTTACTTATTGCCCTAAAAAAGTCCCCCAAAGCCTGCTTTCCATAGCTTTCCTGGTCTCCTCCCTCAAAATGGCATGACCCAGGTTTTCCCGCTGCCTGAAGCAGACAGCATCCATTGCGCGGAGGTACATTCTGGATGTGACACCACCTCTGCCTAAAGGCAAGGAAAAGTCGGAGTGACGACTACACAGACCCCTGTGAGATGCAGGTCCTCCCCCACCCAGACTGTACATCAAGCTTTGCCTCCCATGTGGTCTAAATGCCAAGAAAAGATGCCTATCATGAGCTCTGAGTAATGTAGAGGATTGTTGAATCATTACATTGTACATCTGAAATTAACAGAACACTGTATGTTAATTATACTTCAATTTTTTAATCTTTTTTCTTATCATTCATTTTTTATTATTTTTTTCACACCATCAAATTTATTATTCTTTCTGGTGTAAGCAGAACATAAAACAAATATGGATCCCAAGGCTTACTTTCAGAGGTACCAGCACAGACAAATTACTACAGCGATCCAATTTGGAAATCACTAAGTTACCAGAAAATCACTGTATGAAAGAGTGAACAAGGCCCTCTTGCCTAATGGGTAGGATTATTCTGTTTCTTAGATTTTCTTGAAAAAGACTTCACATTTTCTCAAATATACAGGAGAAATAATATTTCCTCTCTAAGCCCTGTAGTACCATTTATGTGCTTTGGTCTTAAATACAGAAAAATGATGAATTTTGAAATTGATTTTATAAATGTCTGCTTTCTAGGGGCGCCTGGGTAGCTCAGACAGTTAGGCGTCCAACTTAGGCTCAGGTCATGATCTCATGGTTCATGAGTTTCAGACTCGCGTCGGGCTCTGTGCTGACAGCTCAGAGCCTGGAGCCTGCTTCAGATTCTGTGTTTTCCTCTCTCTCTGCCCCTCCCCTGCTCACACTCTGTCTCTCTCTCTCTCCCTCAAAAATAAACATTAAAAATTTTTAAAATAAATAAATAAATAAATGTCTACATTCTAGATAGAGCTCTCCGACCTGTACAATATTAGATATTAAAAATGGATTCAAATGAAGTTACTAGGAATCGAATTTAAAAAAAAAAAATTTAAAGGGTAAAAAGGTGACTATCAATAAGTGAGTGGCAAAAAAAAAACAACAACAACAACAACCAAAAGGTTGTTCCTCAGGCTCCCAGAGAAGGGCTCTGGGAGAGCCCCTCCTCGTGTTCGTGGTTCTGTAGCCAAGCACAGAATTCCAAAAACCACAATTACAGTCGGGTGTCCACATCTGACACTTACATCCCAGGAACAGCCTCGTCTGGTTCTGGCCACAGCTGCAGGCCCTGCCCACTCACCTCAGGGACAGGATGCAGTGCTGGCAGAAGCGGTGCCCACACCCCGTCTGGTGCGGGTTGTGAAGCACTGAGTGGCAGAAGGCACATTTGTACCGTTCTTCCAGTTGCTCCACAAACCGGTACTCTGTGTTGGGCTCGAAGTCCAGGGATATGGAATTGCCGGAATTCTGGCGGATGAAACCACAGGGGACCCCTCCTTGCTCCTCAGAATAAGCCATTCTGGGGGGGGGGGGTCAAGAGAAGGAAAGTTAAATGTGCAAATACCAAAACAGCTACAGCCATCAGGTGTTGTAGTGCTTTGTTTCCTAACTACACCTAAGTACACGTCACCCACGTGGTCATTCTGTGATGACTTTGTAACAACAGTAACAACCTCCGGCCACTGGAGGGCTCCCGCACAGGGAAGATGCCTTCGGAGAGTGGTCAGGCAGGAGGCTGGCCCAGAAGACTTCTAGAAAGATTTTATCAGACCTCAGCCCCTTGTCCATCAACCTTTTACAGGATGTTAAATGATCCTGTCAGTTTGGCCACATGCTTGGACCAAATACAGCCAGGTGTTAACTACGTTCTAAGCAAACTCTTATTATGGAATTTTCTTCCACTCAGTTGAGAGAATTGAAAGAAATATTTTGTTAACATTTATTCAGAAGCAGGAACCTTTTATACCAATGCATTTCTTGCAATATATGTAGATACAGCACCACCACCAAGCCACATCATTTCTCACCGGAACTAAATAAACACATTAACTGCTCTCCCCTCCAATCCATTCTCCATACAGCCAGGATAACATTTTCAAAATGCAAGTGTGATTGAAGGTTATCTCCTCTCATCGTTTAGTGGCTTCCCAGGCTCTTGGGAGAAAGTCCACGATGCTAAGACAGTTACAAGACTGCATGCTCCCCACCCAGCAGCATCCCGGACTCCTCCCCTTGCCTTCTGCACTCGGGCCACATAGCCTTTCTTTTCATTTTTCTAATACATCAAGCTGTCTCCTGCCACGGGGCCTTTGCACAAGCTATTGCCTCTATCTAAATGCTTCCTGTAACCCTTTGCAGTCTTCTTCACTTCACGTTCATGCTTCAAACTTTAAGCATCATATCCTCAGGTAAGTTTTCTCTTCTCCACCCTCCTCTCCCCTCCCCCTGTCTAATAGCAGAACACCCACTCATCAGTCTATAAAACATGCATGGCCTCCAGGGAGCAGCTAGGGAATAATGGTAGGTGGGTGGCCGGGGGTGAGTGTATTTCACTGTATAATTTTTTTGAATTTTTGAACCTGAATATATTACCAATTCAAAAATAAATATACAAAAACAAAAACTAAATATCCACTGTTATATATGTCATAAAACCAGGTTCTGAAATTCAGAACAGCATTTGATTTTAAATTAGACATGTGGGTCACCTGGGTGGCTCAGTTGGTTAAACGTCTGACTCTTGATTTTGGCTCAGGTCATGAACTCATGGTTTGTGGCTTTAAGCCCCGCATGAGGCTCTGCGATGACAGTGTGGACCTGCTTGGGATCTCTCTCTCTCTCCCTCTCTCTCTGCCCCTCCCCTGTTTGCACTCTCTCTCCTTCTCAAAATAAATAAGTAAATTTTTTAAAATAATAAGTAAATAAACAAACAAATAAACGAATGAATTAGACATGCATTGGTGTATTTGATTTATATCTGTGCCCTTCAATGACACACAGTCACATCTGGTCTTACTCATTGTTGTGTCTCCAGCCCTTAGCGCTAAGCCAACTCAACTATTTGTTGAATTATTATTATTGGAAGGACTCTTTGAAAATCTTCAGCAGGACAGCTAGAACTAGTGTTGCTCTCTCACACAGTGATCCTTTTAACTTTTTATAAGGAAGGACTTTCTCTACTTTTGAAATCTGATGAAAACTCTAGACCTTCCCCCCATAAAAGAGCACACATACCTGGTCTCTGGACCTTTAAGGACCCTCTGAACCCACCAGTGGTCCCCAGGTTAACAACAGCCTTGCCCCCCGACCCCCCCCCCCCGAGTAAGAACGCTCTCCCTTTTGGCACAGTGCCAGGAGTGGTGCTTCCAGAGTGTCTGGCAGGTGGTCAAAGGATGGGAGGCAATCAAGGGTGGTCCCTGGAGGTGACATCCTTCCACATGGCTAGGGAACAAGAAGGCTTGGCCTATAGGCTTGCTTGTTTTGGCTTGCTCCTGAGATCCCTAAAGATTCTCCTGCAGCTGAGGAGGTCGCCTGGGCCGGAGAGCAGCTGCGTGGCCTGACTGTGCAGGCGGGAGATGGGCGCCATCCAACACCCAACTCTGCCTGGGTCAGCTGCTGGCCTCTCCCACTGCTGGAGTGGTCTGATATGGGGTGTGGCCTGCATGAATGGAGCAGAGTAACCAACTGGCCTCTTTCAGCAAATAAAGCTTTCTCTTTGGAGAAGCCCAGCCCAGCAGAACAGGGGATTTTTTTTTTTTTTTAATCCTGGGGTTTGAGACCAAAGCCCCACCTTTTCCTCCCTACGTGTGTTTCCTGCAGAATGTCAAGGGTGGTAGGTAGGTAAACAGCACAAGATGTGATTGTTCCCCTTTTAACAGGGCTTACTCTTGAGATTTCACAAGTCTTAATTATGAAGATGAAAAGGCATAGCACTTGATGTACATGCAAAACCCCAAGCCCCAAGATTCACCTTTCTCTCAGAGAAATGGAAAAACCAATTCCAAACCTCCCTAATCTGCCCTGAGTTCTCTGGTCCCAAGGGAAGACAACAACTCAAGTCCCGCGCCCCTCTAGATTCTCTCCTAAGACCAGGCTCATGTCTGTGTCACAAAGTATCTAAATTTGGACTCTCAGAAATGTACCCTAAAGCAACAGGCTTGCTCAGCTCCCAAAATAGGGCAGTAAGTTGTAGTATGAGTTCAGTCTGAGTTCCCTTCCACTACATTCTTTCCTAACAAAAGAATTTAATACACTCATCTGTGTGTCCATCTTTCTCTACAATAGCAGTTCTCAAACTTTTTGGTCTCAGGACCCCTCCCTCCCCACGCCCCCACAACCCGGCCCCTTTCCCTGCTTTAGACTCTTAAAAACTGAGGACCCAAAGACCCAGAATAGCCAGCACAATATTGAAGGAATAGAACAAAACTGGAGGATTGACACAACTCTACTTCAAGACTTACTATAAAGCTATAAATATAAGGACAGTGTAGTAGAAGTGAAGAACAGGCAAAGAGATAAATGGAACAGAATAGAGAGTCCAAAAATAGACCCACATAAATATAGCCGACTGATCTGTGACAAAGGAGCAAAGGCAATACAATGGAGCAAAGACAGTTTTTTTTCACAAATGGTGCTGGAACAGCTGGACATCCACATGCAAAAAAAGATGAATCCAGACACAGACTTTACGCCCTTAAAAAAATTAACTCAAAATGGATCATAGGCTTAAATGTAAAATGCAAACCTTTTAAACTCCCAGAAGACAAAAAGGGAGAAAATATAGATGACCTTGGGTATGGCAGTGACTTTTTAGAGACAACACCAAACACACAAACCATGAAAGAAAGAATTCGTAAACTGGATTTCATTAAGATTAAAAATTTCTACTCTGTGAAACACACTGCCAAGAGAAGGAGAAGACAAGCCACAGACTGGGAGAAAATATTTTCGAAAGACACATCTGATAAAGGGCCATTTTCCAAAACGCACCTCACCCTGGGAAGATGGCAAACAAGCACATGAAAACATGCTCCACGTCATACGTCACCAGGAAAATGCAAATTAAAACAACAATGAGAGGAGCACCTGCGTGGCTCAGTCCTCTAAATTGGTTAAGCATCTGACTCTTGATTTTGGCTCCATGATGTCATGGTTCGCGGGATGGAGCCCTGCGTCAGGCTCTGCACTGACAGCACAGAGCCTGTTCTCTCTGCTTCTCCCCTACTCGCCTCTCTCTCTCCCTCTCTCTCAAAATACATAAATAAACATTAAAAAAGAAAAACAATGAGATACCACTACTCAACTACTAGAATAGCCCCCAAACCCCAACACTGACGATTAAATACTGGTGAGGGTGTGGAGCAACAGGGACTCTCTCTCACTGCTGGTGGGAATGCAACACTTGAGATAGCCTGGCAGATTCTTACGAAACATCTCTTACCATCCAGGAATCCCTCCTTGGTATTCACCCACAGGAGCTGGAAACTTATGTCCACATAAAACCCTGCACACGATCTTTACAGGAGCTTTATTCATAACTGTCAAACCTTAGAAGCAATTGAGATATGCTACAGTAGGTGAATGGATAAACAGTGATATACTCAGACAATGGAATATTCTTCAGCACCAACAAGAAATGAGCTATCGAGCCATGAAAAGATGTGGAGGAATCTCAAATACATATTATTTAGTGAAAGAAGCCAATCTGAAGAGCCTACATACTGTACAGTTCCAACTATATGACATTCTGGAAAACGCAAAATTATGGAGACGATAAAAAGATCAGTGCTTGCCAGGGGTCAGAATGGAGGCAGGGAGAGATGAGTAAGCAGAACACAGAGGATTTTTAGGGCACTGAAAATACTCGATATGATACCATAATGGTAGCTACATGTTATTATACATTTGTCCTAAAACAACACCTTATCTGCCTAAGGACAGATCCTCCAAGAGAAAACTCCATTATTATAAACCACCTCTCCAGGAGTTTCATCAATCAGGAAAGGGTAACTCATCACAGGAGAAGAAACTAGAAGGTGATACCCAGACAAACTTGGTAACAAATTATTACATCTCCAACGTAATCTTCTAAGGGCCCATTCTTCTTTCCTAAAAATCACTCACTCCCCCCTAAGAGGCCTCCTTCCCCCTCCCCCTTCCCTCTTAGGACGAATCCTGAATCCCAAGCCACCTCCAAGAGCTACTCATTTTTCCCTGGGTACCTCCCATGCATCCATGAGTTATATATGTTAATAAACTTCTGTTTGTTTTTCTCTTGCTAATCTGTCTTTTACCACAGGGGTCTCAGCTAAGAACTCAGAAGAGCAGAGGGAACATTATTTTTCCTCCCCTACACACTGTAGCTTCATCAGCTGTGACAAATGCATCTCTCTGGTGGGGGATATTGATAATGGGGAGGCTGTGCATGTGTGGGGGCTGGGGATCTGTGGGAAATCTCTGTACCTTCTGCTCAATTTTGCTGTGAATCTAAAACCACTCTAAAAAATAAAGTCTCTTAAAAAATTGAGGACCCCCAAGTTTTTGTTTATGTGGGTTCTCTCTATTGATATTTACCAATTTGAGATTAAAACTGAAGACTTTCAGAAAATATACTTCTTAGGGGGTCTGAGTGGTATCTGACTCTTCATTTCAAGCTCAGGTCATGATTCCAGGGTTCTGGGATTGAGCCCTGCATCGGGCTTAGCGCTAAGCATGAGGCCTCCTTAAGATTCTCTCTCTCTCTCTCTCTCTCTCTAAATAAAAAATAAAATAACATAAATTTAAAAAAAAAGTAAATATTAAAAATGTATATTTCTTGGGGCACCTGGGTGGCTCAGTCAGTTGAGCATCCAACTTCAGCTCAGGTCATGATCTCGCAGTTCGTGAATTCGAGCCCCACATCGGGCTCTGTGCTGATAGCTCAGAGCCTGGAGCCTGCTTCGGATTCTGTGACTCCCTCTCTCTCTGACCCTCCCCTGCTC
Source organism: Cryptoprocta ferox (assembly GCA_028646485.1). Taxonomy (NCBI): domain Eukaryota; kingdom Metazoa; phylum Chordata; class Mammalia; order Carnivora; family Eupleridae; genus Cryptoprocta; species Cryptoprocta ferox. The sequence continues at coordinate 30,181,629 of CM053562.1, forward strand.
ATGCTCTCTCTCAAAAACAAATAAAAATTAAAAAAATTTTTTTTAATATTTATTTCTTTATTAATTCACTTTAAGATGAGCCAATTATATGTTAACATAAAGCATTTGTATGAAAAATAGCCATCTTACAAAACAAAAAAATGAGTGAGAAGAGTGGCATTGTTGTACATTTTTGCACATCTCTGTTTAGGCCTAACAGAAGCTAGCTGGCCTCTGTATCTGATACTCTGGTTTGCAGTGTGTTACAGCACCACACATCATGAAGCTTTTGCAAAACACCACTGTATGCTTAGGAAGGAAAAGCAGAGATGGCAAACAATCTTAGTAGTATTATGAAAATAGTTTTGCCCATGCAGATCCCCTGAAAGGATCTCAGGGAGGCCAGTTTGTACAATCTGCCAATTTCTGTGCCCAATCGAATTGCCCATTAGCTGCTTTCCTGGTAAGAGCTGCTCCAGCACCCCCGGGGCCCCTGCTCTATCAGGCTGATGGGTGGGCCCATGTCTTGTCAGTCTTTGTGCTGGGTGGCCCAGCACAGTGACCCTCACAGACAGTCTCCTTGCCCTGCTGAATGGCCAGCAGAGGCCTAAGGACCTGAGGCCCCACCCTCCCTCTCCCCACCTTTGTGTCTTGCTCAGCTGCAGTCAGCACACAGAGGTCATCTACTGACCCTGTGCACTCTCTCATCTGTTATCTTGTCCAGTATTTGTTCTTATGAAACTGAATTTTTATCTCATTAGATATTTTTAAAAAATAAGCACTTATGTTCTGCTACACCATATGCACTAGATGTTTCAGGATCGCCTTCTTGTATATAAACTAAACTGTTGGTATACCCTCCCAGGGTAGGGTCTGTCTCCTTCCTCTGAAGCTTTTTTGGGCCCATGACCAGCCCCCAAAATGGAATCAATTCAATGTGTTTGTTCACTGACATGAGACAGTCCCAATAGAACTATAAAGGCTGCTGTTTCTTTGTCTAACAAACATATTTCTCCAATTAATTGAGCATTTCCAGTGAGTACTCTATCATTCCCAGGCAGCTATTTAGTGGAAATAAATAAGAGTTACATTTTATTAAAATTTTTCCCTTTGGGTATAACAGCTTATGTAACAGGAACAGTAAAAAGAGTTCAGTTCTTGCAAATAAGAAAGTCATCAAAATCACTAAAGGGCTTGTATACCTCCCTACTGCAGTGAACAGTGCCTTATTCCTTGGGAGAAGACATTTGCAAATGACATATCTGATAAAGGGTTAATATCTAAAATCTATCAAGAACTTATCAAACTCAACACCCCAAAACCAAAGAATGCAGTGAAAAAATGGGCAGAAGACATGAATGGACACTTTTCCAAAGAAGACATCCAGATGGCTAACAGACCCTGAAAAGACACCTAACATCAGTCATCATCAAATGAAATACAAATCAAAATGAGACACCACAATGAGACACTACCTCACACTGGTCAGAATAGCTAAAATTAACAACACAAGAACAGATGTTGGTGAAGATGTGAAGAAAGGGGAACCCTCTTGCACTGCTGGTGGGGTGTTCTCTCTCTGGAGAATAGATTGGAGGTTCCTCAAAAGACTAAAAATAGAACTACCTTATGATCCAGCAATGGCACTATTAGGTATTTACCCAAATGATACAAAAATACAGATTCAAAGGGGTACGTGCACCACAATAGTTAAACTGTGGAGAGACCCCAAACGTCCCCCAACTGATGAATGAATAAAGAAAATGTATATACATACATACATATATATATATATTATATATAATGGAATATTATTCAACCATCAAAAAGAATGAACTCTTTGCAATGATGTGGATAGAGCTAGAATGTATCATGCTAAGCAAAATAAGTCAGAGAAAGACAAATACCATATGACTTCACTCCTATGTGGAATTTGAGAAACAAAACAGATGAACATATGGGAAGGTGGTGGGAAGATGAGAGGGAAACAAACCACAAGAGACTCTTAACAACAGAGAACAAACTGAGGGTTGATGGAGGGAGGTGGATTGGGGATGGGCTAGATGGGTGATAGGTATTAAAGAGAGCTTCTTTTGATGAGCACTGGGTGTTGTATGTAAGTGATGAATCACTGAATTCTACTCCTGAAACCAATGTTGCATTATATGTTTAACTAACCAAAATTTAAATATTTAAAAAAACTGTGCCTTATTCCTGTCATTGATGGAACTCACAGTGTGGGCCTCCTGCTCAAAAGTTATTGACTCAAACCTGAAAAGCACATACAATATGCTCCCTAAGGACCCTTACTGAGTTTCTGATAAATGTCATTTTTGAGCTTCATAAATTACTGCATCTTTTCCTTGAGAATTTTCTACGTATTCCAGAGGAAAGCTGTAGATGTCAGGATTTAAGTTCTTTACTTACAAATTTCTTCTGATTCATTTTTGGGGAACACATAACGAACAGTCTAACATTTGGAAACAACAGGAGTTTAGGTTTTAGTTACAATAGAAAGGACACACATCTAGCAGAATTCAGTCTCAGGTTTAAAAAAGAAAAGTAGGTCCTTGTCTGTCTGTCTGTCTGTCCACACTACTTTCACAGGACCCCAGACATCTTGTTTAGATTAATGAAAGTTTGGAAAACTCAGGAATGTTTTTATAAATCGTTTTATACTTTGTAAGATATAAGCCCAGCAACTATGCCTCCAGAATTTTCACAATCTGATTCTTGGGAGTTACTAGTTACCACAGATGAAATTCTGGAGTGAAAATGGCACAGGCCCAGAGACCTGGGCTCCATCCCTGCTCTGCCACTCACCAGCTATGCAACCTTGAGCAAGACACTCCCCATAGCAACCTCATTTATACATCCCTCCGTGGACTCAGCATGCACATGTCCTGGTTTGGGTCCCAAGACTGCAGACATCTGTGATACTATATCTGCCATTGGAGGGTCTCCAAGTGCAGTAGAGGCAATCAGACACAAGAATGATGCATTATAACACCCTCGCGGCAAGCATCACAAAAGAACTGTTTGAGCCCAGGTAGGGGTCGCTAATGCTTTCTGAGGTGTCTGTGCTGATTTCACAGAGAAGAAAACATCTCAGCTGGTCTTGAAGAAGAGGGGGGAGGAGACATTTTCTAGATGAAAGAGATAAAAGAATTTCTCAGAGGATATCATAACAGTTCTGGAATGGTTAATAATTAACTGCAGCTGAAGTGGAGTTAAGGGAACATGCCAGTTATTTGCCTGTTGGTTCTCAGGTCCACTCTCTGCTCTCCTGCTCTGGTCTGCATCACCAGGTAGGGTGAGGGTTGGCCCCCATAGTGTTTCCTGGGCTCCCTGGCTTCTGGCTAGGTTCGGCCAATAAGAGACGCTGTCAAGAGACTGATGCATGGGGGAATGGGAGAAGCCCGAGTGTTTCTCTCCCATCTCTGGGTGTTGGGCAGCATTTCAACAGTGACTGGGTCTCCTCCATGGCTTTCATCACCACCAGATTGCCCCTGTCTCTGTGGACTGGCTCCCATCAGGCAGGCTGAGAAGATGGTCCCCAGCTCCTAAGCTGTGGAGGCGGTGGGCAGCCTCCCACCATGACTCATCTCGAAGTTGCCTACCCTAGAGTCTCCTCTTTGGCTTCCCAGCTTATCTGTGTAAGCTGATTTCTCTGTAACAAAATTCCTGTCAGAAACCCCTAAAAAGGTTGCTGTGAGATTTAAGTGTGGAGAGAGAGGAAGAGAGAGGAGGAACGTGGCGTGAAGAGGCCTTAATGAATGCCAGTCAGGAATTCCAAATTTTACCCCAAGCTTGTGATCTTTTTAGGGATCCTAAACATATAGGACAGGCCCACACAGGGAGTTCAGGGGAAGAGGCTGATATAACAGATGGAGAATGACAATGGCCTGATCCAATGCAGGGGCAAAGAAAAGCCATGTTTGTGAGGCATTTCTGAGATAAAATGCAGAGATTTAGAAATGGTTCCATGAAAGGGCCAAAGGAGAGGACAGTGGAGGATCATTCCTGGGTTCATCTAATGACACCAGTGGGAAAGGACGAAGGAGAGAAGCAAAGAAGCAAGCATGTGGCTAGGGGACATATCCAGGTTGGGGTCCCTTAGGGACAGCCTTAAGGAAGTGGAGGTGAGTCAGACGAGCTGACATCTAACATCTCTTCCAGAATAAATGATGTGATTCCTAGGAATGACCACATTTCCTTTGTGGTGTCAATAACTGTTTTTAAATTGCCCAGGGCATTAATTTTTTTTTTTTTTTTTACTTTACAAATAATTCAGTTGTCATTTTAGTGATGGCATTTGACATAATAGGTTTAGATCTATGTCAGAAAAATAAGATCTGGAGAGAGAAGACTCCCAGAGAGACACCAATGGGAAAATTCCTTGCAGCCAGTATTGAAGTCTGCCCTTCCCACTTGTACCTATGGCTACAGCACAGACCTTGTTTCCTCCCTGCTTGGGATTTAACCGGTGCTGCTTCCCCCACAGTAACCCCCGTTCAGCCTCAGGTGACCCTCCACACCTTACTGGGTCTTAGATCCTTCCTGCTAATGACTTCTGGGGTCCAGGGGTTGTTGGTAAGTATATAGAGGTGCCTGGGAAGGGTTTGAGAACTGTGGGAGAGGCCTACAGCCTTCCCCATGGCTCCTTTGTAAGGGAGGGTCCTGAGAGCTGCAGAGTCAAGAGAGGCTGCTTTCTCTGACAGGTGGGACTTACAGGGCCAGGTGACAAGGTGGGGGCACAAAGCCTGGGCAGGAGCTTCAGGATGGTCCTTGAACTGTGGGCAATGGAGGGGTAACACAGAACTGGCCAATGAAACCTGCTAACCATAGGATGGGCTGCTAGAAGGCAACCTGTCTGTTTCTCAGCTCTGTTCAGGCTTCGCCAGAAGCATATGGAGCCAGCTCCCTGATGGATGCTCACATGCAGCAACAGGGGCAGGTGCAAGGACGTTATTCCCCAAACCCACCTGAAAGCCAACGAAGCGTCCTGGGCTAAAGTTAAAGGAGAAGAGATGTGGTTAGTAAGGAGGAAAAGTTAAAATGTCAGATCCCAAGATGCATCGACCCAGGGAGACTCTGGAATCTATGCTCTGGCTCAGACAGCCGGGTGCCCAACTGCTAGAAGGATAGGCAGTTCCCTCTCTCAGTCACCAGGTCTTTGAATTCTGAGATCCTGCTCTTCCAAGAAGAACAGCTACTACCAGGAAAGTGAAAGAGGAGGAGAAGGAGTAGGAGGAGGAGGAGGGAGCAGAAGAGGAAGAAGAATAAAGGCATTTTATCTAGTATGTTATCCTCATGGCATGAGGGAGAAGTGAGATGCATTTAAAGTGGTTACCAAAGCCTGCACCTTCAAAGGCTCAGAAAGGTCTCTCCTTGGAAGACGAAACCCCTCAAGACAACTGCTCAGCCGGGGCTCCAACCCCTGATCTTTTCTTCCTCTCCACTGTTTCCATAACTTAACACAACAACAGTACCACTGTATTGTGACCTCTGGGAGAAACTGGTTTTATTTTCATTAACCTTTCACCATGTAGACTAGACAAAGAGGAAGGGCCTTGGAGAAATACAGAAGTAATGAGGCCATTTTCCATGAGGCGTAACGTGGGAGGGAGACCATGCAGAGACAAGGTGACACCACAACAGTCAGACAATTTGAGACAACAGCTCACCAAACCCACTGCCAATCCACGGGACGGCTGGCTTTGGTGTTGCAGAAGCAGCAGCAGCAGCAGCAGCAGCATGCATTTTCTTTTTCTTTTCTTTTCCTTATGCTCTCCCAGAAGAGGGTTTTCTTGGATACAGGATGAATGATGTGGGTAAGATTTTAATTCCTGTGAAGAGAAGTGTGACTTCTCTCCAAGTTGTCAGGAAACCCCTGGTTCCTTGTTTTCCTGGGAGTGCAGCAAAGCACTGTTCGTAAAGAGAAGGGGGTTCAAGGGCTGCAGGGCATCCCCATGCCCCTCCTGGGGTGCCCACCTGAATGTGCCCCATAGCAGCTACTTCCTGAGCATCAGTCTCACTCACAGGGAAGCCTCAGAATCATCTGGAGTCCATCTGGCTCCAAGTGATGCTGGAGCAGACCTTTTAGATTTGCTCTCAGAAACTTAGGCCAAGAGAAAAAAAAAAACAGAAAAACAGAGAAAACACTACTGATCTTCCACACAAAAGCTTCCTCTTTAGGAAGATTTGACTCTGTCTCTTTGCCCCCAGCCTCAGCTCCAACTCTTTCAAAGTCCTCCCTGCTGTCTGGGATCAGCTCCTGGGCGAGCTCCTCAGGGAGAGCTGTTCTCATTCATCCCCAGATCCTCAGAGTGAGCCCTATGCCTGGCACATAGCACTCAGTGTCGGCTAAATAAGGGGCATCTAAGATTAATGTGGAGGCCTTATTGGAAAAGGACCGTTAGAAGGAGGGCCACGAAGACAACCTAGGACAAATCTGAATGAGGCAGACAGAGGGCAAGGGGACAATATGAAAAGACGTGAATGGGACCTAAGGGCTGGAATTGGATCTGGGTCAGGATTACACTCAGTGAGGCTATGTCTAGGCTCAGAGCCAGCTAGTTTACATGCACAGTCTTGTTTTAATCCTGACAGCAACTCTATGGAGTATAATGTACATCATTAACATCCCCAATTTGTTGAATGAGGAAACTTGGAGAGGTCCTGTGGACAGAAAGCAGTGGAGGCCTTCAGGGAATAAGGAGGAGCTGGGGTTCCTCTCTGCTCCTCCAAAGTCTGCCAAGAGGCAGTGTGGTATGCTGGCTACCACCATGGACTCTGGAGTTGACTTGCCTGGGCACAAATCCTGATTCTATCCCTGAATAGCTGTAAGACCTCAGGCAAGTTAGTTAGTCTCTACACTTCTCAGTTTCTTCATCTATAAAATAGTGATAATGAGGGACGCTGGGTGGCTCAGTCCCTTGAGTGTCCGACTTTGGCTCAGGTCATGATATCGTGGTTCATATCTGTGCTGACAGCTCAGAGCCAGGCACCTGTTTCGGATTCTTTGTCTCCCTCTCTCTCTGTTCCTCCCCCGCTTACATTCTGTCTCTCTCTCAAAAATAAATAAACATTAAAACAATTTTTTTAATAAAAGAAATAAAATAGTGATAATGATAATTGTAATTACCTTGTAGAATCTTTGAAGAGTAAATAAGTTAATCCCATACATTAAGGATCAGCTGGCCCACCACTCTGTTTTTGTGAATAAAGTTTTATCAGAACACAGCAATGCTCATTTGTTTACATATTATCTATGGCTGGTGGTTTTTTATTTGTTACCATAGTGGAATTAAGCAGTTGTGCCACAGACCACATGGCCCAAAGCCTAAAATATTTACTATCTGGTTCTTTACAAAAAAAGTTTGCTGACCCCCCTCTGCATGAAGAGCTTATATGGTCGACACAGGAAGTGCTGTGAGGGCTATTATTATTATGACACATTTGCCCCAGAGTCCCTCCATCATCCTCAGCCCGACCCTGAGGATGACCTAACTGCCTGCCATGCGGGGGGCACTGTATCAGGCTCTGGGAGCTGGGAAGCAACAAGGCAAAGAGGGTCCAAGCCTGCTCCTGTGGGGCTTACAACCTAATGGAGGAGAGAGACAAGGGAGTAACAAACAGTGGTAAGTCCTTTGAAGAAAATAAACAGGATGCTGAGATAGAGAAACAGGAGCCGCCACTGTTGACAGGAAGGGCTCATAGAGGAAGGGATACTTGAACAGCAAGGGGAGGATGGGAAGGAGCAAATGTGAGGAGTCGCAGGAAGGACGCTGCAGGCAGAGGGGGCAGCAAGGGTAACGATCAGTTCTGGGAAAGGCCTTGCCATGTTCAAGAAACAGAGAGGCCAGTGTTGGCCTAATGTGAGGGACAAGAGGAAGAGCAGCAGGAGATAGGGCAGGAGCCAGATCACATGGGCCTGGTCGCCCACGGGAAGGAGTCGAGCACATTCTAAGAACAGAGCAATGGGAAGGAAGCAGCATGAGTACTTTAAGGAGCCAATGGCAGTGTCTGCTTTGGAGCCTAAAATGACCATTCCGGATGCTGTGAGAATGGACCCTGAGGGGGGGGACAAGGGGAGGGCAGTCAGGAGGCTGATCTCTATGTGGAGACACTGCAGCCGTCAGGGAGAGATGACACAGAACTGAACTATGGTGGTGGCAAGGAAATGGAGCAAATAAGTGACTGAATATGAAGCTTGGAGGCCGGGAGGACTGGAGGCTGACGCCAGAATTTGGGCCTCAATACCTGGGGGGAGGTGGTGCTGTTCAAGGAGATGGGGAAGAATGAGGGTTTGCAAAAGGAGGGAGGTCAGGAGTCATTTGGGACCAGAGGGAGAGAACCTCATCCTTTTTCCTGAAGACACCCCTGCACATATGAGAAAATGACCTCAATCACTCCCCAACATCTCTCCCCCCACCCCATGAAACTTGCCTAAATACTCCCATTTCCTTCCTACGTTTTTTCATGCTTGTGTGTGTTCCCTCACTTACTGGTTTTCTGCGAACGCCCTTTGCTTTTGCTGTATCCCTATATTCCTACCTCACCCCGGTCCCCTTGTCCAGGTGCAGAAGTGATAGTGATAAATGACAGTTCTGATCGCAGAGTTGAGTCCTGAGAGCCCATCCCCCCCACACACCCCCACTGTCCTGTCGCCTACAGTCAGCACTTCCATGGAGGCTCGAATCATAACTGTGGGCACAGCACCTAGCTGACTCATCTTCACTTATATGCTTAAGTTGTACCCATTTCCATGATTTCTCCAGATACCACCCCCTCCCCAACACAGGGTGCTACTCCCCCTCATCGGGGACACTTCACTCAGCTAATTGCTCTCTCTCCACCCAGAGCTGCCTTTCTGTTGTCATTTTTCTCATTTCTCTATTTCCTCCTCCAAACACATTTTCCTCCTCACTTCACCCAATGCATTATTCTGCATTCATGCTTACACTGGACTATCTCCCACTAAACGTTCATTCATTCAATCACTTTGTGTAAATCATTCCCTTGCTGAGAACCTACTGCACGCAGACACTGAAGGGAAAGCAGAAACGCAGCACAGCAGGCCAGATTCTCCCCACCCAACGCCCCCACCCCTCCCTTCCATTCCTGGCTCCAGCAGTGCCTGCAGACCTGTGTCCCTCCTAGGGTCCCACAGGCACATCCCTGCAGCCTTGCCTGCTCTCCCAGTTCATCTGTACCCTGCCCTTGAACAAGCTGGGGGGCCTGAATCATCTGAGTGTTAGCTGGGGGGCTGGGGCAATGGGTAGGTAGTTTGGAAAAGCATATTATGTTAGTTCCATGACCTAAACTGTAATCACACAACCAAACCTGCTGATTAGTCTGTCCTAAATCATCGTCCTCCTGCCCTTTATGTGGCATTTGGTACTTCCTCCTTGAAACCCCCTGATCCCTTGGCCCCATACTCCCCCCCCCCCCCAACTGACCACACTTCTGCAGGGTTCCATATGGGACTCCCCTGAGACTGGGTCAGCCTCTGTCCCTCATTCTTGCCAAACTCCCACCTCTCCTCATGGAAAAGGCCTCCTCATCCCAACGGGACTTATTTCCAAATGTGGGTGGGGATCCCTACTTCATCACATCCTGGGCTGTCAGATCAGCCTCACCGCTGTCTCGCCCTTTCCCTTCCCAACTATCCTATTTTCTCATACAGACAGGGAGACTGAGAGTCCAGTGGCTGGGCAGGCAGAGCCACATGCCAGTTTGGATACATGGCCAACAGACAATGGTTTAGATCCAGCTGGTAATTTAGAAACCTCTGCCTGCCCCACCCCCCTTCTTAGCCCAAGGGTTCTCCAAGGGAAGGGGAGAGACCTGAGATCACCCTAGACAGGCTACAGAACAGACATGCCAAGCCACCTTGGCTTGACCTTTTAAGGACTTTTAGTGACCAAAGGCCAACACATTCTAGCGTGCCTCATCTCCCACACATGCTCACGTGAGCACAACTGCCTCTGTGCTAGGTTCCCATCTCCAAAGCTGACCACAGACGTGTGACACCCTGCCCACTGCCTCAGAGTTGGGCGAGGCTGGGGCTGGGACATGAGCTGATGTTCTGTGAGAGGCAGACAGAGCAATCCCTCCTGATCAGCGGTGAGGCCAGGGCCCAGGTAGGGAGCAGATGGAACCAGAGATGGCCCCCTCATCCCAGCTTCAGGGGAGAAGCTTCCTGAGGTCTGCTACTCCAGGTGTACCCCAGATGCCCCACCCACATATGTGTGGGCATCCTAGAATCCTGCTCACAGAATGGTGTAGCCCCTCACACAACACTGGACATCGGGTTCTTGAGATCAGGACAGCAGAAGACGGGGAGAAGGAAAGGAGCCCAGAGAGGGGACCCAAGAGAAAGAAAGAATTTGACAGAATGGCGTCCCCCCCCCCCCGCCAAAACTGAGCCAGTCAATTGTGAAAGGGCTTAAGAGCTGAATTAGCCAAGGGTGTCACAACATTTTAAACACAGTGAAACTCATCAAACCAAATCTCAGGCAGAAACATAAGTAAACAAAAAAGGGTACAGGGGCACCTGGGTGGCTCAGTTGGTTAAGCGTCCAACTCTTAATTTTGGCTCGGGTCATGATTTCCCAGGGTTGTGAGATAGAGCCCCTTGATGGGCTCTGCTTAAAATTCTCTCCCTCTCTCCCTCTGCCCCACTCCCCTGTTTGTGCTCTCTCTCTCTCTAAAATCAATCAATCAATCAATCAATCAATAAATCAATAAGTGTACAGAGGAACTCTTTTGGTTGAAGCAAGGCCTGTTGGGTTTCCTGCAATCTATACCCCTCTGGCAACTTTTTCTGGGCAATCTTAGGGGTTCTTGTTAGTTTGCTTTCTTCAAGATAAGGATAATAATAACATCACTGACACACACTGGTACTTAGCAGTTTCTATTTTTACATACAACATCATACCCAGTCCTCACACTAACCCTGTGGCACTATCATCACATTTCTGATGAAGTACCTGAGGCCCTGAGCGGTCAATCAAATTGCCCCAAATCGCACAGCAGGCACATGGTGGTGCAGAAATGTGAATCTAGGCCTCCTGACACCAAGTCCAGTGCTAGAGGGAAATGCACCACATCCCAACCAACACCAAGACTGATGTCTCCATGAGAGCCGGGACAGCCTACAGACCAGCTCTGGACCCAGACCGCTGGGTCCAATTCCTTCTGCCATTCACTTACCTGTGTCCTCTTTTCCTCATCTAGAAAATGGGATAATAGTAGCTGCCTCTAAGGCTTGGAGTTAAGCTTGAAGGTGTTAATCCATGTAAATTACTAGCACACAATGCCTGACACATAAATAAACACTAAATATCCATGCATGTCCATCCTTCACTCCTGTCAACACATATTCAGTGCCTGCTGTATGCATAGGCCTGTACCTCATTCTATGGAGGGAGGGGGTGGAGTGGGGGTTGACCCCCAGTTACCAGACAGTTCCTGTCCCCAGGAGGTTTTCAGTCTAGGTGGGGACCATGCCTACATACATACAAAGTACACCAACAGTGTGCTCAAAGAGTGTGCCCTGGAGCAGGATACAGATGCTGGCTTGGATACTTAACCTCAGAGAAACAGACCTCTGTGTTGGAAGCCTATTTGTTACAATCTTTTAGCCCACCCTAATTCATGTATTTCAGAATCAGGATCTCTCAGTAGTAGCCAGATTCTATAGCCAGTTACCGTGTGAGATGCACAGAGCTAGACCACTGGGCCAGCTTCTAGACCACTCCTCACGTCCCGATCTCTCAGAGGGCCCAGGTGCTGGACCTCTTCTTCCTTCTGTCTACGCCCACTCTCTGGTGAGCTCATCTTGGCTCCTCCCTTCGATGCCATCCAGCGCTGACAGTGCCCCGATTTCTACCTGCAATCGGGACCTCTCCTCATTCCACATGCCTAGTCCATACCTCCATGTCCGTTCACCAGGCACCCCACGCAACCTGCTCCTCCCACGGCTTTCCTCCACCTCCGTAAAATGCTGTCACAATCACCCTATTGCTTGGACCAAAACTTTGGAGTCACTGGCCCTTGGCTCTTCTGACTCTGCACCCCACAACACAAATCCTCCCAGCTCTTCTTCCAAACATATCAAACTGCTGCTCCCTACTTTCAGCACAACCGTCCTGGTCTAGGCCAGTGTCATCTCCCTATGGGGAACAGCATTCATCTCTCAGCTGGCCTCCTGCCTCTGTCCTTCCCCGTACAACCCAGTCACACCCCAGCAGCCAGAGCCATCCTTTTAAAAACAGAAGTCATATATGCTACTCCTCTGCTCCAATGGCCCCCATGTCACTCAGGGTTAAAGCCAGTGTCCTTTGAGTCTGACGTGATCTGGCCTGTCCTTATTTTCTAGCACTCCACCTGTTCACACACTCTAGCCGCATGGCCTCACTTTTTCTTGATTAGCGCAGGAGCCTTTACTTGCTGCCTGTCCCCGACACCTGAATGGCTTGTTCCTGTGCTCCAGGTATCTGTGCAAACTCTCCCTCTCAAGTGAGCTCTTTCCCGACCGGCCCACCTGGAAACACAACCATCCCTGACCACACGCCCCATCACCCGATGCATTCTTCTCCAAAGCACTCACCACCATCAGGCATGGTGAGGTTTACGTCTTTACTGCCCGCCACTCTTCCCCAGCCAGAATGCAAGCTCCAGGAGGCAGAGGTGTTTCCTTTGTTTACTGAGAAGGGCATACCATAAATACTCACCCAAAGACCCACCGGCTGCCTTACAGTATTCTGCAAAAAAGCAGGAAAGCTTCTCTCCTACCTATCCTGCTTCCCAGTACCTAAAACTTCTCATCTCAACTGTTTTTGTTAGTCCTGAAATTCCACCAGTTACAGCTAGACAGGGCAAAGCTGGCTAAGGATGGCTGACTTGAGGGGAGCCTGGGTGGCTCAGTCGGTTAAGTGTCCGATTCTCGGTTTCAGCTCAGGTCATGAGCTCAGTTTGTGGGTTCGAGCCCCACATCAGGCTCTGCGCTGGCAGTGACGAGCCTGCTTGGGATTTTCTCTCTCTCCCTCCCTCTCTCTCTGCCCCTCCCCTACTCACGCTGCCTCTGTCTCTCTCAAAATAAATAAATTTTTTAAAAAAATTTAACAAAAAAAAAAATGGCTGACTTGGGGAGTGGTAGTCAGTGTCAGGAGGGGAGGGTCTACCCATACGAGGTGTCACAGGGGCTAAGTACCTGGCAGGAGGAGGAAATGTTGAGGAGGATTTTTAAAGGTAGACAGGCCAACAATTCAACTCAAGAAACATTTAGAGGGCCCTCACCCAGGTGCCTCACAAGGTGCTAGACAGCTGAAATCACATTTGCCAGGGTCCTTTTCTGGAGGCTTCACCACGTGAACAGGTAACAAGAGTCTGAGGCCAGGTTTTCCTTTTCAGCTCACTCTCTTGTTTTCAGTATCTATTTCAAACCTTTCTCTTCTCTGCAAACTGTGACCACGCCCCCCAGGCCTCACCCAGAAACTTCACTTCCTATTGCACAGAAAAAAAATAGAAGTCTTCAGACCAGAAAGACCTCCACTTCCTGCCACAAGACCTACGTGTCTCCCTGAACAGGGGCCCCTGCTTTGCTCTCTCCCTCTCAGGGCGGGTTAGAGGTGACCTCTGAATGAAGCCAACTTCTCCACCTGTCCGGGACTCCTGCCTCCTCAGGGGGCTTCACATCTACTGTCACCTCCCCACCTCTCTCGCTGGCTCCTTCCATCACTCCCTCCCAGCCACGGTCTCTCTAGAGATCAAGGCAACACTAAAAATCCTCACTCTTGTATTTCTCGAAAGTTCGAGCTCTCTTTTCTCTCGCAGCCAAACTTCTTTACTCACCCTCACCCTCACACAGTGGAGGGAGTGTGTCCGCTGGCCTCTCTTCAGTCCAATCCTCAGCCGGCTTGGTCCTGGTTCACACCCCGACCAAGCCACCCAAATCGGTGACCACTGGCTCACTAACGACAATGATCCATTTTCAGTCTTCATCTTACCTGGCTTCTCGGCAACATCTGACATTGTTGCCCCCCCCCCATGTCCTCCCCCCAAACACACACTCTGTTTTTAGCCTCCCTGAAACCACACTGTCCAAGAACAGAGACAATGCATGAACTAACAACTTCCAACTCTCCCTCTCTCTCTTTCCAGCCCTCCTCTGCATCTAGACCCACATAAAGGCTGCCCACTGAGTGCCTCCTTCCGATTGTCTTGCAGGCATTCCAAAGCCAACGAATCCCAAACTGAACTGATTTCCCCTCTCCTAAGCTGCTCTCTCCACAGCCACCTCTTGGTAAAGACCCAACTCCTTTACCTTCCTGCCGTTGCCAGACAATTGGCATCATCCGGGCGATGCCTTCTATCTCCTCCCCCGCATCCCATCAGTCACAGAGGCCCCCTGAGTGTACCTGACAGGTACACTCCGCCTCCTTCTCTCCACCCCCACCAACACCCTGATACACACCAGCACCCCTCTCACTTGGGCCACAGCACCGCCTCCTATAACCGGTCTCCCTCACCCACTCACTCCTCCAAGCATTTTCTACACAGAGCCTGACTGAGCTTCTGAAAACACCAAGCTGTGTCACTCACACAATCTTTTCACAGCCTCCCGTTCCTCTAAACATTTCAAAGCCCTAACATATGCTGAAGCGGTCTTGCCCAATCTCTAGGGTCATCTGGGAGCTCCCCTCCTTCCCTACCTCTTATTCTCCATTCTCCTTGGTCTTCTTGCCATTCTTTTTTTTTTTAAGCTTTTATTTATTTATTTTGAGGGAGAGAGAGAGAGAGACAGAGAGAGAGAGAGAGAGAAAGAGAGAGAGAGAGAGAGAGAGAGAGAATAAGCAGGGGAGGGGCAGAGAGAGGGAGACAGAGAATCCCAAGCAGGCTCTGCACAGTCAGCAGAGTGCACAGCACAGAGCCCTACCCAGGGCTCAAACTCACGGAATGTGAAATCATGACCTGAGCCGAAATCAAGAGTCAGATGCTTAACCAACTGAGCCACCCAGGTGCCCCTGTTTGCCATTCTTCATACAAGTGGCAAACCCGTCCTCCTCACAGCCTTCACCCCAAGGCTGGTCTCCCTTTGCTCAAGCTGCTGTCTCCACTGGAAACATCCTGTTCTCCCCCTCCACTATCCTCTTTCTGAGCGAAACTCACCAAGGCCCAGCTTCAGCATCACATATCCAGCCAGCCTTCACATGCCTCCTCGGCCAGGTTAGGTCCCCTCTTCCAAATCGCACGCTACTTATCATGCTGTACTTCTCCTTCATAGCACTTACTATGATTGCAATTCATTTTTGTATGTAATTATCTGTTCACTATTAACCTGCACCAGCAAATGGAAAGCAGGGCTGGGGCCACGTCTTTTTCAAGTTGCTGGCACAGAGCAAGCACTCAAGTATCTGAGTGAATGAGTAGCTGCCATTTTGGGTGCCTACAATGCCCCAGATACTGTGGCTAGAAGCTTTAGGTGGGTTGTTCCACTTTGCGCAGCAACCCATTGAGGTGCGGGTATCTGTTTTATTTTCCTGTTCATGTTCTACCGATTAGAATTATATAACACAGCTGGTAAGTGCTGGCTGGTCTCCTCTCAAAGCCACTACACACCACTTCCCTCTGTACTCCCACAGTGCTCACTCAGTGCCTGAAACACAGTAGGTGCTCAACCAAAAGGGATAGATGGAATGACCCACTATCAAAGGTGTAGACCTCACCCTTGGGGTCTGAAAAGAAGAATTACTATTCCCCTCTTCCACAGGAGGGAAGAAAATGGAGTGAGGGCTTCCAAGGGTCACCCAACAGTAGGTGGCCATGCTGGGTTTTGGATCCCAGGTCTCCTGGCTCCTATCTAGAGTGATTGTCTCTACAGCATAACCATAGCTATGTCCTGTCAGGCAAGCTGTGCAGAAAAGAGGTAACATAGCAGCCCTGAGACTGCCATCCTTAGGAAGTTCTGCTTCCAAGGATGGCCCTTGGTTAACATCTTAGAGGGTGGGTTTGAGGCCAGTTCTCCTAACTGATTAGGGCGGTTCACTGTCCCCAAACTGTTTTGCAAACAATGTGGTTATTGCTGAGCACCTGTTTTTCTTCTGGAAGTCTAGAATTTTGGTATGTGTTAGGCAGAGGGTGCCTACATGACCAGTCCTCAATAGAAACCCTGGGCACTGAGTCTGTAATGAGCTCTCTGCTAGACAACATTTCACATGCTGTCACTATTCAGTGCTGGAGGAATGGCGTGACCCTATGTGACATCAATGGTGGAGAGGACTCTTGGAGCTTGTGCCTGGCTTCCTCTGGACTTTGCTGCATGTGCCTTTTCCCTTTGCCAATTTTGCTTTGGATCCTTTCACTGTAATGAATCATATCTGTAGGACTCTACGCTGAATCCTGTGAGCCCTCAGAGAAAATCATCAAACCTGGGTATGGTCTTGGTGAAGCCTTCCTAACAAGAGATGAATTTGAGTGTTCTTTCGGAGGGGGGAGGGGCATGAATTAGTAAATAGAAGGCATTCTAGGTGGAAGAAATGATGTGAAGGAAGTTAGGAACAGGTAAGTCAGGTGTAAAAGGCCCTGCAGCTGTTTAACGCAGACGAAGCAGAGTGGACATTGAGAGAATCAAGCGTTATGGTTGCAAGGTGGAAGAAATGGATGCTAGAGAAGTCACATGTGTTCCAATGATCTAGCATCAATGAAGTGAACCACGTGGAGTCACATATAATGGAATTAGTATTAAGAAAGGATTGAAAGAAGGTAGTCTCTGCCTGTCCATAGCTAATATCCATGGCATTGGACATTCCTCAGAAAGGTCTGCCAGAAGTACCAACTGAGCAGTTGAAGCAACAACCCAAATTATTGGCTTGTCAAATAAACCACTTCAATATCAGGGAATCAATCTGCTCCAGAATAATCTACTTCTCATCCATTAAGGGCAACTATTCACTCCTTCCTTTATCCCTTTGAAATGCCTTTGCCCATAGTCCCGTATCCCCTCACACCCCTCAGGTCCACTTCTCCTCACTCCTCAGGAGGGCTTCCTTGAATAGCCCCACCCAACGGGTGCATCGCTTCTTTTATTCAGCAACTACTTAGCACTTAAGCCTTCTCTTGATGTTAAATTATTTGCCTTTCACCCAGGGAAGCATGGTAAATTTTCCTAGGTGGTAGCGTAGGTATCTGACCAGCCTCTTCCTCAGAATCTTAATGTCGTGAAGGCAGAAGAGGGACTTTCATGACTGTTTAGCTTCACTCCACCCACTTGCCTCCATCCTCCGGCCTCAAGGGCCCCTCTACAAATGCAAATGGAAGGCCCAGAACACCACCCAGCTGTTGCAAGCCACCCTCCTCAGTAAGGGAGCATGGAAAGGGCTCTGGCCGGTAGTTCTGCACCCAGCCAACCTCACTCCACATTTTGCTCTGCTTGCATAGTTGGATGCCATTAAAGGACTTCTCTGTTCCTGGTGATCACGCCATTGCCTGTATTTTGCTTCCCAAATCCATTTTAATTCTTCTGCTGGGTCTCTGTGTCACCTTCCTACCAGCACTTCTATCCCTCCAAGGTGGCGGCTGCTCTGCCCACACATTATTCTAAAGGCTGGAATCCTGCCCCCAAAACTCTTTCCCTGGGCCTGGGCCTCCATTATCTGATGCCGCCTGCCCTCCTCTCTGCCTTCTCTCTGCCAAGGGCTTGTCCCAGCTTATCCCCTGTCCCATCCCAGCTCACTTCCCTGGCCGCTGAGCTCTGCTTGGTCTAGAGTTGCAAAGTGGCAGCCAACGGGCTAGTTTAAATGATGGTCTTCCCTGGAACTTGGCAGTTCTTTTGTCTGTTTTTGATTTAATGTGAATGCTTTTAGGCTCCACACACAATTTCCACCTCCCCAGAGACCCCACAGCTCCCTATTGCTATCAAACACATAGAAGAAGAAAACCAGCTTTCCTGAGTACCCACCAGACACTGGGCTCTGTGTAAATATTGGCTCATTTAATCCTTCCAGCAACCGCAAGTGGGTGACATTACTATCTCTATTTACCACTGGAAAAGGAGCCTCATGGAAGTTGGGCAACTTGCCCAGATCATACAACTACAACCAGCACGTCATAAATTCAGATTCGAACCCAGCTTCTTAAGCCCACACTATTTCCATTATGCATTTAGGCAGCCCCTCTGCAGCAGTGCAGGAAAAGAAACGGAAAGGCAGGAAAGTGAGTGAATGCACAATCAAGGTAGTACAGGAAAGAGGTCGAATGGATGTGTCAAATGGACGTGAACTCAGGGTGCAGCGCTGGAGACCAGAAACAGCTGGGGGATTCAGGCCAGAGGTGACTGTGGGAGAACAGTGATGTCTGCACTGGTAAGGGAGAAGTCAGAGGAAGGCACAGCTTGGGACGCATGTCTCAGGGGCTCCGGAAACATCACGACGAAGATTCTGTGGGTCACCAATCAAACTGGCCAGGAACAGAGCTGGGTGAGAGACAGGGCCTTTCCCTGGGAGGGCAGGAGGGCCCTAGGGAGAGGAGCACAGGGGATAGAGGGCAAGCCTGAGGGGTTGAGGCTGAGGACTCAGCCTGGGCCTCACATTTGCAGGGTGGGAGCAGGATGAGAAGCTCAAGGTCAACGAAGGGAACGTCAGTGGGGACAGTGGGGCACCCTCCAAGGAGTTGGGCAACAGCTGCAGAGCAGGCTGGCGACTAAGGATTACCAGGCCCTAGAAACCTTCGGGCAGTCTGAGCGGCAGGGCAGGTGCATGGAGCAGAGCGAGGAATACATAGCTGGCTGCTCTTTCCAGAAGCTTCTCAGTGAAAGGGAGAGAAGAAGGGCTGCAGAAATATGGGGTGTTCCTATTTAACAGAGGCTGAGCTAGTGGGGCAGAGGAAGAGGTCACTGGGAAGGGAATGATGGAGGGAGCCCGTGAGAGGGAGAAGAGGGCTGAATCAGGGGTGTCGGTGGAGAAGGTGCTCTCCCTCCTGTGGGTCAGGAGAGTACCTCTTCCCTGAGAGGAAACAGACCATGGGGGACATCCCAGGGATGTTCTGAACTGGAGAGGAGAGCAGCTGGTGGGGTGCAGGTCCAGCAATGAGGCAGGGGCAGCTGCTGAAAGTGAATGGGTCCCCCTTCCCTGTTCACACACCCCGGGAGAGGCACTCCCCAGGCTCTGTCATTAAACGTCGCTCTGTCATTCAACCACAGACCCTGCAGGTAGGGACAGAAGCACCCAGTTCTGGCCACAGGGCCATCTAAGCATGCGCCACCACCTACCTCCAGATAACAATACACAGAATGTACTCCTCACCATCATTGCAAACGAACTTTGCGTTTTTCTGTCAGGACTGGAGAGTATTTTCACTTTTATTTCCTCTCTCGTCCTCCGGCCCACTTCCTCCCAAGACAGGGCCTGCCAGGGGCCATGTGGGTCAACTACTGTCTGACCCCCCAAATAAAGCTTTCCTCTGGGCAAAGCAACAAACTCAGTGGGGCCCAACCTTGGCCTCAGCAGTGGCGGTAACCCTCCAGCCCTGCGGATCGCTTCTGCCCTGTGACATGGTGCCCTCTACCCTCAACACACACACACATAGATACTCACCTCGCTCTGCTGGGGTGATGGCTCCTGCCCCAGAATAGCCCCAGTAAAAGCCACCATCTGGGCAGAAAAAGCTCTTCAGAGACTGGGTCTGCCACTGTTCCCCCCTTCCCTTGGTCTATTAGCCCTTAAAGACCCCCAATCAGTGATGAAGGTGTCAGGTGGCCTTTGATGAATGGCTTTCTGGTTCCCTCACGCTCCTCCTGCCCAGATTTCTGGCTTCCTCTAGCCATAATACCAGGAGAAGAGCACAGGAATTAGAGTCGGAAGACTTGGGCTGGGGTCCTGGCTGGTCCCTACCTTCTGTGAGATCTTTCCAGTAACTTCTGAGCCCCAGCTTACAACCGGGGAAGTGGAAGGAACAGCACCTGCCTTTCCCTTCTCTCAGGGAGGCCGTGAGAAGTTCATCAGGTCAGAAAGGCTATTTTCAACTTGCACAGGGCTCTTG
Source organism: Cryptoprocta ferox (assembly GCA_028646485.1). NCBI lineage: Eukaryota > Metazoa > Chordata > Mammalia > Carnivora > Eupleridae > Cryptoprocta > Cryptoprocta ferox. The sequence continues at coordinate 30,201,654 of CM053562.1, forward strand.
TGATCCCTGGGGTCTAAGCAAGTCCTGCTGACAGCCTGGCCTCTCTGTCCAGAGCCCCACAGAGCACACGTTCCCCAGCCATCTGTCCCAAGGGAGACATATCTCAAATGAATTCGACACACACATTTGTTTAGGCCTACTCCATGCCAGATTCCAGGACCCAAACTAGAATAGACACAGGTCTTGCCCCGAGTTCAGTGAGCTGGGGTAGAGCTAACAGAGCAGGCGTCTATCCATGCGGTGCCCTGGGCAGAGCCTCTGGGAGACCCTGCTCCGTGTCGTTGGGAACACACCAGACATGCATTATCAGAGTCCAGACTGAGGAGGAGGTGGGTGGCTTTAGTTCTCTGAGAAACCAGGGTGGGGGCCTGGAGCAGAGGAACCAGGCACCTAAGAGACGCAGGCCAGGCCCAGCAGTGGAACCTAAAGGGTTATTACACTCCAGACTTCCCCCTCACCATCTGGGAGATGAGGAGAATAATCCTGCGTTGGCCTGACTCACTAGGATATCAGGGAGAACAAAATGAGAACAGCAATGAGAAGATGCTTTAAAAAGGAAAGAGCTTTGCAAACATGGAATTCGTTTTTCTTCAGGGTCCTCTGCCGTGAAGCTGAGATACTCACAGGTCTGATTGTCTAAAGGCTGCCAAGCCTTTCCCATGCCTAGCCTACTGGGACTGACTCAGAGGCATCCCACTCCCTCGCTCTGCAAATTGCCCCCACTGAACTATCCCAGTTACACACTCAGAACTTCTGGTGGACGGGGCCTCCCTCTCCTTTCCGTACTCTTTCCACTGCCCTGCCACCCATGGCCAAAGGGTGCTCAGGTGATGCTTGCTGACAGATGGAAACACTGCCCACCCTACCCTCACAGCCACCGACCTCAGCCCAGAGGACCTGAGAAAGTCACCTCCTCCATCACTGCCCCTCCGGCAGGACTTCCGAGCCTGACTCGCACAGGTGACTTTCTCCTGCCTCTGTCCAGGATCTGAGGGCCTACCCATTCCAGAGCTCAAAACAAAACACTAATGAAAACAAGAAAGCCTCTACAGGGGCTAGACATTTTCTGCTTGCATCTCACATCCATCTTTCCGGCAGCAGTGAGCGCACTGTGCAAAGTGGAGCAGAACCATGGGGAGAGAAGTGGTCAAATAAAGTTTTCACCTGAGCCATCAACTGTACTAACTCCCTTTCATCCGCCATGTGACAAGGGCAGAGGCAGTGGCCGCACCCTGGATTTGAGGGGCCCTACGCAGCCTTTCCCAGCCTAAAATTCTCTCTCACCCACTGAACTGTTCTATTCCCAGAAGTACCTCCATTCTTTGCATTTTGTCTTCCAGAGCCCTTTTAAACAGCAAACATCTCTGGAGGAAGAAACCATATTCCACTGGTCCTAGTCACACAGCACCTGTGCCCAATAAATATTTACTGAATTAAATTGGTTACTAGATGCCTGTCCTCAGGGACACGGGTCACAGCCCTGGGCTGTGGAGGGTGGGGCTGCAGGGAAAGCCTTTCCCCAACCTCACCGTTGGCCTAGAGCAGCCCTGCCAGCCACAGCGAGATAACTGAGTTCGGAGAAAGTAAATCTGAAATAGCCAAATATGGAAACTCTGCAGGAGGGGGCAGAACCAGCAGAGAAAGCAGCAGAGAGGCCCAGTGGAGTCGGGCGACAAGAGCGAGGCCCCGGTACTCACTGAAAATCCTCAGAACTGCCAAAACCATGCAGAGTGTCAGTCTGGAGGAGATCTGGTCTGGATTCCACCAATCCTCTGGGCAACTCACTTCACCTCCCGGAACCTTGGTTTCCTCCAAGACCCCTCCGAGCTCAGCTTGGGGTGTGTGTGTGTGTGTGTGTGTGAGTGCGCGCGCGCGCGCGCTGTTTTGTGTTTCTAAATGAGCACGCTCAATCGAACAGTTCGCGGAGGTTTCCATTCATTCCAATATTAAAGTTTCATTTCGGAGGAGTCGGGTTGGAGAAGTCCTGCAGAAGTGGAGGGGGTAGCCGAAGGGTACTGACGGAAAGCCTGGGCTTTGCAGTGCGTGCGTGCGGGGCACGCCTGGAAATCGCCCCCCAACCTGAACCTGGTCCCTCCAGGCCACAGTCGCGCTCTGCAGCAGCTCCCCAGCCCGAGACCCCCGGTCTCCGTCCACGACACACCCTTTCCCAGCAAAGAAAACCCGCTCGGAGCCGCGGAGCCCAGCTGTGTCCTCCAACCCCCAACCGCACCCCCTTGCCCGCGGCAGCCGCCACCAACCCAGCAGGCTCCCCCGCTCCCCCCCCCACCCCCCGCGGCCGCCCTGCGCCCTTCCCGCGCTGGTCCGGGACTCGCTGGACCCCCGCAGCAGAGCGCCAAGCGCCGGGAGGTGGCTGCGGGGCTCGTGCCGCTGTGGCGCTTTCGGTTTCAAAGCAAACGGGACGAGCCGAAGAGCGCTCCTCGGTCCCCTCACTCCAGCCCTACAGCCGCGGGGCTTATCACCGCGGCGCGACCACCGCCCGGGCAGCGACATGCCGGGACTCACATGTGGCTCGGCGCGGGGGCTCAGCCGGCGCTGGTCCGCAGGCTCGCGGCTACTCCAGGAAGCGGCCCGCGACGATGCGGGGGCCAGGCTCTCAGCCCCCCGGCCCTGCTCTCGGAGCCCAGCCTGAGGAGGAAGGAGGGCGGGCTCCTGACCCGGGAAGGGCGGGGCCTGGGGCGTGGCCCGGGAGGGGTCCGGGCGAGGGGCGCAGGCCCCGGGGGGAGGGGCGGATGCTCGGGAAGGTGCCGGGTGGGACGCGTAAAGTTACTGAGCAGTTAGAAATCTAATCGAACCTAATTAGAATCACAAGTCCCTACAGATAAAAAGCATCTCAGATTTTCCTCAAGTGCCTTTGAACTGTACACATCTTAGCCTTCAACCTGGGACAACCAAGCTCTCTGCCAGTCCTTTCCTGTTTTGACTCCCTTAGCTCAAGGTCTCAGGTCCGAACCAGTCCTTCCCAGTCTTTCTTCGCAGTAGCACAAATTTGCCTGCCCTCCTCCTTGCTGCTGGTCTAGCAATCTCATAGAGTTGTTGAGATTGACCTTGGACCAAGGGCTTCCCAAGTATCTCTTTGGATCTTCAAAACAACCTTGTGAAGGAGGCCTGGTCCTCCTCATTTTACCATTGAGCGATCTGAGCTCCAGAGAAGTGACCTGAAGTGAGGTGCCCGAAGGTGGACACTCAGCAAGTGCCTGTAGCTACAACTTAAATCCAGCTCTCCCGACTCCTAAACACAGGACTCTCTTAAAATGCTTCACTCCATGAGCATATGTTCTGAATGGTATGGATAGGCTATATAAATCTCCTCTGGGGAGGTGGATGGAGCATGAAGAGTGAGGACTTTGGAATGAAATAGATCAGACTCCAATTCTAGCTTCTTCAGATTCAGTTAGGCAACCATGGGCAAGTTGATTGTACTTAGTGAGCTTCGATTACTCATCAGTAAAAGGGGAGAATTAGTAAAATGCACTACCCAGATACACATGGGAGCCAGGCAGAAACAGACAGACAGGAAGGAGGCCGAGGTTACAGTCATGGGGGAGGGGGAGGGACACTGGTGCATTAAAGAGCTTGCGTGGGGTCTGGAGGAGCAGCCAGGCTCAAGCTCCGCGCCAGCCTGTCCTCCCGTGGTCTCTATTTTTCTCTATTTTTCAACCAGAGCCAGAAATCCAGATTCCAACTTTTTGGTTGGTGAGCCAGATTAACCACTCCAGTGGGCGTTGCTTTGGGAGTCTAGATCCATCTCACAATTGTGTGTGAAATAAATGAGATAGCATTCCTACATTCCCGACACAGAGTAGGTGCTCCGTGAACTTTCTCTCCCTTCCCTCATACATCTTCTCTTATCGTTGCCTACTTCCTGACTCATTACCCCCCATGCCCTCCCCCCCCCCCACCCTGACCAGTATCTACAAGTCACTGTTGATATGTTTTGTAAAGGTATATCTCCTTTCACTGGCTAGAAACATGTGCAGGTATGCACTGGGCTCCTGGTACTGTCAGTGACTGTGATTCCGTGGTTCCTCCCCCCTCCTCTTCCCCATCAGCTGAATAAAGCAGCCAATTTGTCCCTAGAATCAGTCTGAGTTTTAAATACAATGAAATCAGATTCTGAGACAGATAGTGAAATCCTTAGTTGTGGGAAGTGGGGGCTGCCTGACATCAGGGCTAGGAAATCGGGAGATAGAGGGATTTTCAATAGGTGTTAGTGTTAGTCAGAAGTAAAGGTCATGTTTCCAGCTCCCCATGTTGATCACAGAATCCTGGGCAAGGTGTCTGGGAGAATAAATAAGATGGACCCTGGGAATAGACCAGTCTGATAGAAGAGACATGTTCCCTTTCTTCAAGGATCTTGAAGATGGATGGGAAGGACAGAATGTAAATGTACATAGAAAACCGGTATTAAATACTTGCAGGTGATAGCTAACATTTATTTTTTTATTATATACCAGGTACTGTGCTCAGTGCTTTGTTCATATCAAACTATTAATCATCAGCCCTATTTTATAGATAAGAAAACATATCTCTTAAATAATTTGCCCAGTTGCAAAATTCTTAGTTTGAGAAAGGTGGGATTTTAACCTTGGAAGTCTGGTTCTAGTGCTCTTAACCACTAATACTGCGTGTAAATTCAAACAGAACAAATTTAAGAAGAAGACAAATGTTAGTAGTTTTAGTGTTCTGAAAATATTTGCAATGTTACAAACAGAATCCAGTCTTCAAACTAAATCCATCTAATAAAAATAAGGACAAGATTGGACTATATACCAACTTTTTCACAGAATAAAAGAGATAAACTTTTTATCTCTTATAAACGCCCTAAATGTACCCCCAAACTTCAAAAGATAATGGCTTTCAGCTGTTTAATTTACTGGATAAATTAATAGGGTACGCGATTGTAGTCAATGGAAAGATTGTGTTGATGGAGAGGAGAGGGCGCCACCTACTGGAACAATAGATAGGTATATTACCTTCCTCAAGCTGCTCTTCTGTGACAAGACTGATCAATACAGGCAGTTAGAGCAGAGTAAAAGGTCATACCTTCCATCACCTAGAGATCAGTGAGATGAGACAAAAAGGAAAAATATTCTTCTTGACCCTTAGATTGTACTTTTAACTTCCTTTGTAAGTTACAATGGAAATTCTTTGCCCATAATGGAACCATACATGGAAAGTGTGATATAGCAGCAAACCACTCCCAAGCAAAAAACAAAACCTCAGGGTGCTGAGCACATAGAATGCTCACTTGCTCACTAAGCAGGTCCTGCATCGAGGCAATAAATGAATAAATATCTGTGGGTTTTCTGTATTTAAATTCTTGACCCAATGATACGTGGTTCCTTTGCTTTCATCAAATAACCTTCACCCCAGTTTTGCCCGTCAGTGTGCCAAGCAAGCACCACAAGAAGAGAGGCAGGGAGTGCTAGGAACAGGGAGCTTCTCCCTGGATGGATGTAATTATATATATATAAAAAAAGACTTGTTTTCTAAAGACTGGTTTTCCAGAGGTATTTCATTATCTGGAAGTACCAGAGTTTACTTATCCATTCACCTAATTAAGGTCATCTTGGTTGTTTCCCATTATGAAGTGGAATTAATTGGCCATTATGAATAGAGCTGCTATAAATTTGTATGCAGATTTTGGTGGGATATACATCTCCATATAGTCTGTATTTGTTCCAGAGGATCCCTCTCTCAATATACACATTCCTCTCTCCACTTCTCTGTTCATGGTTTGATTGTGTGATTGTCAGCTCTTTTATTGCAGCAATTAGATCTTTATTGTTTTAAAATTAGGCCTGCTGTCTTCACTGTATGTTTGGCCAAATGTGGATTCTGTCCATTTTGACAGTTCCTTTAATAAGATTCACACATCCAATTCCCATCAGTGCTTGGAAAAATGTTTTAACATGTTAACTCTGCATATTATTTAGCCTTAGGAACCATGAAGTAAGATCATGAGTTTGACTGGCACAAGCTGGTTTTGTTGGAACTTTTTATAGGTTGGGAACAAGGAAGACCATTCATTATTTGGTATTTTTGTTTTTCTTTCTTTCTTTCTTTCTTTCTTTCTTTCTTTCTTTCTTTCTTCTTTCTCTTTCTTTCTTTTTTATTTTATTTTTGAGAATGGTACCTACTCTATGGAGAGAGATTTTTATTTTTATATAATTTATTGTCAAATTGGTTTCCATACAACACCCAGTGCTCATCCCAACAAGTGCCCTCCTCAATGCCCAATATGGAGAGATTTTAAACAATCCTCTTGTAAACCTGGCTATCCACATCCTCTGTTTCACAAACAGGACAGAAGCATTAAGAAGGAAAGGCATATGCTCAGAAAGGGCTTACAGGGCTTAACATGAGAAAAACTGACAAATTTCAAATGCCTTTGATTTCGACAATGCCTCCGTAGTCTATGACCTTGCCCCTCTATTCTGAGAAGCCCTATACAATCCTCAGCAGTCACAACGAGGGCTTCTTATCAGAGTACACCATTCTGGGGCTGCTACATCCACTGCACACACTTTGGTTACTTTTTCCCTCTTTTTAAAACAAATTTACTGTCATACTTTCAATACCACAAAATCCACCCAATCAGTGAATTTTAGTAAATGCATAGTTATGCAACCATAACCACAATAAAATTTTAGAACCAACCCATCACCCGTGTGTCCTTTTGCAGTCCATCCCTACTCCCAGCCCTGGATCTGTTTTCTGTTTCTATAGTTTTGCAGTTTCTGGAAAATTTATATAAATAACTACACAGTATTTTGTGTCAAATGGAATAATGTTTTTGAGGTTCATCTAGTTTGTTGCATATATCAATAGCTTTTCCCTTTTCGTTGCTGATTAGTATGCCATTGTATGGATACACCACATTTTGTTTATCTCTTCACCAGATGATAGGCATTCGGATTATGTTTGGTATTGGGATATTATGAATAGCGCTGCCATGAATATTTAAGCACAAGTTTTTGTATGCACATACAATTTCATTTCTCTTTAGGTAGATACTAAGGAGTAAAATTACTGGGTTGTATTGTACGCGTACCTTTAATCTGTTAGAAATTGCCAGCTTTCCAAAGGGTCTATATCACTGGATCCTACTGCATTTCTACCAACCATAAGAGAAGTTTTCAGTTTCTCCACAAACCTGGCAATGGTTGGTATGTATTGTCAATCTTTTTAATATTAGCCATTTTAGTGGGTATTCTAGGTACCCCACTGTAGCTTTACTTTGCATTTCCTTTATGACTAATGATGTGACATCTTTCCATGCACTCATTTGTCATTTGCAGAACTTCTCTATCCAAACGTGTATCCAAATTTTCTGCCCATTTGAATTGATTTTTGTTGTTGTCCTCTTATTATTGACTTGTAAGAGTTCTTATTATTGAGTTCTTAAGAGTTCATTAGACGTTCTGGATACAAATCTTTTATATGTTTAGTAAATATTTTCTCCCTGCCTTTTTATTCTCTTAGTTGTATCTTTTGAAAAGATGTTTTTAAATTTTGAAAGAATCCAATTTATCATTTTTTTCTGTTATGGATCATTCTTTTGATGAGATATATTTTATTCTGGGAGTTTACAGTTTCAGTTCTTATATCTAGGCCTATGATCCATTTCAAGTTAATTTTTTGTGCACAGTGTGAAGTAAAGATCAAGGTTTTTTTGTTTTGGGGGCATGGTTCTTTTTGGCATACAGACATCCTATCCTTTCTGCTACTGAGTTACTCTGGCACCTTAACTGAAAATCAATTAACCATGTATGTGTGAGTGTACTTGTGGACTCTATTCTGTTCCATTGATCTATATGTCCATCTTTACACCAATATCACACTGCTTCTATTACTGCAGCTTTATAACAAGTAATCAGTTAGTGTTAAGTCTGCTGTTTTGTTCTTTTTCAAAATTGTTTTGGTTCATCTAAGTTTCAGGTTGGCATTTGTTTGTACAAATAAAGTTTTGTTGACATATAGCCATGTCTGTTGATTTATATATTTTCTGTAGCTGGTTTTGAACGACGTGGGTAGAGATGAGTAGTTGCACGCAACAGGTGTGGACTGCAAAGCCTAAAATATTTACTGTCTGGCCATTTATAGAAAAAGTTTGCTGACACCTGGTCTAGGCTCTTTACATTACCATGTAAATTTTGGAAATAACCTGTCAATTTGTAAAAAACAACCCTGCTAAGATTTTGATAGAGATTGGGTTGAATCTATGAATTTGAGGAGAATTGCCATCTTAACAATATTAAGACTTCCAATCCATAAACATGGTGTATCCCTCAACTTATTTAGGTCTTCTTTAATTTGCCTCAGCAATATTTTATAGATTCCAATGAATAGGACTTCACATTTTTATTAAGTTTATTCCTATTTTGTTCTTTTTGATACTGTTGTGAATAAAATTGTTTTCTTAATTCTATTTTCAGATAATTCATTGCTACTATGTATACAATTGATTTTATATCGAACTGGTATCCTGTGACCTTCTTAAACTCATTTATTATTCTTGTAGGTTTTTGGAGGTTTATTAGTATTTTTTACATGCAAGATCATGTCATCCACAAATAAAGACAATTTTTTAAAAAATAAATTTTTGTTCTTCCTCTTGTTCTTCCGAACTGTATACCTTTATTTTTCTCACCCTCTTACATTGCTACAACCTCCAGTAAAATGTTGAGTAGAAGTGGTGAGAACAGACATCCTTCGCTTGGTTTCAATCCAAGGAAAAGCATTCAGTTAAGTGTGGCATTACTTATAGGCTTCCTGTGGATGGGTGCCCTTTATCAGGTTGAGGAAGTTCCCTTATATTCCTAGTTTTCTGAGAGTTTTTATCATGAATGGGTGTAGGATTTTGTCAAATGTTATTTTTGTGTCTACTGACATGATCCGATGGTTTTTTCCTTTTATTTTATTAGTATGATATACTGCAATGATTCTCAGCAGAGGGTGATTTTGCTCTCTGGGGGACATTTGATAATGGCTGGAGACATTTATGATTGTTGAATTGGAGTGGAGGGGGGTGCTACTGGCACCTGCTGGATAAAGGCTGAGGATTCTGCTATACATCCTACAGTGTATAACAATTATCTAGCCCAAAATCTCAATAGTACTGAGATTGAAAACCCCTGGTGTATTACATCAATTGATTTCTGTTAAATGAGATTTGCATTCCTGAGATAAACACCACTGGGTTATATCTTGCAACTCCTTTCAGATACTGGTGATTTTATTTAATATTTTCCTAAGGATTTTTGCATCTCTGCTCACTAGAGATATTAGTCTTAAGTTTTCTTCATTTGGCTTTGAATCAGAATAATAATGCTCTCATAGAATGAGTAGGAAAGTGTTTATTTTCTGAGTTTGTGTAGATTTGGTATTATTTCTTTAAGGATTTTATAGAATTCATCAGTAAAGTCTTCTGGGACAAACTTCTCGATATGTGTGAAGATTTTTAAGTTACAAATTCAGTTTCTTTACTTAATTTAGATTTTTCATATCTTTCTGAGACAGTTCTGTAAAAAAATTTGTCCATTAACCTTTCCAAATTTGTTGACATGAAGTGATAATATTCCTTTACTAGTTCTTTTAACTTCTGTAGATTATACACAATGATGACCCCTCTTCTAGTCTAGGTTGGTAATTTGTGCTCTTTTTATTCTTAATCTAATGTATTTTGTTGATCTTTTTGAAAAGTAACTACTGGTTTCAGAGATTTTTTCTATTATTATCTATTTCATTTATTTCAACTATCTTTATTTCCTCTTTTCTATTTCAGTTGAGTTTACTGCTTTTTCGCCCTAGCTTTTAGGGATGAAAGCTTAGATGATTTATCTCTCTTCCTATCTAAAATAAATATTTAAAGCTATAAATTTCCTCCTAGGCACAGCTTTGTTGCATCCAATAGATTTTTAGATACTATGTTTTTACTTATTTTCAGTTTGAGATATTTTCTAACTTCTCTTGTAGTTTCTGACCCATAGCTTATTTAGAAATGTGTTTAATTTTCAAACATTTGGGAATTTCAGAGATTTGTTGCTTTTTTCCTAAATTTTTAAAAAGTTTATTTATTTATTTTGAGAAAGAGAGTGTGAGGTAGGGGCAGAGGGAGAGGGAGAATCCCAAGCAGGCTCTGCACTGTTAGCACAGAGCCCGATGCAGGGCTTGAACTCACAAACCGTGAGATCATGACCTGAACTGAAACCAAGAGTCAGAGGCTTAATGGACTGAGCCACCCAGGTGCCCTTCCATTGCTTATTTATAATTCCATTGTACTCAGAGAACATTCTCTGGATGATCTGAGTCCTTGTCCACTTATTAACACTTGTTTATGGCACAGAGCATGGTCTATCCTGGAAATATTTCATGTTTATTCTGTTGCTGGGTAGAATGATCTATGAATTTCAATTAAAGGTAAAGATGTTGATAGTGTTGTTCAAGTCTTCTATATTCTTACTCAGTTTTGGTTTCCATGTTCTGTCAAATTTTGAGAGATGGGTATTGAAATCATGGACTTTAACAGAGGATTTGCCTATTTCTTCTTGCAGCTCTAACAGGGATCCTCTGATGAATGGGCACCTTTATCATTATTAAATAACCATCTTTATCTTTGATAATGTTCTTTGCTTTGAAATCTTTGATATTAATCTAATCATTCCAGTTTTCTTAAGATGATATATATTCATCCATTTTATTAGTTTTCAATTGCTGCATAAGAAGTATTACCCCCAAACCTAGTAACTCCAAACAATACGAATTCAGTTTCTATAGTAAGAAATTAGGGCACAGCTTGGCTGAATTCTCTGCTTCACAGTCTCTCACAGGAGGCAATGCAACCAGAGAATGTAATCGTCTATCAACAAAACATAAATCACAATCTTTTAGCCTAATCATAGAAGTGACATCATCACCTTTGCTATTTCCTATTGGTCAGAGGCAAGTCACTACAGCCAGCCCCCACACAAGGGCATGAATACCAGGAAGAAAATCTTTGGGGGCTGCTCCAGATCTCTACCTCTAATCTGAGGTCATTATGGGATACTTCTGGGAATGTCTTCCTGTACTTTTGCCTTCATGGAGTTGGAGGTTCCTTAAATCTATGAGGTTTTGTCATAAATCTGTCTCTATCTGCTGGTCACATCTCCCCTGGCTTTCAAGCACTGCTAAGGGTTATTTAGATTTTTGTTATTTCTTGTCAGTTCAGTAAGATTTTGGAAGGGAAGAAAAATAAACTGAGGATTGTAGAGGTGAAGTAACGTGTTCAACAGAGCTGGAAAAGAGTTGTCATAGTAGAAGGAGGACTTTTTTTTTTTTTTTAATATATAAATCAAGCAAAAAGCTCCTCAATGATCAATTGTTTTCAAACTCTTTTGGAAAAGCTACAGCATGTGAACAAAAATGGTCTTGGGAATAAAGTCCTCTTGAAGCCAAATCCTGCCAATCATGAAAGCTGTTCTGGGCAGTAAGCTAGATATATACCTCAAGTAACTTTTGTTGTAGTGTTAATTCAGGACCTCCTTAGTTATGGTAACTGTACCCTATATATTTAAATAAGATTAAATCATACAATATCATCCAGAGACAGAAGACATTATATAAAGCATTCCAGGAGGTTAGCCTTTATGCCATTTACATTGTGAAGACTGCTCCTAGATCTTTGCATTTCGCATTCCCAGCATCTTTTCCTTAGAGACTCTGCTCACCGTTAACCACATTGTAAACACCCATTCCCTTTCAGTAAACAATGGCCTACTTTGAATCTGGTAAACATCTCAACCCAACACTAATTCCTGGTCTTCCTCGTTCTCCCTTAGGTGTACAGGACTTTTGAAAGAAAAAAAAAAAAGAAAAAAGGGCAAATAAAGCCACATGGCCTTTTAGATACAAACTCACACATCCAAGAGCAATTCAGTATTTTACTTCCCAACTCCATAACTACTAAAATTTATTGCTGCAGAACATTCCTTCACTGAGGTAAAATTATGATACAGTTTGAAGTTAGGAGGGGTTATATGTGACCTATTTTGTCGTAAGAGAAGGCGGTTTATGTACCCCCAGTAATGCTGTCAGAAAATGAAGCCGTTACTTACATTTTTTTTCACGTGGTTTCTCAGACTTGATTTTTCTTTCTGAATTTACTTACTCTGTTATCTTCTTATGAATATCTATAATGAATGCCTAAGTTAAAAAACTAACACATGTTAATTTCTTTTTCTTATGTTTCCTAGTCCAGAGGTATTCATCATTTATTTTGGAGAAGCACAAAGAGAAAGATCTTGCTCTGAGTTCTAAGTCAGATTATTAGTAGCTCTGAGGAGACCTTGATACTCTAGAGTTAAGTGATCAGCCATTATTAACATGTCTGAGTAATATTCCTTTGATAGCAGGAAGAAACATTAAAACAATACATTTACTAACTAAACTTGGTACTTTAACCAAAAAACTTGCAATATTATTTTTCTTTAAATCATGACTGTCACTTTTTGCTTATTCCCTACATTTATTCCTAAAAAGAATGTTGGCCTATATTAATACAGAATTTTATATTCTTTCATCTTTATTCTACATTATATTTTTATTCACTTAATTGTAAAATTATTAAGGAAAAGTTATAATCAAAACTTACCTTTATCTCCATCCATATTACACTGGAATTAAGAATATAGAAAAAATATTTTTTCATTAATATTACCAGGCATATCAATAGTGTGATTTATTTTTAGTTATGTAATAAAAAAAAATACTTGGGTGTAGATTTTTCAAAAATGATAACCTTGACATTATGAAATGGTCATTAAAATATTTCTAGATTTTGTTTTATAAAAATCAATATTTAGAATTTCACAGTGAAGAGGTCCTAAATTCCTCATACAGCATGAAATTATATAAAAATAGAAGACATAGACACCTTTAACTCTTTAATCCTTTGATTAAGCAGCAAGCATATCACTCTTCCAGGCCAAACACTGCTTAAACAAAAAAGAAAATTAATGGCGTGCAAAATATTTACAAAATATGCAAAGCACACAATAAGACATCTCACTATATACATGTGTCATATTACTAATGAAGCTCAGATTTTTCTACTGTGTGCTCTAGTGTACGTAAATAAAATCACAGCACACCCCTCAGATACAGCATCTTGGCCCACAGGTGGGATAGAACAGATTTTTAAATGAATCATAATATACTTAACAGCCGGACAGATGCTGGTGCTGACCAACGTGACTGACATGTCCCACACACTGTATACTGAAGGTCTACTGACAAGAGACAAGACAATAAGAGCTGTATAATATGCACATATGCAAGACAATCTTTAGAAAAATGCTTTAGATATTTTCTTTTAAGATATATAGCTGCCCCCCCACCCCTCGTGGCTTTTAAAGTAAAAATAAGTATAAATTCTTGAATATTAAGGATTTTAAATCAGATTTTTATCTAGTTACAATCCAGGGGCAGGAACTATTTAAGATGATCCAATGAGAACGAAAAGACACACCCTGGAAAAAGTTTGTGCCAGAACTTAAGGTCCTCCTGAAGAGAGTGGTCTAAAACTTCAAAATTGAAACTAAACAATGAATTTAAATCTATAGCTCTTTAAGGCTTTAGAGCCAATGGTAAGGATTTTTTTCCAATATTGGGAATATATGACTTCTCAAAACATAAATTAGGGCCTTAGATGATGTGAAGTAGTTCTAAATATGAGAATGTAAATGTGCAAATATTTAGCCTTAAGTTCCACTAGGATAGTAATCTAAGTTATCTGTCCCTTTGCACAAGTCATGATTCCAATATGAAATCACTGTATCAAAAATATTAGCAACACATTGTTGAAATACTATTACTTGCAAAATATTCTTTGTAGGTACTTAATGATTTATGTGTTCAATTAAGACTTGAAATGTTTTTGCTTCTTTATAAAAAGGGGTCTCAGCATTTTAGGTTAACAGCACAATTGTGACAATATACTGATACATCTTTAGATAACACAGAACAAATTCTTAAATTTATTTTATGAAATAATGTTGATGATTTAACCCTAAACCAAACCCACAAGCACAGGTCGGCTGCAAGGAATACACAAATGTATCCAAATAGTACAATAGAGATTTATCAAGAAAACATCCTTTATATTAAGTGCAGACCATATTAATAAGTATGAGGGCAATTTTAAGTCAGAACCTAAACACAAAAAGGGTACTGTAAATAAACACTTCCATAACCACTATCTCCACATAACTGACAAAATATAATTCTCTTCTAAAGTCCCCAAATATAGGCAACTAGTTAAAAGCAGATAGCATTTAGAAACATTAAAAAAAAAAAAGAATCAAAATTAACTCCATTTTCAAGGAACTTAAAGACACTGTACTTCAACAAATTAAGTCCTCATTTGTATGTAAAATTATTATTCCGATCCTCTTATTACTGACAGATGATGGGTCAATGACCTTTAAGCAAGGACTTTGCACTAGGACCCTAAAGTGTATGTTAAAGGGTTAGTAGGTTCAGTACATTCTTTGTGGTTTCATATAATTGCTTTGCAATTGATTAAATTGCTTTCTTTTAAAGGAATATATTAAAATTCCTTTGGAAAAAAAGCAAGATTTTTTGAAAAAAGGGATATGCACTATAATTTCTTAAATATGCATTAAATGAACATATGTCAAAATCTGAAATGCAGGCTATTTATTCTTGCACTCCTAACATAGGAAAATGTTGTTAAAAATTAAATTAAGGAAGAAAGAAAAAAAGTCAAACATCCTTAAGAAACTTAAGGAGATTTCACAATTCCTAAGTCAATATTCGTGTACTAAGAGCCTTGACTATGAAGAGGCAGAAATATAAAGAATCTCAATAAAATAAATACAGTAAAAATAAAACAAGAAAACCTTGGTATATAGAATACTTAATCTTTTTTTTCCTTTAATGAGATCATGTCACTGAATGTATACTCTACAAAGGAGGCTAACCATAGGCTTTTTGTTGTATAACATTTAGTTCAGTTGCATGAACCAAAAAATTTCTTAGACATCCACTTATGCTAGCCCATTGCCACAGAACTAGTTCGCAGCCTCAGTATCTAGAAGGATTATTCTCTCCTCTTTTGCATCAGTCAGATGAGCACTGGTAAAATGATGGGGTGAAAAGTTACTGTAGCTCTGTCCAACTTAATTTTAGTGCAGTGAGGACTGTGAATCTGTCTGAATTCCGATAAGTGATGGTGGCTGTTGACCACCAACCGTGGACAACACTGGTCTTGGGTTTAGACGGGGTGGCATAGAATTAGCAGGGCGAATGAGAGGTGGTGGAGGCTGATTTAAAGTTGGCCGGGGCTGGATGAACCGAGCCTGCTGCTGGAGTGGAGGAGGCTGCCGGTGAAGAGCGGGGGCAGCAGGCAGTGTTGGACGAAGAAGTGGTGGAGGCTGGTTCAGAGTGGCAATGGGGGCTGTTGGTGTTGGAGTGGATGATGGGGCAGGAGGTGATGGACCCAGAGTCCGAGGAGCCTGTGGGGTCTGTGCCTAGAGGTGAGGAAACAAAAATACATGTATGAGATGATAGTTCCTAATGAACTTAATACAATATAGTTTGGGCTGTCACAGGAAAAACAAAACAAATCAAAACAAAACAAAAACATAACACCAGTGTTTTTTGGAAGCACAAGCTTCTTTTATTTTAAACAAAACAAAACAAAAACCAAAAACCGAAAAAGCAACGAAGCTACCAAACAGGCATCTTTATTAGTAAACAGCTTAACACTGGAAATAAAATAAGACTATGAAAGAACAATACACTCTCCATTCTTCTGGGATCAGAACTTAGCATGTCATTAGGACTTAAGAGTCACGAGAGAGGCACCACTGAGTAAGTGTATTGTCAACCTTTCATGCTCATTTAGCTAGTCCTCTGACAAATTAACCTTACAGAACACCACACAAAATGATTCCTCAACTCATATGAGCTCAAATTCCATACACAAACACACCTCCTCTTCTTCATCAGTGCTCTTCCCTGATGGCACATTAGAAGCACTTTTTGTCTCCTCCCCTAAAGCAGAAGCATCACCATTAGAAGCCTGGGTTCCTTGTTCTGCTTCCCACTCCTGCAATACCTCCTCTAAGTTAAACCGACGCCTGTAGTTTACAAAGAAGTTCTTCACTTGGCCAACAGTCTTGTTGCCAATTACATCTGCAATAGCTTGAAAATCTTTACCATATTTGCGGACACCTGGAAGGCAAAGTAAATAATACACCTGTGAAGGATCAACAAGGAGAGCTGTGTGTACTACACATCATGCACACACAAAAGATACCAGCAATGAAAATCCTTTCTCATAAACTCTGCTCATTTCTCAATTCTGAGATAGAGACTAAGATATCAGGGTCACAGATGAAAACTATCAATTATGTCATTTCATCGAGCCAGCCACTTGCCTTCAACTGAACAATCAGAAACTTACCATTTTTTACATACTCAGTTATTTTCTCCAATCCTCTCTTGAACTCTCAAATACAGTCCATTTATTGTAAAGCATTGAATTCTTTGTTCCATCCTCAATTCCACATTCATTTATTTCCCTAGTAGCCAGTCACCTAAATTTGAGCAACACCGTTTGTAAACAAAACTGGATGGGAATGAGCCATCTCTTTTATCCCCTCAATGGACTGAGTGAGTAGTCTTAGAGTTCCCCCATTAAGAAAAGCGTTATAATTTGGTCTTAATAGCGGCTTCAGTATGATTACTTGCCTAATCTCACCTGGGTACCAACACATAGAAATAAGAATTTAAACATAAAAAAGAGAATCATCACAATGTGATGGACAAAAACAAGGGTAGCTATTTTTCAGAGGTAGCTGGATCTCAAACTCCTCTAACAGCTGCAAAGACTGTGCATGTGGAGGAGTCGCAGCGGTACTGCAGACAGGGTTGTTGGGCTTATCGTCACTCCCTTAAATTTAAGAAAGACTGCATGTTCAGTTACTGGAGAACTTAACTTTTCATTATGGAAATTTTATTATAACAAAAGATTAAATTTGATTTATCAACTTGAGACAGTCATTATACTACAAAATTTGGAATGACTTCCTATAATAAAATGGGGTAATAAACTGCTCTTAAGGGAATTTTAAAAGGAGGTTCACGGACTCATTTTAGAAAGAGATGCACTTAGCTCAAAAGATAAAAGCTGTCAAAAATTTTGATTTTACAATTTGATAACTACTGTTTAAAATACAGAAAACAGTAACTCATTAAGTAGAGATGAAAAAGGAGGAACAAATAATGATCCTTATGATATTCAAGTCCGTAATTTAACCTAAGCAACCAGAATCACGGGGATTTAAATAAATTCAACATGTATACAATCACAGATGAGAGAACAATATGAGGATATGTTAACACCCCAGGAAAAATGCTAGATACATTCTTAGTGGTCCCTATTGGTATCATCTCCCCAATTATCTTCTTAAAGCAGCATCATGACATGACAAAATTCTTGTTTTTAATTTCTGTCCTTCTTTTACATGGAGAACTTGGGAATGAGTATCTCTTGCTTACATTCAACTAGCTAGGCTTGACTCTGGGAAGTTCCTTTATCTTAAAGGGCATTTTGGGCAAGAAGTTTGAGATTATTAAGCTATAGTGATTTTTAATATAGAGTTTTGCGTTTATAAACTATGCTCATTTGCTCTGTTCTCAAAGGTGAAGACATATGCATGATAATAAATTATGATACTTAATGTTGTTTACAGCATTTAGCAATATAAATTCTCCTTAAATCCATGAGCTAATGTCCAGTTTAAACTCTGTAATTGAATATAAATTCTAATGGTGACTAGGTTCCACTGAGGGTTTATTTGGCAATAAAAATCCAAGGTTATTTAATATTAGGAATTACTTCTATGTATTCAAGTACTTCTCTACTACTTGTACTTTGGAAAATAACAAATTACTTGAGATTGCTGCACTGAAGATAACTAACTACTCATTAGAAATTAGAGTGTTCTATCGATGTACTAATTTTTACAAGGGATATTTAATTTACATTTTAGAAATGACCAAATCTACTGAATACATGAGTTTAGAAATGAAAACTTTAAAGAAATCTAAGATTAGTTCCTCTGTATTCTAGCAAGAAGTCACATTAAAATTAACTCTCATTCCAAGTATGAAGATATTATAACCCTCAGAACACCTATTTCTTTAGCAAAATATATTCCAAAATCTTCCAGTAAGTTGTCCCCATGTCTGATTGCATTTTATAGCTGTCCCCTTTTTTGATCTTCCATTTTATTTTCTCTTGCTCAATGGACTTTACCATGTCACCAACATTGTTGCACTTCCGGAATTACAGACCCCTCAAAGCAAAACTACTCTCTATAGGAGCCTTAGTGTTCCCGGACACTCTGGATGTCAAGGACCTTTTCCAAGTCACATAGGTTCTGAGTCACCCAGGTATGTTTACTATTAACTCATGGATGCCAGTCTCATATAAACTACTTTGCAAAATCTTAAGGCGCAGATCAGACTTCTGGAGTCTGGTTGAGGATCCCACTCATGTCTGGAGAACAAGTGCGCCTTCAGGGATATTAATCCTCAGCCTGCAGGACAGCTGGGCAGGGTCTGGAATAGCCAGGGCTCCTTGGCAGTCCTTTCTGGACAACAGCAGTCTCATCTGTTTGCCCCAGTGTGTTGTGACAAATTTTGTATTTTTTTCTGTATGCCATGATGTGAGAAAGGTTAGGAAGTACTGTCCAATGAAATATAATGCTAAGTACACAGGAAGCGTTCAGGAGATAGGATTGATTTTTCTTCCCCAAACCACAAGAGTAACATATAGCTAACAACTGTATCACCTTAACACTCCCCATGATGCTGGCTCAACAGTCTATTTTGGTTAGAAGGTGGAATTCTTAAGTTATACTGTAGCTGATAACTAGGTGAACTCTAGTGAAATACCAACTGAAGACTTAATGGGGCTGCTCCTTCAGAGCAATCCCCTAGAGGAAAACCTAGCAGGGGCAGCAACGCAGAGGAACTGGCTTTAACAACACAGGACATCAGAGCTACTTTTGTGCCAATTTGTACCTGGCAGAAGGGTGGTCCATTCTTTTTTCACAATCTATAATAAGCAAGGCTATCTGATTGCTTTATCAGCAAGGGAATTAAACACAGTGATTAAATCTCTCTTTCTAAAGATCTAAAAGGCTTAGGTCCATCTGAACCATGGTTTTAAATTAAACTTCTCACCTTTAGGGCACAAAGTCAGTTTTTAAAGTTAGTAGAATGAAATTTTAGAAAATCCTGGAAGATGCAAATTGTAAATTTTCCAGGAAGACAAAAAAAGCATTTTCAGTCAAATTTCAAAAGTTCATTTGAAAGTTACAGAAACAACTTGGCTTCCTATACTGGCAGATGATACTTTATAATCTTTAACATACGCTTTTAAAGTTCTGTTTGGGAATTAATATAAAAATATGACTGACATTACATTTTATAAAAGCTCACATTTTCCAAACAGTATTCTTCATTCCACCCCCCAAAAACCATACATTCATATGTATTTTTTAATTTGGCTAGTAAGATTGTAACTTCTGGAGCATTGGTAGCATGGTGTTTCCCAGCTTTGGACATGAAGTTATAGACTTTTTTTTCTTCCTGAGACAGAAGGGATATCATGAGTCCGCTCTTAGTATGTTTAAAAAGTTATTTTTTAAAATCTGATTTTTGACTACAAAAAAAGAAGTCAAAACATTACAGTGGCAAGCTGCTTCTAGGTAGTAAAATTGGGGGGCGGATATTGTTTCCTGCTTCTTATGACAAAATTTCTTAGAGTGAGCATGTACTTAGTATAACTGGGAAATCCATTTTTGAAATAAGAACATAGTGACATCCAGAAACTCCAGGGATGCGCTTCTTTCCTATCAATAAAAGATTAATTTTAAACTCAAACCATTTGGGAACATGCACGTCTTTCTACCTACTGTAAATCTCTTCAAGAATTCATACTGAAGTTAAAAAAAAAAAAGATATCAACAGCAGTAGGACAGTGAATGGTGCCATGTAGGTGAGGGCGAAGAGTCAAAATCATATATTCTCTTTCTAATGCCTAGCCTTTCTCTTCTGAGTCTTGTGTTCCAATCTTCCCTGTTATAAGTTAAATTCCATCACAAAAATGCTGGAGATTTTGAATTATTAATGATTTGAAGTGCATGTATCAGAGGCTGACAATTATACTTTTGGGTCTCTATTCTCATGATACCTGTTTTAATAGAACAAACTCTCTAAAGCAAAAAACTTTTAGATGAAAAAATATGAATCTCCTGTTTCCATTTCTTTTTGATCATTAATGTACTGGGTTTTAATCAAGTGCCAAATCTGTTTTTTCCCTCCTTTAAGGAACCATTCTAGCTTTTTTAAAAAGTGTGAGATAAAATTAGAAAGAAGACAATTTCTAGACTTGCAACTTCAACTTCATTTCTCCTAAAAACAAATGAAACGTATAAAATACAGGAAGAGAAGGTAACACTTAACTGTAAAAGCATAGCTGACTTGAACACAGTTTTGTTGTTTCCTGTTTTATAAGAGAAGGCAGGCAATATAGAAAAAAAACTAAACTAAAAATTAGAGTTGACACCTTGATAAAATTGGAAAAATTTATTGTTGTTTATCCTAAAATAGCACTAATATTTTAGCTGGGGAATACATTATTTTTTTTAGCACTAATGACTATGAAATAAATACAGTTAAGAGTAGGCCTGAAAAAAATATTGTATACCATGCTTCTGCCTCTATATACCTTAAAGAGTCAATGTTTTGTACTATCATTTAAATGTATTATTTTTTGAAAATAGCTAAGAATTGTTCCAGTTTACATGAAAAAAAAAATACACCCAGAATCTAATTCCTTTCTTAATTCTTGCTAAATAAGAAATGTTTATCATATGACTATCAAGATTGATTTTAGGATAATTTCTAAGAGCACTGCAGATTAGAAACAACATTTATATATATATCACACAAGCCATAAACAGGGATATATCCATTAACACAAATTGTGAAGAAGATATAATTAACTTCACTGTTAACTAATTTGTTATAATAAGAAAATGTAGACACTTAAGGCTGGAACAGATTACAGAAAATGTAGAAATTCCATCTAAGCAAATATTTTTAGAGGTTTAAATTAGCTGCATTGATAATATCCTACCTGGGGACTCTTGAAGAATGTTACTGAAGTTTTAGCATAGTTAGAACTAAAATTAACATAATAAAGTGATAGATCACACAAGTATAAACAGATATTCTTGTTTGGTCTAAGCATGATTTTCCCCCTTCCAAATAAGGGAGAAAGAAAGAAAAATAGTTTATTATTTATTTAAATACTTATTATTTGAGTGGTAGTATTTAGTTAACAACAATATGAGTATATGGGTAAAAAAAAAAAGTGGGAAATATATACTTAAGCCCAAGGAAATGATCTTAATATATTTATGTGGTTTTAAAAGAGTTATAACAAAAAAGTTTAATTAATAGAATTCTAAATCTCACTAATGACACTAGAATTTACAAATTTCTCTCTCCAAGTCACTCTAATAGTCAACTCTGAGCAAGATTTAAAAAAGCATTTAACAGATGAGTGTCAAATCAGAATATATACACAGAATGTCTAAAGTGCTTATAAACTAAAATATTAATATCAAAACATAAATGATTTACTACTTGGTGAAACTGAAACAGTCATAAGAATAAAAGCATCTAAAGGTTTATCACAAATAAAGATATAACAGAAAAAAAAACCAAACAACTGTCTGTTAAGATAGGTACTTCTGAATAGCAAACTCTTAAGTTAAAATAAAAGCTGCAGTTATGTACCTTCACTACATGGAGACTCCGGTTCAGGTGACATTAGTATATGATTACACTGTTTATAAGACATACTTCTAAGAATTTTATAAATGTATGGGCTTATTAGCAAAAAAAGGCACTTCTTAGTTTTCCCCTAAAATAACTATTTTGGACACAAATAGCTCTATATTATTTTATGTAACAAAAACCACCCAAAACAAAAACAAACTTAAAAAACCCAAAGAGAAACAAAAATTCCACATAGTTAAAATAAAAACAATGACATTAACATAATAAGAGAGTACCTTCAAAATCTTAAAAACGTGCATATTTCTGTACAAATTGCTACATCAGTATGATTTATTTAAGGATTACTTTTCAAATGGATATAAGAATATAATATTGAATATATCTCAGCAGAGAGGAAATGTTTGATTATATCCATATTCTTTTAATATTTATAAGCTGAGATAATGTTCACATACATAGCTCAAACTATAAATGTAAGTCTTGCCAACGTCCCCTCCCTTGAATGCAGCTCTGCATCACATCCAACCGAGCCATAAGAGTCAATGGACTCTCCCACCTAAAAACAGTGCTGCAGAACAGTGTCAAATCCTGAATGCTTTGGAAACATCAGCCCAGATTTTCCCGAGTGAGTCTCTTCAGAAAATCCTTTACTGGGATAATTTTCTTATTCTAGAGTACAGGATTAATACACTAACCTTTAAGCAACTGAAATCCTGGAAATCAGGGTTAAATTCTACAGGCTTTATACACACACACACACACACAAGCATGGACAGAAAACACTGGCTTTACATCAATAAAAGCAATGCCTCCTCAAATAACTACGTTGGAGCTATAAGTCACAGATCCAAATCAATATGAAGCAGTCTCTGGAAAAAAAAAAAACCACTTTTTTTTAATTTTTAAAGTAAGCTCTATGCCCAACATGGGGCTTGAACTCATGACCCTGAGATCAAGAGTTGCATAACCTACCAACTGGGCTAGCCAGGTGCTTCTGCTAATTTTTTAACCTGAATTTTAAATAATCAGTTTCTAATTTAAAAACAGTTATTACTGAACATTATAAACTAATTAAACTTTGTTCTGACTCATTCAGAAACTTAATTCCACAGTTACAGATACGCTCAATGCACGACCAGCATTCTGTTTATGAAATGACTATTTTGTGCTGTATAGGCCAAGGAGAAGGATGACATCATTGTGTTGGCACCCTCCTGTGACAGTTTCTAATCACAGTGGCTGGGTAATTCTTACTCACTCTAACCCAAACTGCAGACTCAGACTCATCTGTTAATCAGTTTTTAATTACATTATTCTCATATCCAAATGATACCTGTAGATTATTTTTGAGTTAAATAAGTTCTCTATGTTTGAATACCTAGAAATATTTTTTGAAGTATATTTATGTTTTACGGGGGCCCAACTTTCTTAGATAAAAAGAAAATAGCTAGTAGCTATTAGTGCTCGACACAAAGAGGGCTCAGCCAGGAAAAACCAAATTATAGACCAAACTTATAATTACACAATCAGTCCTGCAGATAGTTTATCTTGAAGGGAAAAGAAAAAAAAACTAAAACACTGAATAAATAATATACAGTTTGCCCTTCCTTCAGGAAGTCAAACAGGAGAAAATCCAAGTTTATAATGCTTCCAATTTGCTGACAGGTCTCATAATACAAAAAGTGTTCTGCCATAAATTCAACAAAGCATTCTTATAAATAGTGCATTTAAAATGCTTTATGTATATATTTTTAAAGTATCTCTTAACTCTCTCTTTTGTTTTATATATATATGTATGTATTTTTGAAGCTGGGTTTCTAATCATTCAGTGGCACGTATCTCAAGTTATATACACTGAAGTATATCATCAATATTTTCAGTACCTGACATTTATGAAGGAGAAACACTATTATACAGAGTAATTAGGAAAACCAGAAACATAATAGTTTATGCTATTAATGATGAATTATCAATGACTAATATAGGGAATGAACCCAACTTCGGGAAAACAAAAGCAAAGGCACAGAGAGACCGTATGACTTGTTTGAGCTTGTCATCACCCGTCATGGTTAAGGCTGAGAATGTGTTACATGCTGTACAGGACCCAAAATGCATACAGGCTCAGTAAGTCACATCCACAGAACAAAACAGAATTCCTGGTTATCAGGACTTTGTGGTAAACACAAGAGCTCTTTCTTGATCCATTTCTAAAGAAAGGGAAGAACTATATGGTCGGCACCTTTCATGACAGGTTAAATAGTTAACAACAATAACTGCTTATCTTTAATATACCTTGCACTGCTAGAAGCTGCTCCTCTGTGGTCCAACGGGCATTAATTTTCTGATTTGACTACAAAATTAAAGAGAAGTTTCCTAATGAGGATATGAAGACAGACATTTTTCCAAAGTGCTTATTTTTTTTAACTTTTCACCAAATCACAGACATGAGATTACTAAAACTCTGATTTACGTAGATTCTGTTTTTACAAGGATTAAAAAATATATTCTGAGTTACCTTTTACCCACACAAAAAGATAATGAAAGTGAAATGTACCAATTTGGGAGCATGAACAACATTCACATTTATACTCTAGTCACAGACATTAAAACTGAGAAAATCTATTAGTCACCCATTTTCCAACTACAATGTTCCTATCACACATGGCAAGTGTTAATTTTAGCTTAGTTTTAAACATTTAAGAGAATTAGTCTTCTTTAGAGAAGATCTGTGACTCTTCTTAGAAACTTTTTTTCTTCATATTTAGAATAAACCTAACCTTGCTCCACCAAAACCAGTGTTATAAGTGAATACGGAACTATACACGAGCCCAACTCCTAAAATATCTCTTTTAATTTCTGAAGCAGAGAGTGACCCACTACAAGAACAGATTTTTTCCCCCAAGACCTCCCCACATATCTCCCAATATTTTTGTTTACAAAAATTCCCAAGTTTAGGATTTTTATTATGACAAAATTACAGTATTAAACACCTAATCAAATTTCATTAGTGTATACTCACTGATTAGTACAAGGACCTCTGGCAGTAGGAGGGACAGAAATAAGTATACCAGCCTACAGAGGTTTGCAGAAGAAACTAACAGATAAATTGGCCTGGTGTAATACATGGATTGGCTGGCCAAAACAAAGAAATGCTTCCTTTGAGAACAAGTGTTTAGGTCTTATCTCACGCAATAAGAGTTTCTACAGTACAAAAAATTCTGGGTAACATCTACTTTCTCATCGTGAGTGAAGATGTATAAAAAGCAAGCATTCAGAAGAAAGAATAAAAGAAAAATTTTAAATTAGAAAAAAATTATTAGAGAAGAAAGGAAAAAAGTTAAAAAAAAAAAAAAGACTGAATAAAGGAGGGACAAACCTAAAGCAGAGAGCACTGAATACGAAGTGATGAGTTTAAAAGAGATAACGAGGCAAGGCCAGGCAGACAGTGGATAAGCCTCAAGGTTAGGATACTGGCAATGAAGCAAAAGAACAGTAAAAAGGTAAAGAAAAAGAGGGGGCTATAGGCCACAAAGAAGCAGTAATAAGAAAAGAGTGAACCAAGGTTTAAAAGAGTGAAAAGGAAGGAAGGAAGGAAGGAAGAAGGAAGGAAAGAAGGAAAAGCAAAAGGAGACAACAGAAGAAAAACTCAAAATTTTAAACATATGTTCCCCCAAAAGAGGACTAACAATAGGAGATAATATGTGAGTTAATATCCAGGTAATCTGGTGCTGCCTGGGCTGTGAAAGGTAGATAAAAGAGGTCCTTGGTACCCAAGGATAATTGCTCTAGAATCTTTTTAAAAGGTCCACATATTTCAGAATAAATGGTAAAAAAATTAAAGGGTTGACTACAACTTAATCTGAAATATGAAACTAAAACTTATGAAAATTATTTTTTTTAAAGTTAATGATTTCACTTAAATGCTTCTATTTTTATTTTTGGCATATAACAGTATAATGGTATAACATTCACCAGCTTTGAAATTTATAACATGAACATATAAATAGGTAATTTTGTTTTGAAAACTTCCAACAATTTTTTCAAGGGCCTCCCTTAATTCTTTGTTACTCAAATTCTTTTTTGAAATGCCTATGAGTCATCATCCTTTTTTCAATTGTTAACTCTGCTAAATACCCATCTGTCAACAATTTTGCAAGTGATTAAAGCCATTCTCTTGTACTTTCATAGACTTTATGATGTTTTGCATCTTTTGCAAGGTTTATAATTTCATTTTGGTTTGTGCTATATTTGCATTACATTAGCAGGGAAGTAATAGAGAAGGATGTTGAGGTGATGGATGGGAAAGATAACAGCAAGTTAATTAGGGATAGATAGCTGGTGAGCAAAGACTAATTTTATAAGTGCTTAGTTCATCAGTGAATATTCTCTGGTTTGGCAACTTTTGCTTATCCATGAATCCTTTAGATTAATGAACATTTGGATACTGAAGTTCTCCTTTAATATTACATTACAAGTTGTTCTGAGGATTAAATTTAGAATAAATGTAAAATATTTGTAAAGCTATATTTAGAACATATATAAAAAACATCTAGCAAAATGCCTGAGCCAACTGAAGTTGAAGTTGATTAACTGATGTTTGTTAAATCTGAAAGGCAGAAACTGGAAGAAAAGGTACAATTAATGAAAAGGGAACAAAAAATAAAAGAGAAGTAACATGCACTATGAAAACTTATTTTCAGCTTATAAGCAAATCAGGACATGATAAAAACAAATAGCTATTAATAAAATTGAAAGTTCAGAGTATATGAGGAATTTAAAGATGAGAGGGAAAAGTCACAATGACTAGAACAAGGAAGAAGGGAAGTTGGAAGGGCTGGACATTGAGGTGGGTTTAAGAACAGGGTAAGTTTCCGAAAGGCAAAGATGAGGAGAAGGCCTATTATGTACAGGCAACAACAGATCAACAACAATTAGGAAGAAGTAATAAATAA
The DNA here is from genome assembly GCA_028646485.1 of Cryptoprocta ferox. Lineage (NCBI taxonomy): Eukaryota > Metazoa > Chordata > Mammalia > Carnivora > Eupleridae > Cryptoprocta > Cryptoprocta ferox. Next base: position 30,228,515 of record CM053562.1, read on the forward strand.
GCCTGGAAAGTTGATGATATTTAACTAAACTAAAATATGGTAAGGATCACTTATGGAAGGGCTATAAATAGCAAGGTTAATGAGTTCACACTAAATTTAATAAGCAATAGTTTATTAACTATTAACAGGGGAGAGGAGGAGGATTCTAAGCAGAATAAGACTTTAAGCCTACAAAGCTGGGAGAACCTAAGGACCTAAGAAGTTATGAAATGCTGATTGGGGAGGTGTGGGAAGGCAAGGCTAAGATGATGACAGAAACTGGGGATTCAATGACAGTGAGGTATTAAGCAGGACATTCAGGTGGAGCTCAGGATCCACTTGAGGCTAAACAGATTCATCTATGTAAACACAGTTTTTAAGGGTCTGGAAAAAGTTTGAGGGAAAACAATGGAGTCATATCTTACTTAGATGTAAGGTTCTAGAATCAGCCTGTGAATTAAAAAAAAAAGATTTTTGCTTTTAATTCCAAATTACTCTTGAAATACTCTTACAAAGGTGGTCATGGAGACAGGCACACAATCTCTCAGTAAGTCCACATGGCCAAGTATTCCTACAGCACTGAAATGGACCACTAGTTTTTCAGTGAATCCTGGATGAAGCCTTTGGTTAAAATTTAGGGTGGTATTGAATGAAAAACATAAATACATATATAAATATTAGAATTTCCAAGTCAAGGAGACTGCTCACCCAGGGGGCACATGGAAGCTGAAGCTGACTAAAACAGTAGATTCACAGTTCTCCTGACTGCTCACTCTGAAGGAGACACTTGGTAAGTGGAGTTCAGGCAGGGCTGCCAGCATTACTCTACTTGCTATTATTAAGCATTCTTTTTTATTTGGCTGAGTATCTGTGGTTGAGTCTGTGTCATTTAAATGTATATATGATGTAATTTTAATATAGTGAAGTGATGAGCTTGTATGATGTTTCCAAAGAGAAGAGAAATGAATGAGAATAAAAACTTGGAGAATGCTTATATTTATGTACAGAAAGAAAAATTATAGCTGAGAAGGTAACATAATAGTTATAAAAGACAACATCACCTCTCAAAAGTTAAAGGAAGAAAGAAAGGCTGTCATCTATGTCAAGGGCTCAGAAAAAGGCAAGGGGAAGGAGTTAGAGCGTGGAATTTGATCACTAGCACCAGTGTTAGCCTTTAAGAAGCAGCTTCAGTAGAAAAATGCAGGAAGGGGGATTGAAACTGCATGGAATTAGAAAGTCTGTGTATGACAGGAGGGAAGCAGTGGAAGAAAGGGAAGACTGAAAGAGAAACAGGGTCAAATTTTTTTAAATATATAGGATTCCTTTAAGTTATAGATTTTTTGATTCTCTTTTAAACTCAAGAAACTTTGGTAGAGATTTGTTTAACTTAAGGAAAGGACAACTAGAATATATCTAGGAATATAAAACTGTGTAGTAGTTGTGGTCAGCTAGCTAGTACCACATAGAACATGCTTCTACAGCAAAGCCCAGACGGAAATGCTGTTGTTTTACAAATAATAAAATATTATCTAAACTAAAGTAATCCCATGTATAATAGTTATAAAACTAATAATACAAAAGGCTCAAAGAGCCTTCTAGAAGAATCTATGACATCCTTAGTGAATTCAGAATCTTCACTGCATCCTTTCCTGGCCAAATCAGTCTTCACATCTTTTCCATTTTTGTCAGTAGTAGATTCATACTATCTCTGACTTGAAAGAATTAGAAAAGGTCACCAAGTTAAACCTTTCATCCAATGCTGAAAACTCCATCCAATATCTGTAATGAAAGGAGGTCACCCACCTATCCATGAAAACATCCATAGATGGGGAAATCTCTAGCTTCAAAAAGCACTCCTTTTTTAGTTTCTTCCTTCCTGGATTCATTAATCTTCTTGTTCCCACCCACCTACATCCAACTAAAACAAGTCAAAGCGTAACCCCACATGTCACCACTCCTCCCAACACTCATACATACTTTCAAATAGAGACATTAATTTCTATTTTGCAATGTTCTTTGGATTTATCACTTGCTGTCCACCTGACCCTACCCAAAACCCCTTTTACCATTTGCTTTATCACTCACATGCTTAGTATTTTAGTAGCTATAAAGTTTCCAACTTAGCCTGTGCAATACTGCCAGGATAACCTTCCTAAAATTAAAAATTCCCATTACATCCTTCCTATAGAAAGAAACTATAGGTCTTCCCATGACTTAATTTAAAAGGCAAACTTCTCTTCCTAGCTCTCAGACCTTTATACTCCAGCCCTTGCCCACTGCTCTCCATCATAAAGAAGTCCCTGTTGAATTCAATCTTGTTAATATCTCTCTCATACACCATGTTCACTCGTCCTCTGCATCCAAGTTTGCCTTCCCAAGTAGACAACATGCTTCATGAGAAAAAACTTCATGTTTTATACTTCACTGGATTCTCAATAGTGATCAGCACTACAATGAGAACATCCTAAATGCTCAGGAAATACCTGTTGACTGGTTTTTTCCCCATTGGATTTATACATAGTTTGAACATACTGTTCAACACCAAGCCAGCATTCATATTATTCCCTCCACCTGCTCTTTCTGTACGTGCAAAATTCCTACTCATCCTTCAAACTTCAGCTAAAACATCCCCCATTAGGTAGTCTTTCCTGAATATCCTAGCAAGAATGAATATTACTTGTTTTCCTGTAGCATTTTCCTTATAAATCTATCACACAACTTTAATCATTTCATCTTATAACATCTGGACTGCAAGGTGTTTTTTTTTTTTTTTAAAGCTGATGGAAAAATCCATCTCTTCCTCATTTTAATGTGTCCCTTCTTCCCCTCACACACTTCCCACAGTGCCTGAAACAATGCCTTACATGAAATAGGTGATCAACAAATACTTATGGGAGTGAATAGACTTTCTTCACCAAATATTTTCCTAAATGAAAACAAATACAACCAAATGAGTAAGTAAAGCATCTTAATAACTGTTTACTTCCCACTGAGTTACATCATTTAATAGCCTATTGTTCCAATGGTTAATGAAATTCTTTTGTTGGGTATTACGTAGAAATTCTATTACCTAACCTAAAGAAGAGGGGATAGATTTATTTTTCAAGGTCTTTACTATGACTGTTAATCTAGTATTTTGAAATGTATCTATTCAGGTTGTTCTCCCCTGCAAAGCAATAGAAATTACATGATAAATATAGATATATCTCGGTATTTCCTAGATAATAAAATATACATACATTTTTTTCAAGTCATATGAGTTCAATAAATCAACCTCAAAGTAATATTCAAACTTCACTGTATGGATGATAGAATGTTAAGATTTTGGTGGCTTCATTTTATTATTTTTACAAAAAAAACCAAAAGATGTAATGTTTGATAACCTCTAACCCCAAAACTGCTTTTAAATGTGAGAATCAATATACAATTTTGCTACTAAATGAAAACTTTTGAAAGTAAGAGGGAGCATGATATTAATCTAGGACTCCAACTGAACTCCAGGATTCTGAAACATAGCCAAAATTTGACTATTTATTAGATGTGTGGCCTTGATCAGCCAGTTAACCTCTTTGAGGCCCAGTTTTATCGTGTAAAATCATGTCTTACTTTATATAATGTTCATGAGTAAGGTTATCCTTCAATTTTCTGGAAAAACTGAGGTTAGAATCATTGTTTCCTTGAAAATTTGGTAGATGTTTTCTGTAAAATTGTCTGGGCCTGGTGTTTTCTTATGAAAAAAATGTTAAATTGTTCCTTTATCAGGTTTTCTTTTTAAAACAATTTGGTGAGATAGATTTTCCTATGAATTTCTAAGTTTTATTTAAATTTTTGAATTTATTGACATAAAGTTCTTTAAGGTATTCCCATGTTTTCAGTATCTGCTACTCCTTTATTTATTTTGAGAGAAAGAGAGAGAGAGAGAGAGAGCGAGAGTGCATGGGCATGTGTACGAGTAGGGGATGGGCAGAGAGAGGGAGACAGAGAATCCCAAGCAGGGCTCGAACCCATGAGACCATGAGATCGTGACCTGAGCCAAGATCAACTGTCAGATACCCAACTGACTGAGCCACCCAGGCGCCCCTATCTGCTATATGTTTTAAATTTAATTTTTAAGTTATGAAATTGTAGGCATTTAAAGTGTTCGGCTTTTATGCATTTCAATGCATAATTAAATATAAAATTAAAATAATTTCAGTGTAAAATTTAAAATAATTTTTGTTACAATAATATAAATTAGCATTCTTTGTATTACTATTTTTAGATAAATAGAAATGTCACTAGAATGTTTGCCAGTTAACCTGTGGGTTTGGAATGAGATCTTATATTAGTCTATATATATTTCATTCTTTTCCATTATCTAACCTTCTTGAAAGAGACCATTTGAAACAAAAATACAAAAACAATTTTATTCCTAATGATACTTCCTTTCTAAAAGATTCTAATGAGACAGAATATGGTGCATTAGTTCTGAAGAACTACTCTTCTGCCCTGCCCCCACCAGCCCCTCATGCATATTTCATTTGTAGATATTTCAGGCAATCTGTGATGGGGGGGAGGGGACGGGGACATCATATTAGGACCAAATAAGATTATTTGATTATTACATACATAGAAAGGCAAGTCCTGGATATGAAGCATAGCATAGAAGTCTTAAAAAGAGAGAATGGAGAAAAGATTTATAATAGAAGCTTCTGTAGAAAGATTTGATTGGACTTTACGGGCATTTAAGTACTCTTATAATTATCACATATATCAAAAATATATTAGGTTTCAGATGAAATACAAGAAAGACTTGAGAAAAAGGTTAATCTATATCTTGTGTTTAGATTTCACATTTTCAGGGATATGAGTACAAGAATGTTAATTAAGTCCACATGCTAAAATACTAACACAAAATTTGAGTCTAAAGACAAACACCTTAAAATAAAAAATTGCTAAAAATGCTAAATGAGCTCCTTTTTGGGTAATCCTTCTCCTGTTGTATTGCCAAGTCACACAGGTAGGAAAAGGCCTCGAGCAACAATTGCTGTAGACCCAGAAATGTACTGGCCTGTTCATCAATTACCTTCTACTGTCAGTGCACAGGGCCTATTTGTGTAACTGTTTCTCCCTACTTCACTTGATATGAATTGCTAAGGGCAGGAAAGAAATGAATTTACTTAAATCATTAGCAAAATCTCAAAAGACTAACTATCTAAATGACAAAATAGAGACATGACAAATTACCCACATTATGACATCTTCAAAGTATTAACAACACATGTGACCAAAATAGTAAATACTGGATAGATAATTCAAAGGATAGGGTTTCACCATACTTAGTCACATATATTCTTCAATAACATACCTCAGGAGGTTTGAATTCTTCAATTCCACCTTCCATTTTCTGTTTAAGTGCACTGTTTACTTGCTTAGCATTCTGAACCTTCAACAAAATAACCCAAAGTATGAATCAGATCATATACTAAGTAAATGTATGAATACTCAATAGATGAAAAGGATATAGGATATATACCAAAACCTGCTTAAATTTTATTTCAGGAGGACGAACACTTATACTTTATCACACTTGGGGCCATTCAACTAATACCCATATCAACTAATATACATATATCAACTAATTATATATATAACTAACATATATCTAATAAACTAATAGTCTACAAATCAAAGTATCTGAGTATCTTTTAACAATATCTCTTCATAAGACAAATGATATATAAAGGAGTTAAATTCCATTAATATTTCTCATTACCATTATGTTTTGATCAAATAATTATTCCAATAATAATAATAATAATAATTTTAATAATAATAAGTATCACTGTTGGTGTTTCACATGTAATAAATCATTTAATTCTCAACTATTTTGTGAAGTAAATATAATCAGTTCTGCTATAACCTGACATACGCATTGTCAAAAATCAGCTTACTAGGCAAAATCACACAATAAAAACCACAGGACTTACGGGGAAACAGAGGAAGGGACACAACACTGAAAAACCTCATCAATGACACAAAGAAAGATAGGAACCTCATAAAAATAATAGCAGTTTTATGCATTCTAAATAAAAATGAAATTCACAAATGCTATAATAAAGATGATACTTTACCTTGAAAAAGACCTGAGGCTGCTTACAGAAGGGGGTGTCAAAACAGATGCAGCTTGTGAGTTACTGGGAAGTGGTAGAAGGAGGTTATTTGAAATCAGATGCAAAGTTTTAACACCAGATATGGATGTGTGTGGTTTGTAATATGCAGTGAACTGAGGGAGATGGTACACATCTGAAGTGTGTGGATATGTACTCAGCAAGTACAGTTTTTCACTGACAAAAATCAAACAGAACCAAATGCAAAATTCACATTATACTCAAATTGTTTCCTAGTATTATCAATTGTGTTGGAACAAATTCATATTTTCAAAATAAGCGTTATAGCAGAACTGACTCTATTTTTACTGTGGCCATTTTAGAGATGAGGAAGGGAGGGCCCAGAGAAGTCAAGAAACTTTCCCTAGGCCACAGATACAGGAGGCAGAGCCTGAATTTGAACCATGCCAAGTTTTTAACTACTATTCTATTAGAAATATTATTAATATTTACCTAGGATATTAAGGGTTAGGATTTTTATTTGCTCATTTGTTTACATTTTTTTCTTGGCTTCCTTTTTTTTTTTTTTTTAGTTTGGACAATATTTATAAAGTGATTTGTGAAAATTTTTTCCTCAGAGATCATACAAATGTGGTCAGCCACGCTAGACATACAAAGATAAAATGTAAAGTCTCAGTCTTTAAAGATTTCATAGATTAGTGGAGAGATAAATAAATATAAAAGTATAATAAATGCTAAAACACCCAACCTAGACTTGGAGGAAGAAAGAGAAGAGATTAAGTGTTTTGTATCTGTGTTAGTGGGTGTGGGTGGTGGGGAAAATAGGATAAGTTTTCCAAAGGAGATGACACCTAAATTTAGTTTTAAAGGATTAACAAGAATTAAGCTGGTAGATAAGGTTGGGGCAGGAAATCCCTTCCAGGTAGAACAGCAGGTAGGAAGACAGGAAAGCAGTTAGGCTGGGCCAGAACAAAGAATTTGAATTTTGCCTAAAGACTGAAGGAAACTTTCTAAGGAATTTTTAAGCAAGGGACCATATTTGTCTTTTTAGAAGGATAATTCCAGTTGTAATTTGGAGAATGGGACAGGATGAAGTAGATGAAAATTAATCTAACAATCCAGGGACGAAATACTGAGGACTTCAATTACCACAACAGGAATGAAGGGATGATGCGGGTGGCACACAGACGGATAAAAGAAATAACTTGGAAACAAAACTGAGATGTGTTTGTAAACAGTAGACGGGGAGAATTAGGAAGAAGGAATCAAGGGTAAGTTCGGTCACTGGGCTGAATAAGTGAGTGTACGTGGTGCTGAGACAGGGAATGCAAAAGGGACAGGTAACTTGGGTGGGAAAGGGAGAAGTAAGTTTGGACACTGAGATGTGTCTGGGATACAAAAGTAGTAGAATTTGCAAATCCAGGGGTACGAACCTTAACTATGTCACACATCAAATAACTAACCAAGAAAGGAGTTTAAAGCTTTAAAGAAGGTCCTTTATAAAAATCAGTAAAAATAGGCTGTAAGTGAAGTCGTGGTGTTAAGGATAAAGTATGAAAACAGGCGACTGAGTACATTTTATTCCCCCATTATTTAAAAAAATTTTGAACACCTGGGCGCCTGGGTGGCTCAGTCGGTTAAGCATCTGACTCTTGATCTCGGCTCAGGTCATGAACTCATGGTTCGTGGGTTTGAGCCCACATCAGGCTATGGTGCTGGCAGTGCACAGCCTGCTTGGGATTCTCTCTCCCTCTCTCTCTGTCCCTCCCTCAGTTGCACTGTCTCTATCTCTCCCAAACTAAATAAAGATAAACTTAAAAAAATAAAATAAAAAATAAAATAAATTTTTTGAGCATTTTTAAAAAATTTTAACCATATGTTACCAAAAAAAAAAGTCAAATGACTTTCATACATCAAATCTGGGTTTTGGTTTCAATACATTAAAATGATATAATCGAATCTAACTCATGTTATCACTTTCAGAGACACAATGCAACTGGAAATATTTTTGCCATTCCAGTGGATATTTCTAAAAAGCAAATGCCTATGGGTGCTCCTGCATCTTCAAAAGAAAAAGAAAAGAAACAGGAACCACAGTTCCCCAAGGATGGCTGTATTTCCCACACTGTAAAAAAACAAAAATCACCCTCAAGAGTTTCAATATGTATTGTAACATACATTTCACTCCTTCCGTTTGCTTGCTGACTTCTCAGATCACTTGATTAGAAGACTGTTCTCATTGCTTCTTAACTACTATTGGTACTTGGTAGGATCTAAGTTTTAAACTTCTGTAAAGAACATTACAAGCCATTTCATGTAATTTAATTTTGTGCTGAATATTCTTCAAAGGACTTTATAAATAATACAATATTTTAAATGAGTCTCCAATTCACTTGTCTTTCTACCATATTATTGCTTTCTCTAACTTTATCTACAAATGATCTAATTCCAGGTAAATTCAAGAGGAACCCCAGGACTGGCACTCTTCTAATAAAGCCAATGACCATAGGAAAGAAGCCCCTGAAAACAAGAAAGAATCAATAAACTTCGAAGATCATATCTATCAAAGGGCCAACCAATAAGGACAACAAATACACCAACCAGGAAAAATCCTGTAGCTTTCATGTTATGTTTTTGGAAGAAGAATCTGAATGTTCTTTGTAAACCAATTACAAAAGCCAAGCTAGTAACAAATAAAACATTTCCAATAGCCAGTAGTGCTTTGTCAAATATGAGAATCATTCCAAAGAACAGGAAAAATACTTCATATCCTGTTAATCCCACTCCAATTCTCTGGGTGTCCAGTAAGGAGATCATGGCTGCAGTGGTGAAGGCAGTGGTAACAGAACCTTGGGGGTGCCTAGGGAGTGAAGCAAAGTCAGGAGAAAAGCCAGGAAGCAGCCCAGGCAAGAACCGCCACATCTTCTGGAAAGATGCAGCCACCCCTAAATCAGTTTCAAGACCACTCAAGCCCTTTTTAAAAATATTACAAAGTGTTTTAGAGTTCTCTAAAGAGAAGGAGTGTTGTGGTTTGGGAGATTGGAGGCTTACATACATACATTCACTGTTCAGTTAAAGGTTAAGCATTCAGTCAAAAACATACCTATACCAGACAGTCCAGTGTCATAACAGTTAAAGGAAGGGAATTCTAAGAAGGAAGAAGTGGTTGTCAGTGTCAAATATTATTGAGCAGTAATAGATTCAAGAGAAATAAGAACCAAGAAGAGGGCATGAGACTTGGCAACTTGTTAATAAATAAACTTGAGATTGCTTTTGCAGTGGTGGAATTAAGATAGTGTATGGGGCAGAAATTAGATTGGGAAGGTGAGAGAATATGTGATAGTAAGAAAGCAGAGGAAGCTAATATGGTAGATATTTATTCAAGAAGTTTGTTGGAGAAGAAAAGAGAAATATAAAAGCAGTTTGGGTAAATAATGAGGGTCAACAGATAGAGAAATCTCAACGTTTGGGATAGAGAAAAACAATCTTGCTCCCACACTATACTGCTGCAAGATTCTTACATTTTATATAAACTGGTATAATGTTAACTCTAAGGATGCATATTATAATACTTAAGCAAGGATGATACAGTAGATTGAGGATGCATACTGTAATCCCTAGGGCAACTACTTAAAAAATGCAAAAAGATATAGTTGAAAAATGTAAGTAAGATCATGTTACGCTTGTCTTTAAAATCCTTCAGTGGTTTCCTAACTCAAAATTAATTTTAAAATTTTTTTTAAATTTTTCCTGTATTGATTTTTGAGAGAGAGAGAGAGAGACAGACAGACAGACAGCACAAGCAGGGAAAGGGCAGAGAGAGAGGGAGACAAAGAATTCTAAGCAGACTCCAGCCTCTGAGCTGTCAGTGCAGAGCCCGATGCCGGGGTTGAACTCACAAACTGTAAGATCACGACCTGAGCTGAAGTCAGACGCTTAGCCAACTGAACCACCCAGGAGCCCCATAATTTTAAATTTCTTAACAAGATCTTCTTATAAATTCCTGTCTCCCTGTGCTGTAACCGCTAAAGGCAAGTAGAAATTAATGAAGAGCTTTAAGAGGAATGATTCTGACCATACCAGTATTTTAAGAAGATAACATTGACAACAATGTATAACATGGAGCTGCAGAGGAAGTGGATAGTAAGGACAATCAACAAGACAGTTATGGTTAGATAAGAGGTGGTAAGGGCCAGAACAATAGTAGTAGTGATGGGATTAAAAATGAGGGGATTGATTTAAAGAAAATTTCTCAGATAAAACTGACACAACTTGGTTACCATTTGGAATTGTGTGTATTGGGGGATGTGATAATGGCAAGGGATAAATCAAAGATGATTCTCATGTTTCAGCAGACAGGAAACAGAAAAAAAAAATCCTTAGGGGATAGATCAGATGCCTAGCAGGTAGCTAGCTAGAAATATAGCAATATAGAGTTTGGGAGAAAAGTCATAGCCTGAGAAGTAGATTCAGCTATCACTGGCATATAGTGTACGCTTGGCTGATACAGACCAAGAAAGTACAGACTTGGAAGAGTACCTAGATCTAAGGGATAGGGAAAACAACAGAAACAAATAAAGAGGAAAAGGTGACTGAGGAAGGCCAGAGACTTAATGACAAACACTGAGTACATACTATGTGACAGGAACTGTTGTAAGCATATATATATAATGAATATAATTCTTCCCAAGTATCATATTATTAGCCAATTTCAAGATGAGGAACCTGAGTTAAGAAGAGTGAAAGGGCTCCCCTAAGGATACACAGGAAGTAGATGATGTAGCTGGGGTTAAAATTTGGGTTCACTGACCCTACATTCTCACTCTTAACCATGAGTAACCTAATTATGATGAGAATACATTTATAATACCTCGGCTGCTACCACTGGTAATTATGAGGAGGAGAGAGCGGCCATTACTCACAAAATGTGCCAGATGCTGCTCAACAACCTACATGTAAAACCTCAAACAATTCCCAACAACTTGCAAGAGAAGTATGATTATTATCCCCAATTTCACAGATATAAAATTGAAGCTCAGAGAGTCCATTATTTCCCAAATATCACAGAGCTAACAGGTAGTGATGCTGGGATTCAAATTTAGAATAGACAGAGGCATCTTTGAATTTGGAACAAAGTAAATTTTAAAGAATGAAACTCATGTGAACAGCTAGCTAAGAAAATCTGCAAAGAACTTAAGTTTACTGAGGTTTTAAAAGGGGATGAACAAAATGCACAGAATCATTACAAATGATTTTTATGAAATACCTGACGTTTTAAAGAGATCAGCTCCATGTCCAGTTGCCGCAGGATGGTGTTGGCTGCATTGGGACTACAGGAAACCGCTACCACATCCTCCTGGGTTAAATACATGCCCTTAGGTGGACGGCACTTGGAGCGCTGTGAGTGATGGCGGTGTTGTAAACTCTGATACTCTCTCCTTCCAAGTCCAATCTTGCTGGTTTGGACAGGCTGTTCAGTATTGCCCTAGAAGAATAAAGGTAGAATAACAGGTTATTTCATTTTCATGCACATATAACCTGAGAACAGTCTCTTACAAGAAGTATCTGCTGCACTAAGGACACCTAAAAAATACTTCCTAACCCATTACATCATGTACGGATACACACACAGATACGCGCGCAGCACTTACCAACTGGGGGAAAATAAGCATACAACATAACGCTTCTTTGACCAATCCACTCAATGAAATGTTTGGTTTCTAGCCCAGAGGACTATAGAGGACTATGAACAAATGAAAAAATAAGTTGGATTCTAAACTATTCTTGTTTGCTGCAAGATAGAATATATTTTCCCTCAGCAATAAAGGGCCAAAACAAACAAACAAACAAAAAACCCAGCTATAACTTATTAAGTGCAAAAGTATTTAAGAAATTAAAAAGAAGCAAATTAGGAATTATGAGAAGTGGCTGATAATATTTTATTCTCATTTTAGAGTTGTTGAAAGAGAACTATGCCTCTAAAGATTAAAACGGAGACAGAATTATCTTTTTATTTTTTTAAATGTTTATTTTTGAGAGAGAGAGAGAGAGCGAGAGAGAGCGAGAGAGCGCGAGCATGCGGAACATGAGCAGGGGAGGGGCAGACAGAGAGGGAGACACAGAATCTGAAGCAGGCTCTAGGCTCTGAACTGTCAGTACAGAGCCCAATGCAGGGCTCAAATTCATGAACCATGAGATCATGACCTGAGCCAAAATCAGACACTTAACCGACTAAGCCACCCAGGTGTCCTGACTCAGAATTATCTTAATCTTGACATTTCTAAACTCTAAATCTACTTATCTATGAATAAAATATGATGTGAATTTGTATTTTGGAAGAGGTTAAGACAGTCCTAATAATAATGACCATGAACTGTTAAGTAGGATTTCATTATTACTTTCAATATTCTTAAAGTGTGATATAAAAATATAATGTTATTCTGTGCTTCTGAGACAGGAATCTGTTTGAAACTGTGCCCATTAGGTTGAAGGGCAACCTAATTTCAACTGAACAGATTTAATACTCCAATTCTTTAGAAAAGGAATCCAAGGGGATAAGCAAGCATGCAGGAGCTAGCGTTTGCCTAATGCCATGCTTCAATGGACAACAGGTATCTCCTGTTGGGGGCGCCTGTGTGGCTCAGTTGATTAAGGGTCGGATTTCAGCTTAGGTAACGATATCATAGTTTGTGACTTTGAGCCTCAATTGGGCTCTGTGCTCTTGGTGCGGATCCTGTTTTGGATTCTCTGCATCATCCCCTCTCTCTGCCCCTCCGTCGCGCACTCTCTAAATAAATAGATAAATAAATAAATAAATAAATAAATAAATAAATAAAGTGCCTCAGGTTGGTAGGGCCTTGAGACCCTTAGCAAAAACAAATGCAAAGTGTCTCTAGAAGAATGCAGTTTATTTATTTTTTCTTAAAGCTTATTTATTTTGAGAGAGAGTGTGTGCAGGCACACATGGGGGAAGGGCAGAAAGAGAGAGAGAGAGAGAGAGAGAGAGAGAATCCCAAGTGGGCTCTGCGCTTGTGGAGCTGGATCCCACGAACCACGAGATCATGACCTGAGCCGAAACCAAGAGTAGGATGTTTAACCAACTGAGCCACCTGGGTGCCCCTTGCAAGAATGAATTTTAAAGCCACGTCTCAAAAATTTTCCACAAGAATGTTCCAAGCAAAATGAGCTCCCAACCACAAACTGCTGAACAAGTCCCATGAGTGACAGAGAGCAGAACAACAGAATTAGATCTGCAAAGACTGATTACTGGATAAAGAGAATACAATAAATGTATTACATGTGCATAAAGAAATAAATGACAGATTGAAAATATGGAACATTCTTTTATGAGTCTATCAGAACTGACTAAGCAGATACGCAAAAGAACCGAATAGAACATCTAGAAATAAAAGAAATAGTAAAAAGAAGATTAGAAACTCAGTGGATGGGTTACTCAGCAGATTAGACAGAGCTCAGAACAGCAGTGACTGTACATATGATAAAAAATGACCATAATGCAGTACAGAAATACAGAAAGACAAAAAGATGGAAAATGAGATGGTTAAGAGACATGTGAAAGTCCATTATATTTCTAAAAGGATTCCCAAAGGAAAGAATAGAGAGAATGAGGAAGTCACAATATTCAAAGAGGCAACCAATGAGAATTTTACAGAACTTAAGACATAGGATTCAGGAAATACAATAAATCCAAAACAAGTTTACAAAAAAACAAAAACAAGAACAAAAAAAAATGACAAAAAACATCACGCACACAAAAACAACTCCACACTCAGATATATTAAAGTGAAACACCATTAAAGACAAAGTAGAGGGGCACCTAGGTGGCTCAGTCAGGTAAGCATCCGACTTCAGCTCAGGTCATGATCTCACGGTGTGAGTTTGAGCCCCACGTCAGGCTCTGCACTGCTGGCACGAAGCCTGCTTGGGATTCTCTCTCTGCCTCCCCCACCCTGCACACGTGCATGTGTTCTCTCTCTCTCTCTCTCTCTCAAAATAAACTTAAGAAAAAAAAAAGACAAAGAAGATACCATAAAAACAGAGAGAGAGAAAAGACAAATTACCTCCAAAGGAATGATAATTAGCCTGACAGAAGACTTCTCTGCAGCAACAATAGAAATTGGAAGCAATAGAATATTATCTTCAAATAATAACTGTCAGTCAACCTAGGAGTCTAATCCCAGCAAAACTAGGGTTTCAAGAACAAGGGAGAAATAAACATTGTGGCCATACCAAAACTAACTGTGTTTATAAGTAATAGATTTTCACTAATTTAACTTGTAGAAGATGCATATACTTCAGGAAAAGGGGAAATGATTTTTGAAGAAAGATCTAAAATTCAAGAAAGAATAATGAGCAAATTTTAAACGTGTGTAAATATAAAGAAAGAACGACTATATGGGAGATTTTAAAAAACAAGATGTAACTTAGATTGGACAAAAATAGCATATAAATCAAGACGGTAGTGACTAAAGTCAAAGCATTCTAAGGGCCTTGTATTAATCAGAAAATCATTAATTTAGACTTTAAATTAAATACGCAGGAGAATGTCTGGGTGGCTCAGTTGGTTAAGCATCTGACTCTTGGTCTCAGCCCAGGTCTTGATCTCAGCATTGGGCTCCATGCTGAGCATGGAGCCTATTTCAAAAAATAAAAACCAAAAAAGCCTCCACTAAGTTACAGATGCATGAAAATTTTCCAGGGTACACAATAAGAATAGAAATATAGAAACATCTCAAACTAGCAGAGAGTAAAAAAATGGAACAGGATTTGCAGTCTTAATGCAAAAATAAAATAAAATAAAATAAAATAAAATAAAAGCCATGAAGGAGGAGAAAGAAAACTAGAAAAAACAAGTCAAAAGGTAAAGATAAGAAAGAACAAAAATACACATAGATCAGTGATTTGCAGAGGACACAGTTGAAATGCTGAAAGAAAATAATAAAGATATATCAGGTAAATACTTAATAAATGAAAGATACCGGACAAAATATTCTTTAAAGCAGAACACATTACAAGAGATGAAAGGGTCATTACATATTGATAAAAGGTCCAATTCAACAGCAAGATAAAACAATTCTAGACTTCTATGCACCTAATAATAGCTTCAAAATAAAAAGTATCACAAAAACATCACTTCTCAATTAATTGATCAGTAAGCAGATAAGAAAAACCACGCTAGCAAGGAGGCAAGCAGTAAGAGAACATGGACTTCAAGCACAGAACTGACAAGCTACAATTAGTAGACACAGAATCCTGTAACCAAAAGGGTATATATTTTTCTTAAGCACAAAAGGAAAAAAAAATTCTGAAAATTCCGTATTCTAAGCCTGGAGGTTTCAAAACATGTCATCAAAATCCTCAACATTCTAGTCACTGAGAAGTAGGGATCTATATCCTCTCCCCTTGATTCTAGATCAACTTCAGTAACTCATTTATAACCCACAGAAGGGATACTGAATAACTTCCAAGGCTAGGCCAAAAATGGCTGGGTAGTTTCCACTTAGTGCTTTTGGAACGAACGCTTTGGAGAAAACCAGCCCATGGTAAAAAGCCAGATCACTCAGATCACTCAAGGACCATCAGGCTAGAGAGGAATGCCAGCTGACAGCTAGCATTTAAACTACCAGTCATGTCAGCAAGTTGAAAACCTTCAATTATATTCTAGTTGATGTTGAAACATAAAAACCATTCTCTCTAAAATTAGGAATAAGGTAAAAATATTTATCATAATGTTCTTTTCAACATAATAATGGTGAATCTAACCAGTTCAATTAGGGAAGAAATTAAATTGAAAAGAAATAAAACTGCTATTATTTTCAGATAACATAAACCCCTCTGTAGGAAATGTAAACTTACCTACAAATAAATTACACAAAAGTTTCATTTCTCCCTATATGTGTATTTCCACTTCTCTTCTTTATGTAGATTCAAAGGAATATCTAAGAGGGCTTTTCTAGGAATTGTTAAGCTTCAAGAGCAAAAGTCCAAGAACTTACTTTTTTTTGTTTTGTTTACTTAGTTTTGAGAGAGAGATTGAGATCATGTACAAAAGCAGGGGAGGGGCAGAGAGAGAGAAGTGGACAGAGGATCTGAACACCAAGCAGTGGGACTTAAACTATCAGCTAACAAGACTTTAAGACACTGTGGGACTGCCGGGGTATCTACGTGACAAGAGGAGCAGAACAGATTGTGATACATATACAAAAACTTCACATATGATAAAGCTGACACTGCAGACCAGTTAAAAGAGATAAACTCACTTCCATATTAGAAAAAAATAAAAATGAATTTCTACCTCACAACATGAACAAAACTAAATTACTGACAGATCAAGGACTTAAGTGTAAACAGCAAAACTTTAAAGCTTAAAATATAAAAGAACATTGAAACTCGAATATTTACATGCTTCTGATGAAATAGGTGTTCACCAAAACATGTAAAGAGAGTTAAAAGATAAACCACAAACTGCTAAAAGATTACACACTTAACTAAAGGATTAGTATCCAAAATACATAAAGAATTCAATAGGAAAGAAAACTTTTATACATTCTGTCTTAAAGAAAAAGATAAAAACCCAATAGAAAAGAAGGTAAAAAACAAACAAGCAAAAACACACAAATAGTATTTTTTAAAAAAGACACAATAATAGAAAAATATTCAGCACCATTAGTAATCTGATGAAATTGAGAAGACAATACCATTTCATATTACCATATCTAAACATTTTAAAAGTGATTATATCACATATTGGCAAGGAAGTGGCTAATAAGTACCCTAGGGTCCAAAAGAAGTACAACTGAACTTTGAACAACGTAGGGATGGGTGCGCCGACCTTCTTTGTAGTAAAAAATCTGTGTGTAACCTTTAACTCTCCCAAAACTTAACTCCTCCTAATAGCCTACTGTTGACCACAGCCTTACTGACAATACAATAACACATTTTTCTGTATGTTGTATATGTTATACACTGTATTCTTACAATAAATTGGCTAGAAAAAAGAAAGTTATGAAGAAAATCTTAAGGAAAAGAAAATAAACTTACAGTACTGTATTTATTGAAAACATATGCATGTAAGTGGACCCACACAGTTCAAAACTCATGCTGTTCCAGGGCTGACTGTACATCAAATGTGGAAAATGATTTGCTATTACCCAGTAAAGTTGAACATGGTTATACCCTAGAATAATTCCATTCCAAACACTGCTAGTGTATTATTTACTCAATAAGTCACTGGTGGCATTTTGGTGGGAAAACTCTGTGCTGTGCATTTCAGGAGAGCTGGCTGGCATGCCTTTCCCACACATGCCAGTAGTGCTCTAAAATCATCGTAGTAACGAAAACCCTTCCGTAATTTCTAAATGCCCCTTAGGGGTGCAATACTTAACCTACTAAACCTGAGAAGCTCTGTTCCAAAAGAACTATTTATTTTTTAATTTTTAAAATGTTTATTTATTTTTTGACAGAGACAGAGGGAGGGAGGGAGAGGCAGAGAGAGGGAGACACAGAATCCGAAGCAGGTTCCAGGCTCAGAGCTGTCAGCACAGAGCCAACATGGGGCTCGAACCCGTGAGATCATGACCTGAGCTGAAGTCAGATGCTCAACTGACTGAACCATTCAGGTGCCCAAGAACTCTTATATTTGTATATCCAGGATACATTTTTATCAGTATTGTTCACAATGATACAAAACTGGAGATTATGTCCATTCATAAGAAATGGGTAAGTTGTGGCATATGCACATAATTGGAACACTATAATACAGCAACGAAAATGAACTTAAAGAACATGGTGGACAACAACAAAATGCAAGTAGCTGAAAAATACATATGATATGATTCCATAAATAAAGTTTGAAAAGGACAAAAGTAAATGACAATTGGTCAGAAATACGCACACATGTGAGAAAACTATAAAAACAGGGAAGTGAGTAATTGATAGAAGTTCGGGATAGGGTTCTCTCTTCAGGATAGAGGTTCCCTCTGGAGAGAAGGGAGAGGGTACAATTAAGGGAATACACACACAGGACTTCTGTTCCCTAAGCTCAGTGATGGAGACATTGGATGTCTGTTTTATTCTTCTTTAAACTCTACATACTCTATGATATAAAGTTTACAATAAAAGTTTATAAAAACCCTTCTACATAATGCATCAACAACATGCAGATCTGTGTTAATGGCAATAATACAGTATCATTCCTGCCTATGTCCTTATCATTTGTCAGAGAGCAGAGAAATGAATGAAGCTGCTGACATACAGCAGGACCACAACTCTGCAAGGTTTCCTGTTCACATTTTTAAATTTATACTCTCCTCGTGCTAATAGTATGAGATCACAGCCAAACAAAAGACCAAACGCATAGGTATCATCTCACATAGCTGGATAAAACAGTATTCCACATATATACATTCTGTACTCAAATCCCTAATCTCTCACATTTGTACAGTAAATAACAAGTTTATAATGTGTATTCTCATTCATTATAAAAATCTGACAGAATGCGTACTATGTACCAGGCCCTGTAGACAGATACGATTCTTGCTCTTAAAGAGCTTATCACACAGGTATGGGCAGGCAGAAGAGGGGAGACTTTAAGTAAACAAGTACCACTCACCTTAATGAGTACTGCAATAGATTTAAATAAAAATAAGGAGGTAGTCAATTCAAGCTAAGGAACAGGAGACTTCATAAAGAAGCTACATCTTATCTAAAACACTGCTAGTAATTTGAAATATGTGGGGTGGGGTAGAGAATGCCTCACTAGAGAGCTTTGTGTTTTATCCTAATCCTACAAAGCCATGGAAATGTTGCAAGCAGTAAATTTGGTTTTCAAAAGATTGCTTCAGTACCAGGGTTAAAGAACAGACTGGAAGGGGTGGCGTGGAGAGTCTGGAGGCAAGGAGAGAAGACAGAACATTCCAATAATTCAGAGAAGAGATGAAAGCCTGAAAATAAGACAGCTGCATACAACATAAAAAAAAGGACAACATTTATACTTGAGAGAAAAAATTAAAAACAATGACAAAACAAACAGAATCGAGAAAGTATAGAATAGTATAGTTTAAATTAGTAACTGAAAATGAAAAAAAGTCACTAAATTGAGACACAACAGTTTAAAAAGTAGAAAAGAATCATGGAATCGTGTTACAAAAATTAAAGAACAGATTTTCAGGAAGAAGGGAGGTGTAACTTGAAATGATATAGAAAGCACAAGTAGAATACAATGAACAATCAGTCACTGGACGTGGCAAGTTAGGTCACTGATGACCTCTGTCAGTAGCTTCAGTGAAGTGAAAAGACAGAAGCCAGACTGAAGCAAAGTCAAGAGTGAAGAAGTACCAAGGAGGAGAGTTTCTTCTAGACTGGTAGAGAGACAGTCATGCTTTTCTATTATTTTTTATTTGAGAGAGAGAGAGAGAGAGGGAGGGATAGGGAGGGAAAGGGAGGGAGAGGGAGAGGGAGAGGGAGAGGGAGAGGGAGAGGGAGAGAGGGGGAGGGGGAGGGGGAGACAGAGAGGGAGAGATGGAGCACAAGCAGGGGAAAAGGGCAGGAGAGAGAGAGAATCTGAAACAGGCTCCTCGCTCACTGCAGAGCCTGATGTGGGGCTTGGTCATGGTGCGGCTCAATCTCATAACTATGAAATTGTGACCTGAGCGAAATCAAGAGTTAGATGCTTAACCGAGTCACTCAGGTACCCCGAGATAGTTATGCTTTTAAACAGAAGACCTGGGCATATTTTTGAGCTGCAGTGAAAAGGCTAAGGGGCACCTGGGTGGCTCAGTTGGTTGAGCATCAGACTTCAGCTCAGATCATGATCTCACAGCTTGTGAGTTCAAGCTTCATATTGGGCTCTGTGCTGACAGCTCAGAGCCTGGAGCCTGCTTCAGATTCTGTGTCTCCCTCTCTCTCTGCCCCTTCTCCACTCACACTCTTTCTCTCTCTCTCAAAAGTAAATAAACATTACAAAAAAATTTTTAAAAATAGGCTGAAAATATGGCATAGAGAGGGATAAGTGATGGGAAAAGTTCTAGATGTGCAATGAAGGGACAGACAGGATCAAACAAGCAACGGAATTATACAGCCCAAGGGAAGGGACCTTTGTTATTGTGAGAGAGAGCCATTCAGGCAGACTTCATTCAGTAAATGTTCCTGAGTATCATTTCATTCAGTAAATGTAACAGATCTGTAACATTTTTTAAAAGTCTGATCACCTCAAATACTGGCAAAGAAGTGGACAATGAGTACTGTGTAAAGTGCTAGGAGATACAAGATATACAATGTAACTCAGTCCCTGACTTCAAAAACTTTACAGCTTAGGGGACATAATATAGTAACTTTAATGTTCTAAGTGTAACTACACTCAAGTGAAAAGGGTAGTACAGTAGACAGGGTTAGGGGGAAGGGCTAGAATCTAAGGGAGCTCCTGCTTGATATTTTCTCTGTGAAGTAGAAGGTGAAAGTTATCTGCCAAGATTTTGGGGGGAGGGGAGAAGTGGTAGATGATAATATAGAAAAATAGCAACTTTTATTCAAGATTTATTATGTCCTGGGTAGTGTAAGTAGTTCTATACATATTACCTCTCTGATTCCCAGAACAATTCTCTTATTTTCATTTTACCAGTGGAAAACCTGGAGGCTTAGAGGTTAAAAATAGAGGCATTAAGGACTACATAGAGACCTGAAACTATTTTTTCTGAGGAGCAACAATTTACATGATTGTGCCATGTTCTCCTGCTGGGCCTCTCAGGCCAAGAATAGCAACTGATGCAGCAGTGTGGGTTTACAGGGTTAGGGAAGGTATAGCAAAAGGTTAGGGAAATGGGGAGTTAAAGATACTAGGAAGAGAGCAATTTAAGCAGTCGATCCTTAGGTCTATTGCTCAGGGAAACAAGGCATACTTGGAAAAAAATTAAGGAATCAAATAATTTGAAAACATTTAGCAGTAGTAAGAAAATTAGTTAAATATCAAATTGAGGTAAGAGTAGGATCCTTAAATAGTCATTGATGAGAGTTTAAGATGATAGCAAGGGCCTGGATAGGCCATGGCAGTGAGTTCCTTTAGAGGAATGGGGGTCATTAAATAGGATGAGGCCACATTCTGTCTCCCAATTTCAATATTCACTATTCCACAGCTTTCTACACCTCACAATCCTTTACCCTTCAATATTGGGTCTATGTTTTATAATTATGTAATTCCTTACTTTTATAAATGAGTATGTATTTCAATTCAGCCTTTGCTTAGAGACTTTAAACCATCTTTATTATCATTTTGAGGAATATGGGAGCTTTTCTAGTTGGGGATTCTTCCAGCTCTTCCTTTGAGGCAGCCTTTTATTTTCACTGCTGTCAGTATACCACTACTACAGGCAGTCCCCAATTTACGATGGCTCTAGTTACAATTTTTCAACTTTATGATGGTGTGAAAGCCACAGGCATTCAGCAGAAAGTGGGCTTCAAATTCTCCTCTTCTATCGAGCTAGTAATCTGCAGTACGATGCTCTCTCGTGATGCTGGGCAGTGGCACTGAGCTGCAGCTTCCGGCCAGCTACGCGACCACGAGGGTAAACAACCGATTCACTGACAACCATTCTATTTTGTACTTTCGGTACAGTATTCAATTACATGAAATATTCAACACTATATTATAAAATAGGCTCTGTACAAGATGATTTTGCCCAACTGTAGGCTAATGTATGTTCTGAGCATGTTTAAGGTAGGCTAGGCTAAGGATAGTGTTCTCTAGATTAGGTATATTAAATGCATTTTTTACTTCAGTATTTTCAATTTATGATGAGTTTATTGGGATGTAACCCCACCATAGGTTAAGATCTGTAATTTCTAGTTTGCTGTAACATGGAACAAAGAGTATTTTCAAGAAGAACTGTAACGAAACCAGAAAGCGTAATTTTATGCTATACTATACTCATACTATATCATCTGAGGGTGGTTTTATTTCTTTTCTCTGAATTAAAGACAAGGGATTGTGGCAGGGCTTTTATACTTCTGAGTGGATCAGATAACACAATAATTATTTTATTTACTTATTTTAAGAGAGAAAGAGTGCACAGAGGAGGGGCAGAGAGAGGGACAGAAAAAATCCCAAGCATGCTCCTCGCTGTCAGCGTGGAGCCCAATGCAGGACTATGCAGGACTCGATGACCTGAGCCAAAACCAAGAGTGGGACACTTAACTGATTGAGCCACCCAGGTGTCCCCACCCTCAACAATTATTTAAACTATTGGCTAACTGGGAGTTCTAAATATTACTTTTTTTTTCAAAAGCCTCTAACACTGAAATTTACTACTTCCTATGCCATTATATAAAAATGTTTTTCTTAACTTGGAGTACGATTCATTCTTTTTTGCATGGATTTGTAGAACAACTATAAAGACTCTAATGATCATCATTACCTCTTTCTTGGCTTCTTTTTTTGGATCATAATCACTATCGTTTCCATCCATTGGGTGTGTTTCTTCTACATCATCATCACTGAGAAAAAACAATGATTAGTAAACTTAATTCTGTTTTTATTCTATTCCAGGGC
The DNA here is from genome assembly GCA_028646485.1 of Cryptoprocta ferox. Classification (NCBI taxonomy): domain Eukaryota; kingdom Metazoa; phylum Chordata; class Mammalia; order Carnivora; family Eupleridae; genus Cryptoprocta; species Cryptoprocta ferox. The sequence continues at coordinate 30,251,165 of CM053562.1, forward strand.
TTCTAGCAAATTACTATATACCTTGCTAATAATTTCACTAAATATTCCCCAAGAAAACAAGAGTTGTCCTTGGGAAGATGAGCTTCTATAATTTAAATTTCGGTAGTATTGGAAACATTTATCCTTTTGGGCACATATAATCATTTTAGCAAACATTTCTACCTAAAAAACACAGACCCAATAGGAAAAATATATAGAAAGAGTATCACTTGGAAAGAGAACACATATTATTAATTTGATATAATACTTATTATTTCAGTTCTCCGGTTGGAGAATAAAGACAAACACCAGGAAGCAAAATGATTTTATAGCAGCAGAAAGACAGTTACAATAATGTGGACTTCAGTCGCTCAGGTAACTGTACTCAGGCAATTGTGGAAAGACCATGTTCTAGAGAATATATTTCTTAATATGTTCTAAATATATATTGAATATAGCAATAGTAAAAGGAAGCCATCGTGAGTACAGTTAAACACAGCTCAAAATATAACTCAGTTGCAAGTTTGCTGGCTATGACTAACAGTGAAAGAGTTGCAGAAAGTTCTTGCTCTTAAGATTTCTGATCACTCAACTGTTCCTGTTAGAGCAGAAACATGAAAGATTAAAAAGTATTTACAATATGCTGTGATAATTTTTCTGCTTTAGAAAATGTAAGCAATCCAATACAGCGTCCCTAATAATATAACTATATAAAAGCATCCAACCTACCTGTCACCCTGATTATGTCTATTGGCTAGTTTACGAGCCTGGCGATCCATCAAGCTTGTCCTAGATCGCGTTTTTTTCCAGGAATAGTAATATTTTACAAGACTAGCAATTGTCTTATCTGGAAGCTTGAAAAAAAATCATGTCAATATCAGCAAATTTAATTCATAAACGGATTAACAGAATGAATAATATTTCTGATATTATTCTTTGATACTTAAAGAGATAGATGAAAAATATTTTCGTGGGTACCTTTATGAATTACAGAACTAAAGAGTGCTGTTACAGTCACAGGAAACCATCACACCTGTGTCATTGACATTTCTGAATGACTATTCCTATTTGTTCTGAGGGGGGAGGGGAGAGAAGAATGTCACAAACTAACATGATAACAATGCACCTAGATGTCCCCTAGCACAATGTTAGCATTTGATACATAGTTTCCTTAAAGAGTTACTTTTTCTCTCTTCTATAAACTGGAATTTTTAAATTGATTCCTTAATAACATACCAGGAAATCCACCAATTTAAAGTGTACAATTCAATGGTTTCTAGCATATTTGCTAAATTAACGCAACTATTACTACTTAATTCCAGACATTTTCATAACTTTAAAAAGAAACTCCAAACCCATTACCCATACCTGGTCTTCCCTTATCCCAGTCTCTGGCAACTAGTAATCTACTTCCCATCTCTACAGATTTGTCTATTGCAGACCTTTCATGTAAATGGAATCATATAATATGTGACCTTTTATGTCTGCCTTCTGTCACTTACCGTAATGTTTTCAAGAAAAGCTATTCAATTCTCAACAATGAATTTTTTAAATTGTTTTGTTTTAAATCCAGGTTTCAAGATGATAAATAATACAAACAGACTTTAGCTACCAAATAAAAGTCTTTGGGTATTAAAATGACTAATGATCATGCACTGATTTGTCATCCTAACAAACAACGATACACACTCCCAATCAAAAAGGCTCTCTTCAGTTAATGGAATACCCTTAAATATATTTGTAAACATTATCTAATTTTCATCCATTCAGGTTAAAAGATTTTAATGCAGCAACTTCTCAGGTTTATATTATTTTGACATAATACTAAACATTTAAAAACTAGAAATAAAGGGTTTTTCACCTTAAAAAAAGCAATAGCACCTTTACAATACTGAAATACAGCACTTTTAAAAATTGATTGTCATATCCAAAGGAATATAAATTAGAAAATAAAATCCTAATATTAAAAAATGAAACATTTAAAAATAAAATTGAAATTACGATTTTTTCCTAGAACAAGCACATTTAATAACTCCATTACACATGTATTTAAGCCAAAATGAAACATTACTTATTATAATGAAATAGCACATAACTGTCATGCATTAGAATGGCTGTAGAAAATAGGACTATAAGCAAATATATAAGTATTTTAAATATCAAATATTTTTGAAAATTAAAATTAGACTAAAAACTTTTTTGTATTTAATAATCAGAAAGTGTTTAATGATAGCATAAGGTATCTTTCAGGTATTAATCACAGTAAAACCAAAATTACCATACCATTTGCTGAATCCTGTGAAAGCTCTTCCCATGAAAACTAAAGGCTTGTTCAAACAGGACTTTATCTTCCACTGTCCACTCATCCGGAAAGGGAGTGAAATTAGGGAGATCAGCAAGGGACTTCTCAATGTTATGTTTATGCCAGAACAACATGCCAAGTGCCTTTGAAGAGAAATCATCCCCTTTGGTTTTAATGGACTTATGTTCCATCACACTTAAGAGAGTTAAACACAAATCACGTTAAAATCTTAAGCCTATGACTTCAACTGAAAATACACTCACAGTTTGGGGCTTTTTATCAGGGATGCCCAAGTAGTAGACCTCATTTATTTATTTTTTTTAAATCAGGGCCTCAGAACAGAGAATGTTCTTACATATCACATTTGCTGAATAATCTAGGAAAAACAGTGAGCTGAGGAGAGTGACTATAATTACTAAAGCAGGTTTGTAGGCTCATATCAAGACTCTGACCCACATTTACTCATTGCCAATGTGTAGGAAAAAAAACATGCTGTAAGGAAAAGTATCTAGTAAATACGTGAATGAAACTATCAATCATAACACAAAACTAGAAGTGCTCAGTCAAAACCTAGTAGAGAAATGTGTTGTTTTAACCTTTTAGATGCATATCATCAGCTGAATAGTTCCAACGAGTACCTCAATTGCAACCTTAATATTTACCACATATATTTTTTTTAAAGTTCTTCATTATCATAATGTACACAAAAACTTTGTATGAGGCATATTAATAACTTCAATGCTTTGTTTACCAAATCGTAAGCAAGCATGAAATGGGTAATTTCTAACTATTACATAACTTTCCCTTCTATGGTTAAATAAGTCACAGACCTTTATCTTTACTATAAGGTACTATCACATTTCATTTTTTAAGAAGAGATATAGCAACTTTTTAAATGAGTTTTAAAATTAATTTTTGTACTTTGGTAATAGTCATTAAACAAACATAAGTGCAGTCACATTTTCCAGGATTAATGCCTCAAACAAACATTAAACAGAAAGTCAAGAATTCAAAACAAAATGCGTAATTAAAGGCTTCACAAAATAAAAAAGGTAACTACATTTGGATAAACATCTCAATTTCACAGAAATGACTTCTTAGTATTTAACCATGTTATTGACCATAAAGTTAGTTCTCAATAATCTAGATTATAGACAATTTATTTATTTTACTATTAATTCTGATAAAGATTGCTCTAATAATTAGCTGAAAAGGGACTTAAGAAACTCTATTTCATTTTTATTTTTTCATATTCTTCATTCCCTCATTATTAGAGATAATGAACCATCTGCTATATAGATCTTTTATTTTTTTAAATTTTCTTTAAAGTTTATTTCTTTATTTTGGGAGAGAATGAGAGAGAGAGAGAGAGCGAGAGAGCAGGAGAGGAGCAGAGAGAGAGGGAGAGAGAATCCCAAGCAGGACTCAAAATGTCAGTGTGGAGCCTGATGCAGGGCTCAAACCCACAAATTGTGAGATCATGACCTGAGCCAAAAACAAAAGTCAGATGCCCTACTGACTGAGCTGCCCAGGCGCCCCGTCCTTTTAAATTTATCTAATTAAAAAAATGCACTTTGTGAATTATTTTATTCAAAACTTAAAAGTCTGAAACATTTCTTTCAATTAACTTCTAGGTCTTTTAGATTAAAAGATCACAGAAAATTACCTGTACTCAAAAAAAAATTTCCCTTTTTTGGTAAACATTTGCCAGTCATCCTAAAGGCTTTTGGATACTTTTAGAACTCACAGCAGAGTAAGAAATAGAGGCATTGAGAGAAAAATGTTCACGTCCTTGAAACAAATAATGTTTATAAAAGCAAAATCCTTTATTCTGAAAGGTCAGACTTTGCTAGGACTTTTGTGGTATCTATAAAATCAGTTGAACTACACTTTTCTAAGGACAGAAACAACCAGGAGATATTCTTTGGATTCAGTAAGTACTGAGGCAAGCTTTAATATTAGAATATTTCTCTACACACCTGTTCCACGTTGTAGCCATGTTTCTCCTTTGCAATTGCAATATATTCATCCACTGCAATGAAACAATGTTATATAATTAATTATTCTTATTTACTTCATTTTCTCAGGTCTAAGTTTTTTTTTACATTTAATAAAGCAAAATAAAATAGCTGAAGTTATTTTCCATGAAATGTTACAAAAAAAAGACTTTTACTTCTATGACAGGATTAGAAGCTTACTTGGTTTAAAATTTTACCTAGTATGATTTATCGCTATGATTATACACCACATACTTACTAAATTCAACAACATTATACAACTATTCTTGTATACAAAAAAGACCAATTGGTATGTAGTCTATAGAGCCTAATACATGTAAAATATCAGATAATTCCTTCATTTTCTGTTGTAGTCTTTATTTGCAGAGACTTAGATGTTTCAGACCCCATCTCATAGTAAGAGTTGGCCCAGACTTTCCCTTCCCATTGCTGATTGCTGTATAAAGGACGGTTTATCTATTGTTTTGCCAGCTATACATAATAACACATTTAAGTGTGCTTCAGTATCCCTAAATTTTTTTCAGTTTTTCCTGCAGGCTATACAGAAGGTGTCTGAATATTCCATTTTCATTCAACTTCCATATGTAATCAAGCCAGTAGAATTACTTAGATAAGCACAGCTTCAATAATGATGTACTAGGTATTTCAAGGCCTCATTGCTGAGACGTCTACCATTGCACATTCAGCAGGACTCGGTTTTATGTAAAATACATATAGTCACTCCTGTTTGATCCTTTTTTAATTATATTATGTTTTCTAATATATAAAATTCTCTTTTAGCATATTTGGAGAAGCAGAGGTTAAGAATTCTGATCCCAGAACAGCTAGTCTACCAGGGCTCGATTCTCAGCCTTGCTGCTAGTTTTCTGACTTTAGGCAAGTAACTTGACCTTTTCGTATCTTAATTTCCTCACTTTAAAACAGTATCTTCTTCCTAGGATTAAATGAGCTAATATAATATACATCAAGCGCTTAGAATAACACCTAACACATTTTAAGTACTTTATATGAGTTTGCTATTATTATTAGTCAATATAATATAGTTTAATATATAAATATGCTTTTATAACAGTAATGTTGTTAGAATAACAACTATGTTTTATGGATGCTATTATAGTTCCCTAGGACTATGAATTTTTGGTGCAGAAAATCCAAATACTGTATTTCATTTAGAACTTAAACACATAGCATTAAAACACAGGCAATTCTAAATATATGCTGATTAACTTTAACAAAAATGTCTTACAATCCTATTAACAGGCTAACCAATACCAGTCAACCTGTGATTTTCAACCTTGGCGCTGCATAGAATCAGTGGGGAAGCTTTTAAAAAGTAAGTCCAGACTCCACCCCAAAAGATTCTGATTTAATTGGTTTGAGACAGAGACCAGACATCAGTACTGTTTTTTAAAAGTTCCCCCAAGTGACTCCAATGCACAGCCAGGGTTGAAAACTACTGCACTAGATCTTCGGTCTAGGAAATTCTACATGGATACCACACAATCAGGATATGGTGGCTTTCTGAATTTTGTTTTCTACTTTGTTAAGAAATGCACCATTGTATAAAACACTGCTAAGAGACCAAAAGCCAGTGATACCTTGATGCTCAATTTATGAATGAAAACCTTTGCCTGTAATGAGAACTGAACCAGAGAAACCTGATAATCTCCTTCAGGTTTCTCAGTATACAGTCCTAGGCCAAATGTACAATTTTGTGTTTTCTGTTAAGAATGCCTCAAGGGCATATAATTCCTAGATTACCAGCTAAACCTTTTGTTGGTATTCCAAAGCCCTCAAATAAGAATTATCAGGTACACAACATAATACCCAATTTTCAATTTTTAGTTCTCTTATTGCATCAATAAGTATGCTTAGACTTATTTTGCTAAGATATATAAGATATCATTAATTTTCATGGGACTAAAAAACCATCATGGGACATCTTTAAGATTTAGAAAGTATTTTTAAAAGACAAGCTTATTTTATAGCTGCAAGAATAGCTGTGCGGTGGTTTTTGTTTGGGTTTTAACAAATTCAATGATAACTGAATGGAGGGGTGGGTATCTTAGTTTTGTTACCTGCACGTTTCCTATATCTGATGTGCCGCAAAGGATCAGGTCCGCTACATCACATTGAAGTCTAAAGCCACACCATGATTCAAGAAGTGCATGGTCAATGATCCAGAAGGTCTCCGTCCAGAAATGGAGAGCTCAAAGATGACCTGATTGATGGCTGCTGAAGTCAGTTCTTTCCCCTTTCCTCTTTAAAATGGTAATGATAGTGGGCTCTTTGAAGTTTGAAGGCATTTCTTTACAGCTCCATATACTGAGGAAAAGCCTGTGCAGATGTCTACATAGTAACTCCCTCCCCTGCTTGAGGATTTAAGCAGCAATGCCATCAGATCCTAGGTATTTTCAGTCTTCCTGGGCCTGACACAAATTGGAACGATCAACCCACTATCTTTCAAAAGGAAAAACATTCTAATATAACAACCTCCATCAAAACATAAAACAAAACAAAAGCAAACCGTTTTTTTAGGAGAATCTAAGCAACCCAAAACAAATAAAAGTTGGATTTTGAATTGGTTAATAGATCCCTATGGACATAAACATTCAATTTCAGAAAAACTTACATTTGGTATCTGGGATACTGTGATATGGAGACCATACAAGCATTCCTCCATTGTCTTTATCTGTGTACTTTGTAGCACCTGGGGAAAAAATTGATTACTCTAAATATGATGGATTTTATTTACATTCAAAATAAATATAAACAAAGTAAGTTTTAACTCTATTTTGGCATAGTACCTGCAAGAGGACAAAGAAACAAAGTACAGGGAAACAGAAGGAAAACAGGCTTATATTAAATACACTAAATATTTCATTTATGGAATTGAGGAAAATCTCACAAACACTAAAACACTAAAGTTTACCCCCTTTAAATTAAAAAGAAAGAGTTTCTCAAGTACATTTTATACCCTAATTCTTGACAGGTAATAAACCTGATTTAACCTTCTGTATATTACTTAAGAGTCATTAAAACCTTTTTTTAAGTTTATTTATTTTTGAGAGAGAGTGAGCAGGGAAGGGGCAGAGGGGGAGAGAGAGAGAATCCCAAACAGGCTCCACACTGTCAGCACAAAGCCCAACACAGGGCTTGATCCCATTAACTGCAAGATCATGACCTGAGCTGAAATCAACAATCGGACACTCAACTGACTGAGCCACCCAGGTGCCCCAATTCTGACTTTTAAAACTAGAGAATACCTCAGGTGGTAACTTATTTCTATTTTGCCCCATATCTAAATGGGCCAAGATTACCATAATTTAAAAATACTTATACCTGCTTTTTATGGTTTTTATTTAGTCTTTTTCCTTGTGAATCTGTCAGCTATTCCTTTTCAGCATTAATTTCATTTATTACAGTTTATATTTATAAAAGTATGTACTCTGTGTAAGAGGAAAACAAAGTCAAAAACTGTAAAAGTTAATAATGCTGTTTCTTCTTAATGTAATCTGAGAGTCTACCTCTAATGTAGAAGCACACCATTACTGTTTCTGATTTCTAATCTGTTGTAATTTAAAAGTCAGAAAAGTCAAGCTCTATTGGAACTGCATGTAAATTAAGCATGGAATGAATGAAAGCCTGACATAACTATCCCGATGCCAAGTACATGCCCGTGGGTTCTGTCTTTTAATTACTTGGTGGTCTTTTTCTGGCTTCTAATTCCTAGGTGCATTCAAGTTAATTAAAACCATCAAGAAATGAAGCATTGTTGTCACCTACTCACTGAAGACTTATCTATGAATATGTCATAATTGACTTTTATGAGGTGTTGATAGCTACCACCAACTAATGGCAGGAATTCCAAAATGGTTCACATAAAGCATTAACAGAATTCTCAGGTTAAACTGTAATCATTCATAAGGTTATAGATATTTGGAATAAAGAACATTCATTTCTAGGGGTAAAGAACTATTACTACAATCTCAGTCTAGAGAAGTTATCTATCCAGCAGTAATTTAATATAGTTCAGTAGCTTTTAATTTTTGGAGCATCATTACATATCACTACTGTATCTTCAATCAACAAATTATAGTTAGAGAATGATATATATGATATATATAAAGCTAAAATTGTTGAAAAATTGTGTTTTACTGTAAGGAAAAATTGAGGATAGAGAAATTTGAAATAAGGGAACACTACCAAAGTATTAGAAAAACCATAATTACAAAGTGAATCTAAAAGCAAAACCTACTGCATTTTTTCATGTGTCTTTAAAAAAATTTTTTTAATGTTTATTCATTTTTCAGAGAGAGAGACACACAGAGTGCAAGCAGGGGAGGGGTACAAGCAAGCAGAGAGGGAGACTCAGAATCCGAAGCAGGCTCCAGGCTCCAAGCTGTCAGCAGAGCCCGAAGCGAGGCTCAAACCCACGAACTGGGAGATCATGACCTGAGCCGAAGATGGACGCTTAACCAACTGAGCCACCCGGGTGCCCTGTCAAAAGTATCTTTAATAAAAGAGGACAGAAATAAAAGCTGAGAATTTATGAAAATGCAAGTTAGAAGTACATTATGAAAAATTTATATTCAATGAAAACAAATTTCAGGTTTAAAAAAACTTCAAAAGTAAGACCTATATTAAATTTCTAACCACATAAAATACAAACACAAAAGCAAAACAGGCAGCCACTTGATGGAAATAAAACAGACATGCTATCTAAGTGTCAGAAGCCTTTATCTACTGCTATTTCTAGTGAGTATTCTAAATTTCAATTCTTTAACATGGGACTGATCCTTTTCTACAATGGATTATGACAATAAGATAATTTAAATCCTATTTAATAGAATAAGGAATGCAACAAAGAAAGGTTTCCATTAAATCTGAAGTCTTAAGAGCACATCATGCTTAATATTTAAACATAGTTCCTTGCATCTGATTCTTGCATTTAAAAAAATCTTAATTAAAATATCTTCATGAAATGTCTTCTTATACAGATATAAACTATTTTTTGTATTTTTCCTATGAAGAATAACAGTTACATTTCCCAAAAAATTCTTAGTATTATAATTAAGGGCCTGATCTAACAAAAACTGACATCCAAACTGTGGGGACTAACAGCTCTTCTAATATGGGGGTGGGGGGTGCTAATAAAGGGGAGTAATCATGTCTGGCAGCAGAGAATGCCTAATTAGGCATTTCACAATGTTCTTTTCCTAACCCTTGAACTAGACTCCACCATTTTCAATCATGTATGTGTCAAGCAGGCTTAAGAGATGACTGATATTTAAAGGAAATGAGATATTTTAGCATAATGGTTAAGAGTGTAACCATTTTAGAGCCAGACTCTAAGTTTGAATCCAGGCTCTGCTACTTCCTAGCTTTGCCATCTTGGGGAAATTTATCTATGCTGCCTATGCCTCTGTTTAACTCTTCTTTAAAAACAAGGATGATGAGGGGCGCCTGGGTGGCTCAGTCAGTTAAGGTTCCAACTTTGGTCATTATCTCACGGTTTGTGAGTTTGAGCCCTACATTGGGCTCTGTGCTGACAGTTCAGAACCTGGAGCCTACTTCGGATTCTGTGTCTCCTCCTCTCTCTGCCTCTCCCGCCCTTGCACTCTGTCTCTCTCTCTCAAAAATAATTAAAACATTAAAAAAAAAAAACCCACGATGAGAGTACTACTTCACAGTATTATTAAAAAATTAACAAATTATGGGGCACTTGGGTGGCTCAGTCGGTTAACTGTCTGACATTGGCTCAGGTCATGATCTCATGGCTTGTGGGTTCAAGCCCTGTGTTGGGCTCTGTGCTGACAGCTCAGAGCCTGGAGCCTGCTTCAGATTCTATCCTTTTCTCTCCCTGCCCCTCCCCCGCTAGTGCTCTGTTTCTCCCTCTCTCAAAAACAAACTTAAAAAAAAATTATGAATTAATGTATGTAAAGTACCTAGCATATAGTAAGCTTTACCTAAGACATTTTTATTATCAGTACATGCTTACTGAAAACAGTTCTTTCTTGAGTTCTCTTCTATCTCTGAAAAGGCTTCTGGTCACTCTATCAATCAGTTAATAACATAAATGAATACAACCTCATGGGGCTATAACACAAAAAGCTTATGCCTTCTCTCACCAACCCCTTGAAAATGAGATTGGATAGCTGAAATGACAGCAACTCAGACCTGACTCCTCTCCTATAAAAGAAGAGGAGAAAGTAACTTGTATTATTAAAAACAATGTAACCCTCAGGATGCTTTGCATCCCATAAAGCTTTATCCTTTCCATTATAAAAGTTGAACAAAAATATTACAAGAACATAAATTCAATGCTTGTTCTGCTTTTATGTGTACTAATATTTAACATTATATCCCCAAACTGTCTAGTACTTAGAAATAATACTGAGAATCAAACTTGACTCACCACAAAATAGTTCAGTCTTAGAAGTATCATATCTTCTAAATAGATTAAAAAAACAAATAGAAACCTAGATAGCAAGACACCATCATGTAAAAAAACTAATTGGTAGCATGACAGTTCTGAAAACAAAATTATTAAATGGTTTTTAAAAGCATGAATCACTTAAAAAAGTTTAATCCTTTTGAAATGTTTTACATAGCCTTAACTGCAGTTGGTAAAGTATATTTATGAGACCAACTGAGAAAAACCAACAACTAAAAAAAAGGTGTAATTTTGATAAACTAGGATTTCGACATCTATAGGAAATTTCAAAATAAGTACAAAAATAAAAATCTTCCATTTCTTCTCAGATTTCTTTTAAGACATTTAGAATAAGGATTTGGATTGAAATCCTGGGATAAATATTCTGAATAAAAAACTTAAATCCCGCGGCACCTAGGTGGCTCAGTTGATTGAGCATCCAACTCTTGATTTCGGCTCAGGTCATGACCCCAGGATTGTGGGACTGAGCCCCACATCAGGCTCTGTGCTAAGCATGGAGCCCTGCTTAAGATTCTCTCTCCCTTTGCTCCTCTTTTCCATTCTCTCTCTCTCCAAAATAAAATAAAGAATTTAAATACTGAGAATATTAAGATACACCAAATATTTTTTAAAATTCTACTATTTATGAACCATGCTCTTATTTATAAATTTAATTCACCACCTTCAAACTGGGATAATCAAAGACTTTCCAAGGGGTACATGAGCATAAGTAAGTTTTATGGGAATCAATTTTCAGACCTTCAACTTCCCTATGTTCCCTTTCCCACACAATCTGCCTGAGAACTCACCTGCAGTCTAAGCTGTTTGCTCATTCTACCTTCTTCTTCACATATGCCTTCTCTCACTTAAAGAAGCAGCTCTCTCACCCCCTCCCACATCTGACAAGAGTGCACCGCCTAAAATGTTAAAATCTCTGGAGTGCCAAACAAAGGGTGTCTGCAAGGCTCTCCTTTACTCAAGGCATCATAGCTATTACAATATCAATCAATTACACAATAATTGTAATAATTCAAATCAGAAGAGACTTAACACTTAGAACCTTGGGTTCACAAGAATACATATTACAGTGGTAGAGAAATTGGAAAGGTGATCAATAAAGCACTTTCAAGCAAAAAAATATAAAATCCTGTGGGGAAAACGTATGGAAATAATTTCAAAGATAAAAAGGAAAAATGTAAACTTTCAGACTGTGAGCCTATTCATACTTTTTTTTTTTTTTTGGTAGGCTCCTCACCAAGCACAGAGCCTAACGCAGGGCTTGAACTCATGACACAGAGATCTAGACCTGGGCTGAGATCAATCAGACAATTAACCAACTGCACCACACAGGTGCTGCATTTCATACTTTTTATAAAATAGATACTATCATACTACTGTAGTATTTATATTTAACCTAATACATTTAAAATAAGGACATAACAAGTTTATTTCGAAGTGTTAATATTTTCAATACACTGGAGATTATGTTTTTCAACTATTTAAACACAGCAACAAGTGATAGATGTCAAAAATATGTGAGAAAACCTTTTTTTTTGAAAATTCTTTTATGGATATACAAGCAAAACATCTGAAGACCACTACTTTATAGACATTAATTTTCACCTAATCTTATAATATAGTTAACATTATCTCCCGTTCACAAATGAGAAAACAAAGGTCTAGATACATCAGATGGTTCATCGAGGTCACTCGGCCATACAGGCTAAAAGGCATACAATACGATTTGAGGCTCTAATCACCACACGAAACTGCTCCTCCTTGATTGATGAATAGTCAGGAGGCACTAAATAAAAGTTGGGAAGACCTAGGTAAAAATCTAAAGAAAAAAAACACCTAAGAAAATAATCAAATCCAGTTAAGTAAATTTTTTAAAGGCATTCTTAGCAATGGTCTGTTAATTAACATAAACTATTCTCAATCTCCTATATTCAGTAATTCCAATTTAAATCACAATTCTCATGTTTTCTAAAACACTCATTTTAGTAAGTCATTCTCTGCTTTCTACCATCACTATCATCTCCTCCAATAAAAATATCCTGTATATATACACAAATCCTCTTCTAATTTTCCTATATTCTGATCATAATAATCTTGGTACCTAAGGAATTTTTCTTCCAAATAACTTGCATGGTTACAGGTGAATAATCTCTATGAAGTGGTTAATGAGACTTAAGATAATGTTCTGAAGAAGAGAAAAGGAGACAGGAACTGACCATTTCTCAATTTTTATCACTAATTAATAAATATCTTCTTTTTCCTTTTTCCAATGAAATGTTTTAATCTCTCAGCAAATTATATTGAATTGATATGAAGTAGAAACTTCGCACAACAGTACAACACTCAGAATAAAAGACAGTGGTACTACGTTGAAAGGCGTAGAGGTTCAATACTTCCTTGTAGAATGTGTCTAACAACTGATAATCTTCATTTGTTTGACAAAATTTGCTTATGATGGCTATAGAAAAGTCCACCTAGGTTTAAATGATAACTGGTTTTAGTTGTGTCCTTGGGCTCAGTATTCTTCTGCAGATGATTAAGGAGAAAACTTACACATGAGTTTTTAAAACAGGACATATATCCTTATTCTAATAAAGAGTATCAATTATAATCTGAGTAAGTTAATTGAAAATATGACTAAAAATAGCAATAATTCAGTGATTTTTTCCCCACATTCTGCTAACATTCAAAATTTTAAAAAAATGATGATCAAGTAAACCAGATAATCCACATACTGACCATGTAAAACTACCTGAGGTGTTCTGCACTTTTAATGAATTATTTTTCAAATTTTGAAATTTGTTCTAGTATTTAGTCTATCATGAAATGAAAACCAAAAAGAAGAAAAGAAAAAGCAAAAACAAAAGAAAAACCTTTACAGTGGTCTATGCCATGGCATGTATAATTTGGTTCCAGCAAGAAGTCTGGTTTTGAAACACAAACCACCTAATCTACCTGTGTACAGCTGTCTAGGAAACATAAATCTATCTAATGGAGCAAAAAGATAAATATGTTTATTAACTTATGAAACAGTTCTGGCTGTTGAATTGCTGTTGAATTCTAACTTGTAAATAAGCTTATCATTTCCCCAAAAAGCAGAGTACCAATGAAAGCCCCGAATCAGAAAGGTATAAATGTATGCAGAATCATTCTTCCTAATTATGAAATTTAACCCTTACTGAATAACTGCCTTATGCCCAGTCATGTATTCCTGATAAGAATTCCATGAAGTATTTTTTATTTCCATCTTACAGCTAAGAAACTAAGGATCAGGGAAGGCCACTGGCTTGCTCAGAGCACAAAAATTAAAGAGCTGGGAACTGAAATTAGTCTATCTGCAGCCAAAGCATGCTTTTTCCAAATGTCAAGTTAATACCTGAGGCAGCATAGTAATGTGAAAGTGTCATCCACCTACTAGTTGCATCAATAAACAAAATTAATTTCACAACACATTTAAGATTATTTGAAGCCCACCAGCACACACACTTGATAGCTTTTGAATAAAATGTATTAATAACCATGCCATTTAGAAGGCAACCCAGATCTAGTGAGCACCCTTGTATCATTGTTTTTACCTACTTAAAAACAGACTGCACTGACAATCCTTTTAACACTCATTATTTTATACTCTCCCCTGGGACAGGAGGAGCTACTACCTAAAACCCTTTAAATGGTTGGTAAATAGTTAGCATTGCCATAATGGGCAGGGGAAGAACGATAATACCCATCTATACCCTATAATGAAGCAAACAAGCTATACGCCCCTTCCCCAAAATAAAAGTAAGCTCCATTAATTAATATCTAATACATAACTCGAGAGCTCAACAAAATGTTATTATAAGCGGGCAATGGGCAAAAAACTGACCAACTGTAAGGGAGAAGGAAAGGAAAGCAAAAAACAAAAACAAAACAAAAAAAAAAAAACGACAGGGCTCCTTCAAAGTCTGTCCAAAGCCTGCACTTGAAGAGGGTCTGGGGTGGGGGGAAGGAAACACGCTCCACTCCGGGAGGCTCCAGCAAGGGCGCCTCCATATGCGGAACTCTCGCCCAATCCCCGTCCAGACTGAAATCCCGTGACCGCCAGAGAGCCTGTTTGGAGAAAAGTAGACAGGGAGCCCGCAAGCTGGGTTGGCAGAGGACGCTGGAACCTGGCTGCTCGGGAGAAAATGTCTCCTTGGCAGCTGCAGCCACTGTCCTGTGGCCTGACTTCCTAGGGCTGGCTCGAGGGCGAGGTGTGCCTCTGGCTTCTCCCCACCCCCTTCCCCCATCCCTTTCTCTCCGCGGCTCCTACACTCCGCAGAGCTGTCTCGACCAAAGCTACACCACCTAGCCAAAGAGAAAGAAAAAAGAAAATCCCGTGTGCGCGCGGGTCGGGCAGGGCTCGCCCTCGGCTTCGGCCGATGACAGCAGCCCCGGCATTCGCCGCCCTTGCGGAGCGCGGCCCTCCGCTCCCCAGGGCCGGCAGTGTGGCAATTGACATTTGCATGGTTCTTCCACACGCAGCCCTCACACCCTCTCTTCCAGCCCTCGGCCCAGCAGCCGCTCCTTTCCCAGCCCCGGACCCCCGAATCTGCCGAGGGCCGCCTCCCTCTGCTCTCCCCGACCTCGCCCCAGGCTCATGGGGGCAGAAAGGCGATGCCACCAGCGGGCAAGTGGCCTCCAAAGGAACCATGTTAACCTTGCAATGCACACATCTGCCCACACGCCCTGTGTCACAGCCCTGCCAAGCCTGACAGCCTCCCCGCCAGATGCCTGCCCATCCCAGCCCCGCATCCCCTCCCAACCGCACACCCGGACCCCTACCTCGCCCGCCCTTCTACCTCTTCCACCCTAAGCCATTCCCAGAAAAGGGGAGACAGGATTTTGCTTAAAGCAAATATATCTACCTGGATCAAATTCAGGGATCCGAGCTTGGTATTCAGCTCCGACTCTCATCCCAACATCTGCAAAGCAATGCCAAAAAGAAAAAAAAGAAAAGAGGAAAAAAGAAAAAGAAAAGAAAGAAAAGAAAAAAGAAAAAGGAAGAGACACTTAATAAAATATAAAAATTGCTGGAGGGAGAAAAGAAGCGGCGGGTGGATGGGAAGATATTAACTCCGGGCACTCCGGGAGATGGCAGCAGATGGGGGCGGGGAGCGGGGGGGGGGCGAGGGCGGAGGATTGGTCGAGGGCGGAGGGACGGGGGTCGCGGGGGTTGCTGCTGCACTGCACCGGGAGTTCGAGGCTACCGCAGCGCCCGGGCTCCGAGGGGAGGGAGGGCGGGAGCGCGGCGAGGGGAGGGGGCTGGGGGAGGGGAGGAGGGAGAGGGGCAGGCGGGCTGGCTGGGAGGAGTTCGAGGCTACCACCGTGCTCGTCGTCGCTGCTGCAGCCGCTCTCGGGCTCCGAGTAGTGCAGCCCGCCGTTGGTGGACGAGGCGCCGCCGCCGCCGCCGCCCGCCGGGCTCTTGGCACTGCCGTTGGCCGATCGGTTCTTCCCCAGTAACTCGGGCCCTTTCTCCATCATGCCGGGCATGGTAGAAGAGGGGAGGGGGAAAGGTGAGGGGAAGCGGTAGGAGTCAGGGTGAAGGGGGAGATGGCTTACGAGTGAGGGCGGGAGGGAGAGGAGGAGGAGGAGGAGGAGGTGTAGGAGGAGGAGGAGGAGGAGGAGACGGCGGCGGCGGAGGAGGAGGAGGAGGAGGGTGTTAATATGGAGCCGCCATAACCGCCCCGGTCCGGCAGTAGCGCAGTCGCCTCACAACAACCCGCCCCGGCCCCGCCTCTCTCCCCTCCTCCCTCCGCCCGCCCCGCGCAGTCCCGGGCGCCCCTGTCGGCCGCGCCGCGCTCTACGCCGCCGCCGGTATCACTCCGCCCCGCAGGGAGGTTCCGGCCGCGGGGCGGGGAGGGGCGGAGGGGAAGAGGGGGAAGGGCGGGGAAGCCCCGCTCGCCGACAGCCCGGGCAACCCCAACCGTGTGCTAATAAAATCGCCGCAGAGGCGCGGCCGCCTCTCGGGCTTCCTTCCTAGGGGGCGCTCTGGCACGCGGGCGGAGGCGAATGCGAGGGCGTGGGACTCTTTGCCCTCTTAGGGCGGAAGGAACGCGTCCAGCCTGAGAAAAGACCGGCGCGACCCGAGGCGCCGGAGTCAGAGGAGCGCCCCCCCTTTCTCCGAGGGGGTGGCGGGTCCGGACGGCCGGGTCGGTCTCGGCGGGAGCCGGGGCCCCTTGAGATACAGCGGCGGTTCAGTTGCTCGGTTTCGCGGCTTCTCCGCCGCCGTCGAGCTGGTGTCGCGCCCTTGCCCGCCTTGGAGTCGGACTGTATAGCGGGGCGCCCTGCGAGTTCCAGGCCCAGCGAGCGGGCCAGAGTAGCAGTCGCGGTCATGGTTATCTGGACGCTGCAGTTTTTGTTTCTGAATCCCAGAACTGGGGCCTGACTCCCTAGAGAGACTGAGGGTGCCGAGATGAGTTTCCAGTGCTGACCAGTGCAGCTGTATTTTGCTAAAAGGTGTTTTGGCTTGTTTGTTTTTTTTAAAACCTTTTCCCCCGTTTTCTCTTCTCACCTTTTTATTTATTTTTATCCATTTTTCGTGATGTTTTTTTTGTTGTTGTTGTTAGAAGTGGGTGCTGTCAGTGGTGAAATAAAATTAGGACTGAGGCCTTGTCCAGTTGCTGCTTACTCAGTCCGTGCTGACCCCTGGTCAGCGCTTGGGGCAGAGCTGTAGGGAGGGCGGAGTCCCCCGGTAGAGGTGAGGCAAGAGCTGCATACTGGCAGGGTTTCGAGCCTGGCAGGGGATGTGCTCTGTAATGCTTTTCTGAATTGCATTAGCCAGAAGGAGCAGGGAACTGCATATTTCGTTCACTAGATTTGAGGATGTCTGCTATGTGCCAGGCTGTCTGGCATTGGGAGCTATTTATGATTTGCATTTCTTATTTATTGGTTTTGCTCAGCAGTAAGAATTGAGGACTTCCTGTGAACATCTAGCGTGCAAACGTATGCAAAGCAGTATTTGGGATCCATAGGTAGGGTCTTCTCCAAATCCTTAAACATTGTCCCGTATGAATTCTATTATAGGTCAATGTGGAGTGGATCAAAGCAGAAATAAGCCTCTCCGGCCAGAGCAAAACTTCACTGAAAGCAGTAACATACCTAAAGCAGGAATGCCTCAATCAGGAATTAAGCCAAAACAAAAAAAAAAAAAAAAAAACAAACAAACTGGGAAGTAAATAATTTGGCAAGATCCCCGTCTAAAGGGAAAGTCTCCCGAGCAGGTACAAAACCTATCTTGTTCTGATAGTGGAGGTATCTATCAAAGTTTGATCTATCAAAGTTTGATCTATCAAAGTTTGATATGATTCCATTAAGTCATACAACTAATCCCGTTCGTCTTTTATGTTTCTCAGTAATTACAGTTCTGAGTAGTATTTTAAGTCCCACATAGTTTTTCTACGATGAGAGACCGTCTTGGCCAAATGAATAGCCGTTTCCTATGACAATTTTCACTGTAAAAATTACATTTTTCACTGTAAATTAATACATTGGTATTTTTATTTTTATACACAAGCTTCTAATGAACATAATTCAGCATCTCTGGTCCTGTAATGCAAAGGCAGGACCCTGAACTAAGTGAATTCACAGAGGATAAATGTTCTGAGGCCTCTTGGCCAGCATGTTTTCTAACTCCCCAATTTTGCAACACCTTCCAGCCTCTTGTTTGGAAAGGAATTTCTGCATATAGTCAAGGATTAAAACCTGGTGAAGATTTGGGGACTTTTGTAACTTATTTCTAATTGTTAGTAAAACCCTTAAAGAAGATTCCGCACTTTATTTGAGTAAAGCAAAGAGGGCAGAACAAGGACATTCCACTCTTGGGAAAAGAACTTTAGGGATGGGGGCTTTTCTTTCTGTTTTGCCCTGAAGAAAAGGAAAGCACCTGAAGCTGGCCTGGTTCTGAAGAATAATAATAAGCCTTAAAATGATTTTCCAACAGTTAACAAGAACAGAATTTAAAAAAGGAAAAGCCCAAGAAGAAAATCTTGGGGATATCTATAAGGGGTTAGAGGAAAAGAATCTGGTCAAAGAAGAAGAAAGCTTTAAGAAAGCATTAATAAATAAATCCCAATGATGCAAAATCATGAGAAGGGTTTAAGAAAAGGTCTCTGGATTCATTAACTAGAATAATGTTTGTTATTTTGTTTGGATGCTTTTTTATTAAAAACAATTTTTTTTTTTTTTTTTTGCTATTTTCATTGTAGTTTAAATTTGGAATAGATGATACATTCTCATAGTTCCAAAACCAAAAAATGTGAGAGAAGGGGCGGCTTGGTGGCTCGGTTGAGCATCCAACTCCTGATTTTGGCTCAAGTCATGATCGCACAGTTCCTGAGACCAAGCCCCGAGTTGGGCTCTGTGCTGACAGCTCGGAGCCCACTTGAGATTCTCTGTCCCTCTCTCTCTGCCCCCACCTGATCGCACTTGGTCTTTCTCTCTCTCTCTCTCTCAAAAAGGAATAAACATCAAAAAAACCAAAAGCTATAAGAGGCAGTACTTGACTATTGTGCTGGACATCCCAGCAGTTGCAAAAAAGGCTAGGAAAATATAAAGGTAGGAAAGAAATACATAAATCTGTTATTTGTTGAAGTCATGATGTCTATATAAAATTATAATCTATGAACCTTTAGTATTAATAATGAATTTAACAAATTGCTGGATACAGTCAGTGTATAAATCAATTATATATGTATTTTGTAAATGTTTTTAAAATTTATTTAAAAAAATTTTTTAATATATTTTTAATTTTAAAATTATTTTTAAGAGAGAGAGAGACAGAGTGTGACCAAGGGAGGGGCAGAGAGAGGGAGACACAGAATCTGAAACAGGCTCCAAGCTCTGAGCTGTTGGCACAGAGCCCAACACGGGGCTTGAACTCACAAACCGTGAGATCATGACCTGAGCCGAAGTCAGATGCTTAACCAACTGAGCCACCCAGGCACCCCATAAATCACTTATATTTTTAAATACTAGCACTAAGCAACTAGAAAATGAATTATTAAAAAATTGGTTAACATACAAATGCATCAAAGATACCAAACACCTAGTGTATTAGCTTCCTATGACAGCTGTAACAAATTACCACAAACTCAGTGGCTTAAAACAAACTCCGGTCATATTTCTGGATATCAGAAGTCTGAAATCAAGGTGTCAACAAAGCCGTACTCCCTTTAGAGGCTTTAGGTAGAATCTGTTCCCTGCCTTTTCTAGTTTCTGGTATCTGCTGGCGCTCCTTGGTTTGAATCTACATCACTCCAATCTCTGCCTCTATCTTCATGTTGCCTTTTCTTCTGTGTGTGTCATGAATTTTCCTCTTCCTCTATTATATAAAGCCACTGATAGTGTTAGGGACCCATCTGGATAATCCAGGATTATCTCCTTGTCCCAAGAGCCTTAACTTAATCACACCTGCAAGACTCTTCTTCCAAATAAGGTAACATTTACAGGTTCCCTGGATTAGTACCTGATATTTTGGGGGCACCATCTAACCCATGGCACCAAGGGATAAATCTTAATGAAAGGTATATAAGAACTATATACAATAAAACCTTGGTTTGCGAGCATAATTCATTCCGGAAACATGCTTGTAATCCAAAGCACTTGTATATCAAAGTGAATTTCCCCATAAGAAATATTGGAAACTCAGATGATTCATTCCACAACCCAAGAATATTCATATTAAAATGATTATAATGCTGTAATATAGTACAAAATGAAGAAAATACAAAAGGTAAAGAAAAATAAACAAATTAACCTGCACTTACCTTTGAAAACCTTTGTGACTGGTGTGAGGGAGATGAGAGAGGAAGATTATCATGTAGGATGACTTTCACTATCACTAACAGAATCAGTGCTATCTATTGGCTCAATGGAATCTTCTTTTCATGCAGCTAAAACAAGGAACCTATCCAATGACACTTGCTTTTGACTCCTTGGAGGATTTTGTCGAAATGTGACATCGCATTGTCGTTAAACAGATTCATCACTGCTACAGCCTTATTCGGGTGATGTTTTCTACAAAATTTTGCACTGTTTCCCACATTTTACACATCTCCCTAATCTCATTTGAAGTAAGGGTTTCCTCTGCCTTTTTCTCCTCCTCTGCAGATGAGATGCAGGCATAGACTTCTTATAAAATTTTACAGTTTCAGCCATTCGCTTACCTCATTCATACTTCTCAGTAATTTCCTTCTTAACTTCCACTGTAATCATCTCCTTCTTACAGCCTTTCTTTTGAACCTTTTTCTGCGGGGGGGGGGCATTGTATATACTTGCATGGATGTTGACTACAGTACAGTATTAATAAACTCTTGTCATATGCTGTATTTAATATAACTGGCAATAAGGCAGCAGAGGAAAGGGTGTATATCTGCAGGCAACCTGACCTAGAAAAAAGCATTCCTAAGTTTACTCTTGTGTAGAAAAGCAAAGAACTGTCCAGAGGGGCTTTGAAGTAATAATAATACACTAGTGCCAATTGTGACAACATTCTGAAAAATCACTGATTTCTGCCAAACACCATGGCCTGAGACCAAGCATCCAAGCATGGGAGATGATCACCCACAGTCCCGCAGAGAGAGAGCAAACCATTGGCTCAGTTGTGAACATGTGACCCTCAGTGTCCGTACTACTCGTATTGCAAGATGTTGCTTATTTATCAAGTTAAAATTTATTAGAAGTGTTTGCTCGTCTTGTGGAACACTCACAGAACAAGTTACTTTCAATCCAATGTTTTACTGTACTGAAAATTATAGTATTGAGAGAAATTAGAGGAGACCCAAGTAACTGGTTAGATACCGTATGCTCATGAATTGCAAGACTCAATATTGCAAAAATGTCAGTCACCCCAATTGATCAATAGATTTAGTCTAATCCTTACTAGCATCCCAGCAGGTTGTGTGTATGTCAGATGACAAGTTGGAACTTATATGAAAATTCAGAAGATCAGGAACAGCCAAGACAATCTGGAGAAAGAAATTTGGAGGATCTATACTACCAGGTGTTGGAAAGTAGGACGATGGAACTAAATAGGACTCGTGACCATTTTATTTATGGAAAGGTGACACTGATGTGGAGAAAACAATGGATACTTTAATAAATGCTGTTAGGTTAACTGAATATGTGGAAAGCAAAAAACCTTGATGCCTACTCATACTAAAATAAAAACCAAAACAAAACTCTAAATGGCTTGTGGACCTAAAAATGAAAGGCAAAACAATCGTTCTTTTAGAAAATACCATGGGTTATTATCTTCATAACTTTGGGTAATCAAATTATTTCTTAAATAGGACATAAAAACATGAAAAATATTGAGGATTCCAGAAAATAGTATGGGGCTTGCCTAGCTGGCTCAGTTAGTACAGCATGCAACTAAATCTGAGGGTTGTGAGTTTAAGCCCCACATTTGGGTGTGGAGAGTGCTTTAAAAAATCTTGAAATAGTATAGGAAATGTCAAGGATCTTGAATTATGTCAGGAAACTACAAATAATTTTGTATTCCTGGAGCTTGGAGTGAACTCAGAATGGGCCTAGAGAGTTAGGCAAGGACTGAACCACATAAAGCCCTTGATAGTATTCAAAGGGTTAAGCAATGTATAGATAATGGAAAAGGATCAGAGGAATCTAAGAAAGAGAGTGATCTAGTTCAATTGGTATTTTAGATGAAAATTGAATGTGGCAAAGAAATCAATTAGAAGGCTGTTGAATTAGGAAATTATGAAGTTTTAAATTATGGCAGTGGTAGCGTGATTAGAAGTGGGGATGCAAATATTTAGGAGGTAAAGTTAGCAAAATTTGGGGATTGGTTGAATATGGAAATGAAAAGGGAATGGAGGAGTCTAAGCTGATGCCAGGATTTTGGCTGGAGTGTCTGGGTGGATTGTGTCAACAACAGAGTTGGTGGATACTGAAGGCTTATCAATTTGAGGGACAAGGAGAATGAATTCACTTCCAGATATGTTGGGTTCTCATTGGGGAGATATCCAGCATGCAGTTGGATATATAATTAAGATCAGAGTGCAGAGAGTGTTTTGTTACCAATTGATTATAGCTAACTAAGGTCATGAGACCAGCTAGATCTCACAAGAAGAGGATGTAAAATGAGAAGTATAATGAGCTAAGAATGAAAAGCAGATGAACACCAATGTTGAAGGGCCATAAAGAGGAAAAGGAATCCATAAAAGAGACTGAGCATAAATACAGAAATAAGAGAACTTGGAGAGTGTAACTTCCTGAAAGCAAAGGTATAGAGAGATCTAAAGAAAAAAAGGATCACCAGGACAACAGAAAAGTCAGTTAAGATAAGGCAACAGTGTGCATAATGCTTCAGCAAGTAAGAGAACATGAATGATTTTGGAGAGCAGTTTTACTGGGATCATGAGCAGAGGAACCAAACTGCAGTGGATTGAGAAGTAAGTCCTTTAAGGAAATGGGTACAAGTAATATGAATCTACTCCAGAAAAGTACTCATATGGAAAAGAAAAGGAAAAAATGGAACTACACTTAGTGTCTTAAAGCAAAGTAGCTATGGAGTCATAGGCAAGAGTATGCATATATGTAATATTTCAAAAGTTGAAGTACCAGGAGTGCCTGGGTGGCTCAGTCAGTTAAGCATCCAACTTCATTTCAGGTCATGATCTCCTGGTTCGAGCCCTGCATTGGGCTCTGTGCTGACAGCTCAGAGCCTGGAGCCTGCTTGGGATTCTGTGTCTTCTTCTCTCTCTGCTCCTCCTCTGCTCGCACTCTGTCTCTCTCTCTCAAAAATGAATAAACATTAAAAAAATCTTTTTTTAAAGTTGAAGTACCAAATGCTATTTCTTCCCTATTATCAGATGGATATATAGGTGATATATATATATATATATATATATATATATATATATAGGTGATATCATCCATATCAGATGATATATATCAGATATATACAGCTGGAACTTTATACTAAAGAAAAGAGAGAATAAAGGTTATCTAGGTCTCTAGATAATATAGTAGATGCTTAATAAATGTTTGCTGAATTGAACAAAACCAACATCCAGACCATAGCAGTATATATCTCTTTTCTAACATACACACATAAATAAATATATCTGCCTATACATGCTGAGAATATTCTGAAAGTGTATATAAAAAAACTTTACCACTGGGGAAGGGGTGTCACAGTTTGAGATGGAAGGAGGATTTTATTGTTTGTATCATCTGTTCACAGTTGGTCTCTTTTGCCATGTATATGTATTACTGTTCTGAGGAAATAAATGTTTAAGGAATTAATAGGCAAAACTCAGAGAAGTATAATTTTTAAAATAATGTAAAAGTAAAGTTCCACCTAATAGAAGTTGAAAAGTAGAACAGAAGAGGAAAGATGGAAAGAGGATAGAGGTATTATCTTCATCTTACAAAAGAAAAAAAATTAAGCAGGGCAGTAATTGTGGACTACACCTTAAATCACCAGCTATCCTAGGCACACAGGAAGGACCTCAACAGATGTCCTATTTTATTCATATTATACAGGCTCATAATGATTTTCTTTATGACACCAACTTTGCTGAAAAGTCTATTGATTTGCTTTTTGGTTCTCCTTCACTATTACTTTAGAAGTAGCTGTCTCAGAATAAGTTTAACTCCAAAACGTGGTCAGATGATACTGTGCAACCTTGGACCCAATGGTGGGGAGAGCCCAAACATATTTACATATTTACCACGGGGAGGAGCTTTAGGTTTTTGTTTTGTTCGTTTTATTTTTATGAGAGCCACAGATTCCCAAGGTGGGATGGGGGTGGGACCATATAATCTTAAAGAGCTGACAGGACATTTAGAGGTCTGGCAATGCCTTTGTATTTTTCTTCACCTCCTAGAATAGTTACCATTTCTGAAGCTGCTCCTACAACCTCCATTTAAACAGATACAGAGACAGGAAACTGCAACACAAAGTAGATCATTTCATTTTTTAAGATGTTGAAGTCTTAGAAAGTTTAACTACATCTAAGAGAAACCCCAAATAACTGTCTTAAACAAAATGAAAATTTACTTTTCATGTATAAGATATTCAGAAGTAGGCAGTCCTGGGCTGAAATGACAGCTTCAATGAAAGTGTCAGTGATCCAGGCTCCTTTTATCTCAGCCCTCCACCGTTCCTAGAGTATCACTTTTGCCCTTGTGATCCAAGATGGCTATTATACTCCGGGATGGAGGAAGAAAGGCAGAAGGGCATATCCCTTCTGTTTAAGGAGATTTTCTAGAAGTACCGCTTACAATTTATGCTGATCTATCAATGTTCAGAACTTAGTCACATGGTCCACTAACTTCAAAGGAGGCTGGGAAATGTCAAAGTGCTCCATAAAAATCAAGGTTCTATTGCTGAGGATGAAGGAGGAAATGGCTACTGAAAGGCAACTAGCAAGCTCTGTCACACTGGTCCCTTAAATATTTGAAAAGAACAATCATGTCCCACTTCAACTTCTTTTTCAGACTAAGCAGCATTATCCCTTTTTGACAAATCTTCAGTGATATTGTTTTCAAGTTCAACACCTTTTTTATTATCTTATTAAAGTGCTCTGGTTTATACTTAAAATAAGGCACCCTCCCCCAACTATGTGAGATCTAATTGGTGCAAAATCGATTGGAAATATTTTGACCCCTTTGCACCTTTTTAAGATTAATCCATTTTAGGGGTGCTGGGTGGCTCATTTGGTGAAGCATCCGACTTTTTATTTCTGCTCACATCAAGATTTCCTGGTCATGAGATCAAGCTCCAGGTTGGCTCTGTGCTGGAGGTGGAGTCTGCTTGAGATTCTCTCCTTTTCCCTCTGCCCCTGCCCCACTTGCATACATGAGCTCTCTCTCAAAAACAAACAAAAAAACATTAAAATTAATTCATCCTGAAATAAACTTTCTCAGCAACAACTGCATATGGTTACTAAATCTGGAGTCATCTCTATTCTCTGTGTCTTTTACATTTGTTATTGTTTAGCTTGTCTCTCCTCTTAGACTCCAGTAGGTTTTTATTTTCCTTTTCCCTTCCTTCCCTCCTGAGCAAATGAATATAAATATATTGTCATTTAATTTCACTGGGTTGTTTTAGCTTATCTGAACCTTTTGAGAACTTTTTGAATTCTAACTTTCTGGGTTAGCTCGGGGTGTTTTGCACTTATGATAAAAAGAATTTCTCTTTAAGAACGGAAATAGTATCTTAAGTTATATTCTCAGCTTTGGGTATGGTCCCTGTGCATAGTAGATTCTCAATATTTGTTTAGTGAATGAATTTTGCAGTTAAAAGTAAAGGATATTTTCCTGAAGATTTTTTTTTTTTAATCCTGGAATTGTTTATGAAAGGAGACTATGAAATCTCCCTGCCTTTTAAATAATATAGACATTTATGTGTCTGAGAGAATTATATTTGAACACATATCCTGACTTTTAAAAGTGAGATGGTGATTTAAGCAGTTTTGCAAAATTTCTAGATCATACAAATATGATTTTGTAAAGATTTATTTGGCTAAATTTTTTTAAAAGAAAAGACTAGACAGTAACAAGTTTAAAGTTTGTCTCTTAACTCTGCCCCTAATCCATAGTATCCTTGCCTAACACACTTCTTTCCCTAAGTTTTACAAATTACAAAAAAATAGAATTCACAGATCAAAATTTTTTTCAACTGGAAAGGCATTTAAAGAACATATTCATTAAAATCAGTCTAGGATCCAAATTTTGAGGTAATCTGAAGATTTGGGGATAAGATTAGAGGCATCTGGGTGACTCAGTCAGTTAAGCATCTGACTTCGGCTCAGGTTATGACCTCACAGTTTATGAGTTTGGGCCCCGCTTCGGGCTCTGTGCTGACAGCTCAGAGCCTGGAACCTGCTTTGAATTCTGTGTCTCCCTCTCTCTTTCTCTGCCCTTCCCCAGCTCATGCTCTGTCTCTCTCTCTTAAAAATAAAATAAGCAGGGCGCCTGGGGGGCTCAGTCGGTTAAGCGTCTGACTTTGGCTCAGGTCATGATCTCGCGGTTAGTGGGTTCCAGCCCTGGGTCAGGCTCTGTGCTGACAGCTTGGAGCCTGGAGCCTGCTTCAGATTCAGTGTCTCCCTCTCTCTCTGCCCCTCCCCCACTCATGCTCTGTTTCTGTCTCAATAATAAATAAACAAAAAATAAAATAAAATAAAATAAGCATTAACAAAAATTAAGATTTGGGGATAAGATTTAGATAGGTCAATCTCTTAAATGGAAACAAACTAACATTAAATTCATTTGTGGAAATAACCCTAAAAAGTGACTTGAAAACGTTTTAGAGAAATGCTACTCACGAGATAAGGGGGATCCTAATATATATTCTTGTAGACTGGAGATAGTAATCTAAATATAATGTATAGAATGGTCTATAAATTTGGCACTTAGACATTAATCTCACACACACACACACACACACACACACACCAGTAACTGGCACATAGTAAATATTCAGATGTTGATTATTATTATTAAATGTATAGATTAGAAATAAAATCAAAGAGCTTCTCCAGAAAGAGACCAAGAAATGGCACCCCAAATCTATACAATGGTCCTTTACTTAGAATAAAATATTGCTAGAGATAACATTACAAAGAAACAGGTTCCCTGAAGAAACTCAATTTATTGGATATACACAGGATTTGTTAAAAGTAACTTACCAACTGTGGTATATTTAGACCTCCTTTCCTTCTGGTTACAGGGTCTCTTAGCTACATCTTGATCTGATTTCATTACTTTTGGTTATCAGAATAATGTGATTCTATTTAGCATGGGCCAAATTTGTGGCTCTTGGGGCTTGCAGTGGGCCTAGGACCCTGATTGCTATTAATTCTCTTTCTCTCTCTCTCTCTCTCTCACACACACACACACACACACACACATCTCGTTCCTCATCTCTCAGCTCTATTTTCTCTGTTTACCTTCATTCTCTGTTACTGTAAGAAGCCACTTCTAGATAGGAACTTCCTTTAAGCCTTATTAAATAGCAAGGAATGAAGGAGAAACATGGTGCTTTACTAGACCAGTGGCTTTTCAAACCTTTTGTAACCCAGTGCAATACAGATTATATTGTCAACCCAATAGAGACAGACATAAATGTGTGTCAGTCAGCTGTTTCTGCATAATAACAACCAGAAGATCTCAGAGGCATACAACACTAAGCATTTATTTTCGCTCAATGGTGTATGTTGGTTAGGGTCAGCTGATCTATGCTGGACTCAGCTGGGTGTCATGGCTAATTCTTGGCAGGGCTTGCTCATGTGTCTGGATTGGTTGGTGGTTAGCTGACATAGGCTTCTCTTACTCAGGAGAGGGTCAGCCTTTTTGCTTTATTATGTTTTCAAGTGACTGGACAAGGCCCACCCACATTGGAGAGAGCACCTGCTTAATTCAGTCTAAGGATTTAAATGTTAATCTCACCCAGAAACACCTTCAGAGGAACACTCAAAATATTTGACCAAATATCTGGGCAACCTATGGACCAGTCAACTTGATACATAAAATTAACTATCACAGCCTTTTTATGCTGTGCTTTCCTAGAATAGTAATCATCCCCAATCTACCTCTTAGGTTATTCCTTCCCCACACTCCCTCAGGAAGGAAAATCATTGTAACACTCTTATTTCTGGAAGATATGTCATATTTATCTTGTAGTTTTGTGAACTCCCAATCCACCACTGAATACTCTTTGGGGTTTTAATACCTCACTACCTCACTCTGAATAATACTATTTTACACAAAATTTGTCTTATGTAATTGCATACTTTTTTCCTACAAACACACATGAAGATATTTAAAATCCCTGTGAAATATAATGGAATATAAATATACATACGTTGTTTTTACCAACCAAATGTTTTACATCTTTATTTTTCTTATAAAGTGAAAGATGTGTTTTAAGAAAGGTCTTAAGTTGTTGGGTTTTAAGACTAACTCAGTCTTCTCTTTTACTTTTTCTTCCTATTTTTTTAATGTTTATTTATTTTTGAGAGAGAGAGAGAGAGACAGAGTGTGAGCAGGGGAAGGGCAAAGGGAAAGGGAGACACAGAATCTGAAGCTGTCAGCACAGAGCCTGATGCAGGGCTTGAACTCACAAACAGTGAGATCATGACCTGAGCTGAAGTCAGATGCTCTACTGACCTAGCCACCCATGTGCCCCTTTTTTCTTCATATTTTATTAATAAACCAGAAAAGGCTTCCCTAATTCTTAAGTTTTTTTTTAATTTTTTTTCAGTTTCTTAGTTTGAAGGAACAAAGAAGTTGTAGACACTAGCTGGTGAACCCAGAGTCCTTAAAATTCATTCCATCATTATTTCACCAACATTTACCCATCATAATTTTGAGATATTTGGAACACACAGATGAGTAATGAATAGTCAATTGCTTTAAAGGGTTCATAACCATGAGAGAAAGAGAGAGAGAGAGAGAGACACAGAGAGAGAGAGAGAGAGAGAGAGACTTATCAAAAACATAATCCTGGAGTTTACAAGCTCTCTTTGTCTAGTAACATGCCCCATGCTTCTTCACTTTACAGGTGGACAACTAGATGCAAAAATCTATAACCAGTTGGGCAGATTATATTGAGTGGTATAACCCAGCAAGAGAGAAAACACCAAAGTGACTTCCACTTTTATAAATCTGTGCCTGGGTCTGAGTCTGGCCCAAGAGAATCAAGCCACTGGGCAAAATAACACCCTGGTGACTGATTGGCACCAGGCCAATATGACTTGCCATACCGCCTAACAATCCTGTTTTTTAAAGTCTGCTCCTTTTCTCATTCTCAACAAGGGCTATTTTAAATATTCTCCATTATTTTCATTTCTCCAACCCTACTACTCACTTTACTTTCATAGATGACCTTTTTTCTGACTTCAACCCTCTCCCCCCACCATTAACACTTAACCACCAAATTGTAGTCCAAGCCTCTACCTTCCAGAGGTCAGTGTAGATATCATGGGGGAAGTTCGGTCTCACATTTCCCTTAAGCTACCCACTCAGTTTCTTTTCTAGGCACCTAGTCAGCTGTGTATCACTGTTTTCTGTACTGCTAGTCACTAAGAGGAAATCTGGGACAGGGTATCCTTCAGGGAAGACATGGGACTGGGGCAGACTACCACTCCAGTTTATCCAGGATCACCAGTTAGACTGCAGATACACATGAATCTCTTTACTTATGCGTTGGGCAAATTTTAAAAGTGGATTTGCAGTGTGGGAGAGAAAAGGCCAAAACTCTGCACTGAATGGGCTTCTCCCTGAATCCAAAGGAAAACTATCTGTAGCAAACACTGTCAATATCCTGCCTCATATCCCCTTGGTCTTCTTAAGTTCACTGTGAGGATGATTTCCATCCACAGTTTCTTACCTCAAACCCCCATGTCTCTTTCCTTTGCCTGAAGGCTGTCTTCAGTCCCATGGGAGCTTGTTCTGCTACAGGCAGGTGTGCAACACACAAGTGTGGAGGGGGGGTTACACCTATGGGGCGATCTTCAACCAGTAGGGGCTGGGGTGGGTGAAAAAATGCTCCCTCCACCTCACCACCACAGGGATAATTCTGTGCTGTCGCACATAGTTTCTCAGAGAAGTCTCTGTGGGATTGAGTCCTAGTTGCCTACTCATTAACAATGGAAAACCACTGATTGCTAACCCACTCATTAACCCCACTCAATAAAGCACATTTGTGGCTTTTCTTCCTTTTCTGTCTCATTTTTCCCATGTCTTCTTCTGTGCTTCTTAGAATCACCTCACAAGTAAACTTTCTACACCTAAAGACTTGCACTCAAGAGAATGCTTTTTAAGAAGCCCAAACTAAGATCTTGAACAACTTAGGTTTTTCAAAAAGGGAGTCCCATAACTAGAGTCACCTACTGACTATGAAGCTTTCAGATTTGTTCCTGTATCAGATACCTCTTGTGAACCATTTCAGAGTGTCTAGGCCTCACTTATTTTTTATTCCAACTACTGCTGCGGCAACCAATTCTCTGCATATTCTTTTAGCTTCCTCTAGGTGCAACCTGGCAATATCTCACATCAGGCCCATGGAGCTTGCCTCTCATTCTCCACCTGGGGTTTGTCTGATGACTCCATAGTGAAGAACAGTATAGAAACTGACTCTGGTTCTCATGCTTATGCAACTCAGAAATACTGAGGCTCATGGTTTTGGGCGGGGAGGACCTTTGAGCAATAGGGATGGGATCCAACTGATAACTACTACCCTCCTTTTATCTCTAATTAACAGCCTGGAGATATATCTCAGGCAACTCCTTAACAGTCCCAGTGGATCCTACAGTAAGTCACACACAGTATTGTCCAACTTGATAATGCATCTTTGCAGTGGTTTTTCATCTTCACTGTTCCCACACATCCCTTGATCCTGCTTCCTGGTTCACACTCCTCAATAAAGAATGTATACTTAAGCCTTCGTTTCAGTCTCTGTTTTCTGGTGAATTAGGCTAAGATAGTACCTTTCTTCTTTTCAGCCTCATTTTTTAATTCTTCCCTATGAAAGTTTTACCAACCTTTTGGTAAACCAAGGATGGTGGTGGCTCCCTGGATTCATACTTCTTGCCTCATTAGTGCAGTTCTATAAATTTGCATCATTCAATCTGAAATGATGCCCTGTAATTTCAGAGGCTGGTCAAGGATGTCAAATCACACAGATCCTTTCTTTTTTCTTTTTGCTTTGGTGCATAGCTGTGGGGAGATGTGACACACCAGCTCTCCTAGTGGGTCCAAAGTAGGTTAGGACTAATGAGTTGGGTCCTTTCTTTGATGTAACTATCAGTGTAGATTGCACAACTGTTGCTCTCCTACTATACCTGAAGAGACAAACATGAATATATTGTGGTGGTAGGCACCATCTAAAATGGTTCCTGGTGATCTGTGCTCCTGATATTCACACTTGTATAATCCCCTCCTCCTGAGTGTCAGTGGGATCCAGTGACTTGGTTCTAACAAACAGAATACAGCAAAAGTGATGAGATGTCACTTTCAAGATTAGGTTAGAAAGGACTGTGACTTCCATGTTGCTCACACATTCTCTGGTTCTTCTCTCTTCTCTCTTGTTCACTCTGATGAAGCTAGCTGCCATGTTGTGAGATCCCCTATAGAAAAACCTCCATGGGAAGGAGCTGAGAGAGGCCTCTAGCCAACAGTCTGCAAAGAACTGAGGCCTTCAGTGCAATAGCCCATGAGAAGCAAAATCCTGCTAATGACCAGATGAGTGAGCTTGGAAACACATTCTTCCTTCAGCTGATCTTTGAGGTGATTACAGACAGCCCCCAACTTATGATGGTTTGAATTATAATTTTTTCACCTTATAGTGGTATGGAACCAACACACACACATTCAGTAGAAACTATACTTCAAATTTTGAATTTTAGTCTTTTCCAGCACTGGCAATATACAGTACGATCTTTTTCATGACACTGGGCAGAGGCAGTGAGCTGAAGCTCCCAGTCAGCCAGGCAATTACAAGGGTGGACAACCATTTTGTACCTGAACAACTGGGCTGTTTTTCACTTTCAGTACAGTGTTCAATAAATTACATGGTATGTTCAACACTCTTATAAAATAGGCTTTCTGCTAGATGATGTTGCCCAACTGTAGGCTAATGTTAGTGTTCTGAGCATGTTTAAGGAAGGCTAAGATATGATGTTTGGTAAGTTGGCTGTGTTAAATGTATGTTCAACTTAATGGCATTTTTGATGTATGATGGGTTTATATGGATGAGATCCCATTGTAAGTCAAGGAAGATCTGTATAGCCCCATCTGACATCTTGATTGTAGCCTTGCGAGAGACCCTGGCTCAAAGGACTCAACTAAGCCATTTTGTGATTCCTGACCCACATGAACTGTGAAATAGTAAATGTTATATTAATAATATATTGCCCTTGGGGCGCCTGGGTGGCTCAGTCAGCTGAATATCCAGATCTTGGTTTTCTCTCAGGTCATGATCCCAGGGTCATGAGATTGAGCCCTGCATTGGGCTCTGCACTAAGTGTGGAACCTGCTTAAAATTTTCTCTCCTCCTCTGCCCCTTTCTCTCATTCATGTGTGCACTCTCTCACTCTCTCTCTCAAAAAAAAAAATATATGGTCCAAAACCAAACAGTAATTTTCTGGGACAGTAAATCTAAAGGCATAAAGAAGAAGAGCATATTTTCTGATTACATTTGATTTGAAATGGGTTGCTCCCACAACCCACCCCCAACTGGAATCACCTATTTAAACATTTTATTTATTTATTTATTTATTTAGAGCATGTGCACACATGTGAGCAGGGCAGAGAGGGAGAGAGAGAATCCCAAGTAGGCTCTGAGTTGTGAGTGCAGAGCCTGACGCAGGGCTTGATCCCACAAACTGTGAGATCATGGCATGAACTGAAATCAAGAGTCAGACACTCAACAAACTGAGCTACCCAGGCACTCCTATTTGTTTTTTATTTGAGAGAGAGAGAGAGAGAGAGAGAGCAAAAGCAGGGGGGAGGGGCAGAAGGAGAGGGAGGGAGGGAGGGAAGGGGGGGGGAGAGAGAGAGAGAGAGAGAGAGAGAGAGTCCCAAGCATGCTCCACTCAGTGCAGAGCCTGGAGAAGGGCTCCATCCCACAACCCTGGGATCATGACTGGAACTGAAACCAAGAGTCAAATGCTCAATCAACTGAGCCACCCAAGCACCCTTCAACTAGTTATTTTAAACTGTAGAGTATTTAGTTCCCTTTACACTTTCTCTTTCGGCCTTCAGGTATAATAAAGGAGTTATAAGTATACCTACCTTAGTTGAAACCACAAAAATGATGGTTTGAAGTGTTTTTCTTCAAGAAAAAGATGATTCCATTCTGTTTTTATGCAAGACCAACTCTCTCTGTCTCTCTCTCTCTCTCTCTCTCTGTCTCTCTCTCTTTGTCTCTCTCTCTCTCTCTCTCTCTCTTTCTCTCTCTCTCTCTCAAATTTATTTAGTAGGCACTGAGAACCTACTATTGTGTGCACCAAGTCCACTGACTGAGGTTGGAGGTTACAAGGATTAACTAGACTTAGTCTTTAGTGAGGGAGTCTAACAAATGCATGAAGTCATTAAATATGGTAGGATAAGCCTCAGTTGCTTTGGAAATATAGAGTGGGGATTCTGTAAGATTTTTTGTAGGACTTGATTTCTGAATTGAGAGCTGAACAATAAATGGTAGATGGCCAGATGGAGTAAATGGAAGGGAGTCTGTGGTAAGAGGGAACAGTATATGCAAAGCCTTGGAGTCTTAATCATTAGGTTATTCTATTTCACTTTTTCTCTATTTTTAATGTCTCCCTTTCCATTAGGCCTATTCTTCATCGTCTTTAAACATCTTAATATTTCTTACAATCGAAAACAATGTAAAAGAAGATGGCAGAGTAGGAGGACCCTAATCTCATCTTATTCCACAGATAACAACTAGATAACACACCAGTGAATAACTCAGAAAATGACCTGAAGACAGGCAGAACAAACTCCACAACTAAATATAGAGAAGAGGCCACATTGGAGAGGGTAGGAAGGGTGGAGATGCAGTTGGAAGCTAAATGGACCTGCAGGACTGTCCCTGGGAGGGAGGGAGACTGTGAGCATGGAAAGGGGAGAGAAACACCCTTACACTGAGGAGCCCACACAGGAAGATGCCTCTCCATAACATTTGGCTTTGAAAACCAGAGGGGCCAAATTTTGTGAGTTCTTACAACTAGCAGGACTAAAACCTGGATTTTAGAATCAACAGACTCAGCTCTGGGAGAGCCAGAGAAGTCAAAAGGAAGCTAACTCCCCTCCCTTAAAGAGACAATACAAAAAATAGCTCACGGAGATATAGCATAGAAGCAGCAGTTTGAAAAACATTTCAGGTGTGCAGGAGGGAGAGTAATTTACTCATCTCAGAGCATGTCCCAAAGGGGCAGAGATCCTTGGGAGACTTCTCCAGGAATAAAGGAGCAGGCAGGGGCCAATTTTCTCCCTTACCCCCTAGCATAAACACATGGCCACCTACAGGAACCACCCTGGTGCTGATACTACCTAACTTGCTAACACCAGTCCCCTATCCTCCTCTTTCCCCCTGTGCTGTGTTTCAGTCAAGGCTTGTCTTCAGCCAGGCCTGCTTCAGTCCTGGAGCTGCAGGCCACTCCCACAGAGGACCAGTGGCCCAAATATTGCTAACACCAGTGGACTGCTGCCCTGCCCAACACCACCCTCCCTGCATATTGCAGATCTGCTCCCTCCAATATGTTCTTGTCTGGAGCCCATCAAGGGAGGTGCCACATACCTGGCAGTGTGCAAGCAGCCCCTTCAGTGCCTAGCACCACTCCAAAATGACTCCTGCCCTGGAGAGAGGGGAAGATAACCACACACACCAGTCAGAGGCCTCAACAGTGTGCTGAAGGCAGACAACTGGTCTGACTGCAAGTCTCGCACAACAGTGAAAGCCTTTCAGAGACAACACAGGGAAAATACCTTGCAGTTTGGTGCTACCACATCTCTGGTAAATGCTTAGTCTGACTCAAACCCAAGGCAGCCCCAGACTGGCCCACTAACACCACAGGGAATGAAACACTGACCACAAGAGGCAAAGAAAGCCACTTCAGATAACAGGACTGAAGAAAAATGTGGCTCAGCCACAACAGCAGGGCACATGCACATAGGAGACACACCTGAAGCACCAGATTTCAGTGAACAGGGGACATTGCCCTGCAGGGCACTATAGGACCCATTTTTAATAAGGCCATTATTTTCAAGAGCCAGAGACATAGCTGACTTTCCTAACACAGAAAAAGACACAGGGAGCTAGACAAAATGAGGATACAAGGAATAAGTCCCAAATGAAAGAAAAGGACATAAATCACAGCAAGATACCTAAGCAAAATGAAAATAAGTAATATGCTTGAGAGAGAATTTAAAAATATGATCATAAAGATATCACTGGACTTGAGAAAAGAGTGGAGGACATCCACAAGACCTATAACAAAGAGATTAAAAAAGAACCAATCAGAGATGAGGAACACAATAAAAGAAATTAAAAATACCCTAGATGGAATAAATAGTACATTAGAGGAAGCAGAAAAACAAATTAGAGACTTAGAGGGCAGAGTAATGGAAAGTAATCAAGCTTAGCAGGTGAGAAAAAGATGATGCAAAATGAGAATAGACTTAGGGAACTCAGTGATGCCATCAAGTGTAATAACATTCACATTACAGGGATCCCAGAAGGAGAAGAAAGAGAAAAGAGGGGCAGAATATTTATTTGAAGAAATAATAGCTGAAAACTTCCTGAATCTGGGGAAGGAAACAGAAATCCAGATCCAGGAGGCACAGAGACCCCTTAAAAAATCTATCCAAGGAGGTCCACACCAAGACACATAATACTTAAAATGGCAAAAAGTAGTGATAAAAGGGGATTTTATTTTTTAAAGGGTATTTATTATTTGTTTGTTTATTTTGAGAGAGAGAGAGAGAAAGCACACACACACACACACACACACACACACGTGAGCAGGGGAGGGGCAGAGAGAGAGAGAACTCCAAGTAGGCTCCTCACTATTAGCGCAGAATCCAATGTAGGGCTCAATCCCACAAACCGTGGCACCATGACCTGAGCCAAAATCAAGAGTCAGATGCCTGACCAATTGAGCTACCCAGGCACTTCAGGAGAAGGTAGCAATAGAGAAGAAAACAGTTACATACAAGGAAAATTCCATAAGGCTATCAGCTGATTTTTCAGCAGAAATGTTGCAGGCCATAAGGGATTGGTATGAAAACATTCAAAGCGCTAAAAGGAAAAAAATCTACAGCCAAGAATACTCTATCCAGGACAGCTATCATTCATAATATATGAGGAGAGGTAAAGTGTTTCCCAGACAAACAAAAGTTAAAGGAATTCATGACCACTTATCTAGCCCTACAAGAAATGTCAAAGGGGACTCTGAATGGAAAGGAAAGACCATAAGCAAGAGTAAGGAAAGTAGAAAACACAGAAATAGTAAAGATAAGTATACCTGTAAAAATCAGTCAGGGGACTCACAAGATAAAAGGATGTAAAATATGACACCATATACTTAAAATATGGGGAAGAGAAATGTAAAGAATGGGTTCAAACTTAAGCAGGCATCAACTGAATATAGACTACTATATGCAGAATAGTCACCACAAATCAAAAGCCAGTAATAGCAATGCAAAAATTAAAGAGAAAGGGATCCCAGTATATCACTAAAGAAAGTCTACTAATCGCGAGAGAAAAGAGCAAGGGAAGAAAGGGATAGAGACAAATTAGAAAAACAACCATAAAACAAGTAACAAAATGGCAATAAATACATACCTATCAATAATTACTTTGAATGTAAATGGACTAAATGCTCCAATCAAAAAGACATAGGGTGACAGAATGGATAAAAAACAAGACCCATCCACAGGCTGCCTACAAGGACTCATTCCAGACCTACAGACATGTGCAGATTGAAAGTGAAGGCATGGAGCAGCATTTATCATGCAAATGAATGTTAAAAGAAGGTGGGGGAGCAATGCTTATATAGGACAAAAGAGAAAAAAAAAGATTCAACAAGATCAAATGGGATTTATCTCTGGGATGTAAGTGTGGTTCAATATTCTCAAATCAATTAATGTGATACATCACTAAGAAAAGGATATAAACCATATGATCATTTAAACAGATGCAGAAAAAGTATTTGACAAAGTACAAAACAAAGAGGGAACCAAAGACAAAGAAGGACACTATTTAATAATAAAGAGAACAATCCAGTAAGAAGATTTAATAGTAGTAAATATTTCTGCTCCCAACATGAAGACACCCAGATATTTAAAGCAGTTAATAACAAACATAAAGGAAATAATTGGGGGGTGCCAGGGTGGCTCAGTCAGTTAAATGTCCAACTCTTGATTTCAGCGCAGGTCATGATCTCACACTTCATGAGTTTGAGCCCTGTTTCGGGCTTTGCACTGACAGCACGGAACCTGCTTGGTATTCTCTCTCTCTCTCTCTCTGCCCCTCCTCTGCTCTCTCTCTCAAAATAAATAAGCTTTTAAAAAAAGGAAGTAATTGTTAGTAATACAATAATAGCAGGGAACTTTAACACCCCACTTACATCAATAGATCTATCATGCAAACAGAAAATCAAGGAAACAGTGGCTTTGAATGACACATTCAACCAGATGGACCTAACAGATATATTCACAACATTCCATCGTAAAACAGTAGAATACGCATTCTTTTCAAGTGCACATTGAACATTCTCTAGAACACATCACATATTAGGCCACAAAACAAGTCTCAACAAATTCAAAAAGATCAGTCATACCATGCATCTTTTCTGACCACAATGCTATGAAACTAGAAATCAACCACAAGAAAAAAAAAATCTAGAAAGAGCTCAAAACATGGAGGTTAAATAACATGCTACTAAACAATAAATGAGTCAACCAAAAAATCAAAGAGGAAATAAAAAAATACATAGAGATAAATGAAAATGAAAACACAATGGTCCAAAATCTTTGAGATGCAGCAAAAGCAGTTCTAAGAGGGAAGTTTATAACGATACAGGCCTTCCTCAAGAAGTAAGAAAAATCTCAAACAAGCTAACTTTATACCTAAAGGAGCTAGAAAAAGAACAAACAAAACCCAAACCCAACAAAAGGAGGGAAATAATAAAGATTAGAGCAGAAATAAATGATAGAGAAACAATACAAAACAAACAAACAAAAAGAAACTAAAAAACAATAAAACAGATAAATAAAACCAGGAGGTGGTTCTTAGAAAATGTCAACAAAATTGATAAACTTTTAGCCAGAATCATCAAAAGAGAGAGAGAGAGAGAGAGAGAGAGAGACGACTCAAAGAAACAAAATCAGAAATGAAAGAGAAGAAATAATGACTGACATTACAGAAATATAAAGAATTATAGGAGAATATTATGAAAATTATATGACAACAAATTGAGCAACCTAGAAGAAATGGGTAAATTCCTAGAAACATATAACCTTCCAAATTGAATCAGGAAAAAATAGAAAATTTGAACAGACTGATTACCAGTAATGAAATTGAATTAGTAATCAAAAAACTCCCAACAAACAAAAGTCCAGGGCCAGACAGCTTCACAGGTGAATTCTACCAAACATTTAAAGAAGACTTAATATCTATTCTCTTCAAACTATTCCAAAAAATTGAAGAGGAAGGAAACCTTCCAAATTCATTCTATGAGGCCAGCATTATCCTGATACCAAAACCAGTAAAGACATTACAACAAAAGAGAACTACAGGCCAATATCTGTAGTTGCAAAAATCCTCAACAAAATATTAACAAACCACATCCAACAATACATTAAAAAAATGATTCACTGGTGTGTCTGGGTGGCTCAGCTGGTTGAGTGTATAACTCTTGGTTTCAGCTCAGGTCTTGATCTCAGGGTCGTGAGTGCAAGTTCTGCATCAGGCTCCATGCTGGGTGTGGAGCCTACTTAAAAAAAAAAAAAAAGATCCACCCAGATTAAGTGAGATTCATCTCTGGGATGTAAGTGTGGTTCAATATTCTCAAATCAATCAATGTGATACATCACATCAATAAGAAAAGGATAAAAACCATATATATATGATCATTTCAATAGATGCAGAAAAAGCATTTGACAAAGTACAATATCCATTCATGATATAACCCTCAACAATGTAATGTTTAGAGGGAATATACCTAAACATAATAAAGGCCATATATGAAAAACCAGCTAACATCATATCTGATGGTGAAAAACTGGGAGCTTTTCACCTAAGGTCAGAAACAAGACAAGAATGTCCACTCTCACCAGTTTTATTCAACACTGTACTGGAAGTCATAGGCACAGCAATCAGAAAAGAGAAAGGAATAAAAGGCATCCAAATTAGTAAGGAAGAAGTAAAACTTTCACTATCTGCAGATGACCTGATACTGTATATAGACAATCCTAAAGACTCTACCAAAAACCTACTAGAACTGATACATGAATTTAGTAAGGTGACAGGATACAAAATAAATGTATAGAAATCTGATGCATTTATATACACTAAAAATGAAGCAACATAAAGAGAAATTAAGAACACAATCTTATTTACAATTGCATCAAAAATAATAAAAAATCTAGGAATAAACTTAACTGAAAAGATGAAAGAAATATATTACATGCTTATGGATTGGAAGAACAAAGATTGTTAAAATGTTTGTACTACCCAAAGCAATCTACACATTTAGTGCAATCCCTATCAAAATACCAACAGCATTTTTCACAGAACTTGAACAAACAATACTAAAATTTCTATGGAACCACAGAGGACTGAATAGCTAAATCAATCTTGAAAAGAAAAAAAAGCAAAGCTAGAGATATCATGATTCCAGATTTCAAGTTTACTACAAAAGTGTAGTTACCCAAAGAGTATGGTACTGGCACAAAAATAGACACATAGATAAATACAATGGGATAGAACAGCCAGAAATAAACTCATGATTATATGGTCAATTAATCTTCAATAAAGGAGGCAAGAATATGCAATGGAAAAAAGACAGTCTCTCCAACAAATGGTGTTGGGAAAACTGGACAGCTACATGCAAAAGAATGAAACCGGACCACTTTCTTACACCACACACACACCAAAAAACCTCAAAAGGGATTAAGGACCTAAATGCAAGACCTAAAACTATAAAAATCCTAGAAGAGAGCACAGGCAGTAATTTCTCTAGCATCCGCCATAGCAACATTTTTCTAGATATGTCTCCTAAGGCAAGGGAAACAAAAGCAAAAATAAACTACCTGGACCACCTCAAAAGAGGCATCTCTGCACAGCAAAGGAAATAATCAAGAAACTAAAAGACAATCTACTGAATGGGAGAAGATATTTCCAAATGACATATCCAATAAAGGGTTAGGATCCAAGTACACAAAGAAATTCTGTAACTCAGCACCCCCACAAAACAAATAATCCAATTAAAAAATGGACAGAAGACAGGAATAAACATTTCTCCAATGACATACAGATGGCAAGCCTCTCAACATCAAAAAGATGCTCAACATCACTCATCATCAGGGAAATGCAAATCAGAACTATAATGAGATATCCCCTCACACTTGTCAAAGTGGCTAAAATCTAAAACACAAGAAACAAGAGTTTGTGTGATGCTTAAAAAAAGGAATCCTCTTGCACTGTTTGTGGGAATGCAAACTGGTACAGTCACTGTGGAAAACTGTATGGAGGTTCCTCAAAAAATTAAAAATAAAACTACCCTATGATCCAATAATCATACTCCTGGGTATTTACTCAAAGAATAGGAAAACAGTAATTTGAAAGGGTATATGTACCCCTATATTTCTAGCAGCATTATTTACAATAGCCAAATCGTGGAAGCAGCTCAAGTGTCCATAGATAGATGAATGGATAAAGAAGAGGTTTTATATATATATATAAATCCTATATTTACATATAGGATTTAAGAAACAGCACAAAGGGGGAAAAATAAGAAAGAGAGAAAATCAAGAAGCAGACTCTAACTATAGAGAACAAAGTCATGATTACCAGAAGGGAGGTTGTGGGGGGGGGGGGCGGGGTGGTAAAATAGGTGATGGGGATTAAGGAGCGCATGTGTTGTAATGAGTTTTGGGTGATGTATGGAAATGTTGAATCACTGTGTTGTACACCTGAAACTAATATTACGCTGTGTGTTAACTATACTGGAATTAAAATAAAACCTTTAAAAAAACCAGAAGAAGTCATTTTAATTTTGTTCTTATCTAACCTGTTTGGTGAATAGCTTAGTCATGATCAAAATCAGATAATGCATTTGGAAGCAATATGTAAACTGTAAATTGCTACATGAAAGAATCTATCTAAGACTATAGTTAAAGACAGGAGATTGTTTCTTCTTTTCCCCAGAGGGAATAATCCTAAATCTGTTAACCTTTCTTAATAGGATTTTAATTCCAACCACACAAATTCTTGAGAATTTTTTTTTTGAAAATCCACTAAACTGCAGGCAGAAATAGAGCCCCACACTGATCCTTTACATCTAACATGTAACATGTAATGAGGCCAGAACAGAGTTCCTAGGCCTGCATCATGCTGCTCTAGGTTTGACTTAGATTTCTAGTTTTTAGTGAGATGGAGTATTCTTTGCTGATTTGCATTTTCCTCATTGTAATATTAAGCTCAATCATGCAAACTTTCTCTGTAGCTTTTCTTTGAAAGCACCAAAAAATTAGCTTCAAAATTATTTTAAATGTTAGAGAATATCTAGCTCTTCCCTCTCACCACCAAAAAAAAAAAAAAAAAAAAATATGACAAGTTTCAAGTTTGGGAAAAGCTGCATTTTCCCATCTATATCCAAATGTGAATGCCTGCTTTACTACTCACCAGAAAAAAATCATTTCCAGTTCTCAGAAACCCACTATCTAAAGACAGCTAAGTAAGTTATTTGTAGCTGGAAGTTACTAAGTTACTTCAAAATTCCTTTCTTATATAATATGCTACTAAACTTTTGGCAACAATAAGTTTTAATTTTTTATAGGGAAGCTAGACAAAACTACCAAGGGAGTATTACAAACCAAAAAATTGTTATTATTGATAATAATCTCTTAATATTATGTGGCAACAAAGATATTGAGCCATATTCCACATTTGTATAAACTCTTCTGAAGTATAGCACAGTCATAATTAATGTTATATGATTAAATTTATTTTAAAATCTTGGTGGACCTGAGGCATATAAAATAATAATACATTTTTAATGTTTATTTATTTTTGAGAGAGAGAGAGAGAGAGAGAGCACAAGCAGGGGAGGGGCAGAGAGAGAGAGGGAGACACAGAATTTGAAACAGGCTCCAGGCTCTGAGCTTTCAGCAGAGAGCCCGATGCAGGGCTCCAACCCACAAAATCATGTCTTGAGCCAAAGTCAGATGTTCAACTGACTGAGCCACCCAGGTGCCCCTAAAATAATAATACATTTTAAATGAAGTCAGAAAATTTTCTGAATTTCCCCCCAAAATTTTGGAGAATAACTTTCTTGGCCAATGTCAAGAATTTATGAGACCCTGATAATTTGTCTTAAAATAATATTTTATTAAAAAAATTTAGACTCTTTAGAAACAGAAACTGCTTTGAAATGCTAATTACCCCCACCCCTCCTTGGTTTCTATTGCATTTGTCATCATATCATCTTAAGACATGTTGGTAAGAGGCTGATGTGGAAGGGCTTTGAAACAAGAAGAAAGTCTTTCCAATCTTGAATTAAGGTAATTTTTAAGTATCAAGTCTGCAGACAACCAGGGGGTTGTTCAAGAACAAAGCTTCATCTGTTACCTGTTCTTATGCATTTTAATGTACTGTACACTAAGACTCAAGGAAAAAAAAAAGGTTTAACAAGCTTCTGACTTTTGATTGAAACTCTTTTGCAGGATTTTTCACACACACACACACAAAACATTTTATAACCCAGAGAGTTAAGTTAGGATTTTTTTTTAAAGAAGAATGAGCCAGGTTTTGAAAGGCATTCTTCTAGAAACCTAAATCTTTGCTGATTGCTTCCAGGTTTTGATATATTTCTGTGGCTAACCGGATACCACAGTAGGGGGCACCAAAGAGATGGTAAGTTTGCACCTAGAAAATAATTCTATTCTTGTATGGAAATTGAATTTGCCTTTATAGATTGAATAAATTTACATTTCAAATAGCAAAGGAAATTCTGCAAAGGACTCCTACAACATCCAGACCCAAGTTATCTATAGTCTACCACTGTCAGTGACTTCTTTGCCAATTATCCTGGAATATGCAGAGAAATTCTTATAAGGGCATTTTAAGCACCATGAGGAATGTCTGATTAACGTTTAGAGAAAAGCAATCTAGAATATAAAAACTATAGGTTATATGTCCAAAATACCTTTTTCTGAAGAGCAGGGCTGTGGTCATCAGGGAGAATAGAAACCTAGTAAACAGAAATGGGAGCTGCCGGGGAGTGACAGGAGTTTAAGCTGAGTGAGGTGTGCCCAGAGCTCACATGCTGCTACATGATGGCCTGGATTGGTGGGGCGGGGGCGAGATGCCCTGCCTGCAAGGTGAGCCAGGTGCCTGTCATCCTCAAAGACACTGTAAGGATTAAATTCACCTTGTTGCTCATCCCTGTTTTCATTAATCAACATATAAGTTTCTTGGCCTTGGCCCAGTCTTAAACTTTACTTCCCACCTCTTTCCAAATCATCTAATTGTATTACTAGGAACTTCTTGTCCACAGATTAAACAAACTCTCCAAAACTCTCAAACAATGACTGGGACCTCACCTTCAAGTCTTGCCTTAACTGAAACCTGGCTCTCACCTAGAGATACCCTCCTCTGTGGGCATTTCCAATAGTGGCTATTCTGACACCCAGCTATAGAGGAAGACATTTTATCAGCCCATAAATGGGATCACCTCCTTCTTGCAAGTATTTAAAGGTTGCCTTTTTTCTTTCTGATTTTCTTAGCATGCATAGCCTGGCCCTGCTCAGCACTATCTTTGAGGTTCAGCCAGCCTACCAGAAGAATGTGTTGTCGTCGTCGTCGTCGTCTTCTTCTTCTTCTTCTTCTTCTTTTTGGCTGATAAGCAGCATACAGTTTTGGGGAGTAATTTAATTGGGAAAGTTTTGGCAAGTTTAAATGATAAGTTTAATAGGAAAAGTTCATATTTTGATCTTCACATTACCTTTCATTTTTGACAATATAAAAAGTTTTTTTTTATATTAAACTGTGAGTATGTAAAAGAAAGGAACCAATTTTTTAATGTTTCTTTTTGTAAGTTAATCATCTACTTTATGGATTTTTCTTTCTTTCTTTTTGTATATCATTTGCCTGGAGTTACTTAATTATTTTCCTTTTTTAAAAATATTTTTTAACATTTATTTATTTTTTGAGAGAGAGAGAGAGAGAGAGAGAGAGAGAGTAGGGGAGGGGCAGAGAGAGAAAGGGAGATACAGAATCTGTAGCAGGCTCCAGGCTCTGAGTTGTCAGCACAGAGACTGACATGGGGCTCGGACTCATGAACTAGGAGATTGTGACCTGAGTCGAA
The DNA here is from genome assembly GCA_028646485.1 of Cryptoprocta ferox. Lineage (NCBI taxonomy): Eukaryota > Metazoa > Chordata > Mammalia > Carnivora > Eupleridae > Cryptoprocta > Cryptoprocta ferox. The sequence continues at coordinate 30,296,000 of CM053562.1, forward strand.
GTCAGACGCTTAACCAATTGAGCCACCCAGGCGCCCCTAATTATTTTCTTAAGTACTATTCGGTGAAGCCAAGTACAATTATTGGTGTATTTAGGTTGCCTTTTCCAAGTTTTGTTCCCTAAATCAGACTCTTTAACCACTTTGAGAGCCACACTACCATGCTTATGTGATAATTACTTAACGACGCATTCTTAAGTCCTTGGAGGGATTCTGATCAATGTTTTCTCTGAAATCTTGTAAAAGTATTTTACTTCCTTTTGCAGCAAAGGCATGTACTATTGCTTATAATAAGTTTGGAAAGATTACTTGAATGAAGGCTGCTGCTTCACATTTCCATAAGAAAAAGCCCATGTTCTAGACCTCCACTTTTCCATCCTTATGTAACAATCCTTTCTTTGGAATTGATACTATCCAACTATCTTCATTGCTGATGTCTTCACATCTTAAGGTTATTCCCCTCATTCTTGAAGATTTTGGCTCCTGTCTTCTCTTTCTAATACCTTCCATCATCCTAGATGGCTCTATGCAACACCAAAGCCTCAAAGTTCTTTAACAGCTTTGACCCCATTAACCCATCCAATCACAGTTGTGGGATGGAAGGCGAGTATAGTAGACTGAAACTTTCATAGGCCCTAATGAACCATGCTAGTAATTATGCTCTGTGTATTTCTTCACCTTGACGCTGAGCTGGCTGTGTGACCTGCATGTAATAATTACATCAGTTCCAATCCTCAAGTTTAAGAAGTCCTGAGAGCCCTCACTTTTGCATTCTTGGAGAAGCCATCTGTCATTCTGTAAGTATCCCAAACTAACCTTTTGGAGAGGCCACATGGAGGAGAATCAAGGCCCTAGGAAACAGCCTCAGCTCAGCTAATAGCCAGCACCAACTTGACAGCCATGTAAGCACTGCTATTTTGAACATCTTAGCACCCCATCACCCAGGAGGCACCTGTGAAGTAGAATAACTACCTAGTCAATGCATACATTATGAAAAATAATAATTTGTTGTGGTTTTAAGCCTGTACATTTTATGGGTAGTTTGTTATGCAGCACTAGATAATGGAGACAAAAAGTGTCTTCTCTCCCCACATTCCCATCCTGGCCCATAAAGTAGGAACATATATGACCTCTCTTCTACTCCTTTAGGTGTAATTCCCATGAGTAGCTAATATAATTGTGAAGAATTTGCCTGTAGTGAGTTGAACAGTGTCTCTCCCCTAAATTTGTGTCCATCCAAAATCTCAGAATGTGAACTTTTTTGGACACAGGATAATTAGTTAAGGATCTTGGGAGGAAATAATCTTGGATTTAGGGTAGGTTCTAAATCTTTTTTTTAAAAGGTAACTCTTACTTTATTATCTATTTTTGAGTAGATTCCTATTCAAGTCAAGTTAAATCTCATTAAAAAAAAAAAGAAGTACCTCACTAGCAACAGCAAATAAGTTATCACCATAGTTTTTACCTCATAAGACAAAATTTATAAGTTCAGTGAGAAATAGGCATAATAATGTCTTAACTGTTTCCTTAGTTTAATATGTAAAATATATTATTAATCTAACCACCCCCAAAATAACATGCCATATTTTCCATATATCATATTGTAAATCATATAATCTATTTTCAGTTTTATAATGACATTCAGTAATCTAAACTACTTCCAAATGGCCATAGGCCAGAGTTACATCTATTCACATTTTTCCTTTTTTTTTTTTAATTTGAATCCAAGTTGGTTGACATATAGTGCTATAATGATTTCAGGAATAGAATTTAGTGATTCATCACTTACATATAACACCCAGTGCTCATCCTAACAATTATTTTCCTTAATGTCCCTCACCCATTTAGCCATCCCCCGAACCCAGCACCCCTCCAGCACCCCTCAGTTTGTTCTCTGTATTTAAGAATCTCTTATAGTTTGTCTCCCTCTCTTTTTATATTATTTTTGGTTCTCTTCCCTTATGTTCATCTGTTTTGTATTTTAAATTCCACATATGAGTGAAGTCATATTTGTCTTTCTCTGAGTGATTGATTTTGCTCAGCATAATACATTCTAGTTCCATCTATGTTGTTGCAGATGGCAAGATTTCATTCTTTTTGATTGTCAAGTAATATTCCATTGTGTATATATACCATATATTTATCCATTCATTGGTTGATGGACATTTGGGCTCTTTCCATACTTTGGCTATTGTCAATAGTGCTGCTATAAACATTGGGGTATATGTGCCCTTTGAAACAGCACTTCTGTATCCTTTGGATAAATACCTAGTAGTGCAATTGTTGGGTTGCAGGATAGTTCTATTTTTAATGTTTTGAGGAACCTCCATACTATTTCCCAGAATGGCTGCAGCACTTTGCATTCCCACCAGCAGTGCAAAAGTGTTCCTCTTTCTCCGCCTCCTCACCAACATCTGTTGTTGCCTGAGTTGTTAATTTTAGCCATTCTGACAGGTGTGAGGTGGTATCTCATCATGGTTTTGATTTGTATTTCCCTGATGATGAGTGATGTTGAGCACTTTTTCATGTGTCTGTTAGCCATCTGGATATCTGCTCTGGAAAAGTGTCTATTCATGTCTTTTGCCTATTTCTCCACTGGATTATTTGTTTTTTGGGTGTTGATTTTGATAAATTCTTTATAAGTTTTGGATACTAACCCTTTATCTGATATGTCATTTGCAAATATCTTCTCCCATCTTTTTGGGTCCTTTTTAGTTTTGCCGATTGTTTCCTTCATTGTGCAAAAGCTTTTTATCTTGACGAGGTCCCAGTAGTTCTTTTTTTGCTTTTGTTTCTTTGCCTCCAGAGACATGTCAAGCAAGAAGTTGCTGTGGCTAAGGTCAAAGAGGTTGTTGCCTGTTTTCTCCTATAGGATTTTGAGTGCTTTCTGTCTTACATTTAGGTAAGATTTCTCTTTCTGATGCTTCATTATTGGTGTATAGAAATGCAACCAATTTCTGTGCATTGATATTATACCCTGCGACTTTGTTGAATTCATGGATCAGTTCTAATAGTTTTTTGGTGGATTCTTTTGGGTTTTCCATGTAGAGAATCATGTCATCTGCAAAAAAGTGAAAGTTTGACTTCTGTATTGCTGATTTGTATGTCTTTTATTTCTTTGTGTTGTCTGATTGCTGAGGCTAGGACGTTCAACATTATGTTGAATAACAGTGGTGAGAATGGACATCCTTGTCGTGGACCATAGGGGGAAAACTCTCAATTTTTCCCCATTGAGGATGATATTAGCGGTGGGTCTTTCATATATGACTTTTATGATCTTGAGGTATGCTCCTTATATCTCTACTTTCTTGAAGGTTTTTATTAATAAAAGATGCTATATTTTGTCAAATGCTTTTTCAGCATCTATTGAGAGGATCATGTGGTTCTTATCCTTTGTTTTATTAATGTGATGTATCACACTGATTGATAGGCAGGTATTGAACCAGCCCTGCATCCCAGGAATAAATCCCACTTGATTGTGGTGAATAATTTTTTAATGTATTTTTGTATCCACTTGGCTAGTATCTTGTTGAGAATTTTTGCATCCATGTTCATCAGGAAAATTGGTCTGTAGTTCTCCTTTTTAGTAGGGTCTTTGTCTGGCTTTGGAGGGTAGGTTCTAAATATAATGACTGATATGTTTATATTAGAAAGGTGAGAGAGATTTGGACACACAGAGACACAAAGGAGAAAATATGAAGACAGAGACAGGGTTTGGAATAATTGGTCTATAAGCCAAGGTCTTCTAGGAGCCACCAGGAGCTGGAAGAGGCAAGGAAGGTTCCCCCCTAGAAATGTTGGCGCCGTAATTTTGGATTTCTGGCCTTCAGTACTGTAAGAGAATAGATTTCTCTTGTTTTAAGCCACCCAGTTTATGGTAGTTTGTTACAGTAACCCTAGGAAATGAATACATTGACATTCACTCATGGATGAAATCACTGCATTGAAAGGAAATGGGTGACCACAATTCTTGGATACATCTGTACCTGGATGAATGCAGCAGGCCTGAGCTTCTAATCCATGCAGCTGATTAGAAAAGTGGAGTTGGAGTCTCTTATCCAGATCCTGTCATATCTCTGACTCTCAGGAACTTCTTCCTTCCCAAAGCTACTTCAGATGGTCAAGTGTATCTACCCGCTCTCTGCCAATCCAGGATCCTATTTCTTCTGATATAAGGTAGTTCAGTTCAAGTGCAGTGAGTGTTTCCAATTAGCATCAAAGACAGTAACTAACTTTTTAAAAATGTTAGTGCTGTCAAGGGACATAATTATGGACAAGAGACATGATTTAAGAGTCTGGAGGGAAGTTTGCATGGGATAAATCCAAAATAGTATTTTTATTCACCCCACACTATGCAGCTTACTTTGCCAATGAAGTATGAGCTGAAGTAACACGTATCCTTTCAGTAGTAGTTTTGAGAACTGCATGTGATTCATCATAATATCTTTTTCCTGTTTCCACATTCATGGAATCACATGTTAAGATGACCTCTATCAGTATGGGTCCTTGAGTGTCTTTAATGAGCAAATTTCTCTTAGTGCTCCATAGTAAAACATAGTGTGAAGAAGTAGTGTTTGTTTTTAAAACAAAGTTCTTTTAATATTACTGAAATTTTTCAGGTTGTTTGTTCTCAGAATAACCTGGCCTATCCTGTCTATTTCAATACCAATATCAGTAAATTCAGTGATCATCTAAAATTATACTCTTTCTTTCTCATTCTAACACCTTTAGAATTCATTTTTACACTTACTCTCCATATTTTTGCACAACATAAGATAGCAAAATCTTAAAATTATTAGAAACCGTAATCCCCTTTTCTTCTTTTAAATTTGCAGTTACCTCTCAGGGGATCTCTAGAGGTGCTAGATATTGTCTGATGCTACAGTGGTCAGAAGTTAGGAAACTGAATTTCCCAGACTCCCTTGTCATCAGGGTTTGGGTTTTGATTCTTCCAGTGAGAGTTATTCATGCTATATTGTGGAAGGTGGAAGATAGTAGAAATCATTTTTGCTGAGTCTTAGCAGGCAGGCATGTAGTCTTCAGCGACATCAGGTGTGAGATTGTGCAGTGGTTTCTAGGCTTTCTACTGAGCACCATGTTTTGGTGTAACAGGCTGTTGAGATGGTTGGTGTCAGTTTCATGTGATTCCTGAAACTTTCTGATTTCCAAATATAACTAATGACTTTCCTGTCCATTGCCCACTTCTACACTTCCAAAAGTTTTATAAACATTTAATCTCTTTTGTTAAATACTTTCCTGCCCCCCAAAACAGTGTTCCTGTTTTCCTGACCATAGACTTATAGACAATGGTCTGACTCTAATTATTATTTAGGCATAGACACCAATCAATCAGAGCAGATGCTAAACTAATAAAAATAGATTCTAGTTATAAGCAACCAGTACAACTTTACTGGTGGTACCAACTGAATATGAATATCAGCTCTAGTTAAGGAATTGGAGAAATGTATATGTGAGAGAGGCATGATGTACATTGCTCTCCCTATGGACAAGGTCTTCACAGTTTCAAGAAACAGCTTCATCTGACAGGTAAGAGGTATCTACATTGCTAGTATGGTATAACAAATGTATATGGTCTTTTTCTCAAGTTTCTGGCACAGAGTTCCTAAGACCCTTGGAAATTCCTGAGCTATAGGATAATCTTTTGTCATGCATTAGAAATCCTTTTGAGCATACTTGAGTTTATGCTAATGAGACAATAATGTGGGGTCCTCAGATAGCCTTGAGATGGAGCTGTTCACCAGAAAGACCAAGTGATTAGAGTATTGGAACTTTCAGACCAACCGATGACCTCCAGAAAGGAGAAATGAAGGGGAGCTACAAATTAAGTGCTATAAAATCTTGAACAGCAAGAGTTGATGGCCTTCTGGGTTGTCAAACACGTGGAAATGGGGGAAAATGGAGCATGCAGACATCATGGAAGCTCTGCACCCTTCCCATAAACCTTGATTTATGCATCTCTTCCATCTGGCTGTTCCTGAGTTATATCCTTTTGTAATAACTGGTAATTCAATAAGTAAAATGGGACAGGGAGGAAAACAATAAGAAAACATAATAAATATGGGTTTATTAAGGAGTTTTTGTGTGTCTGAAAATGTCTTTATTTCACCTTCATTTTTGAAGGATATTTTAACTGGATATAACTTTCTGGATTGGTGTTACTCTCTAAAAATTTGAAAATTTTATTCCATTGTCTTCTGACTTCCATATTTTCTTGTTGAGGAGTCAGCTGTCAGTTTTTATTGTTACTCCTTTAAAATTATGCATCTCTCCCTCTTCCTCTGCTTTTAAGATTTCTTCCTTTTTCTTTAATTTTAACAATTTTACTCTGATATGTCTAGATATTATTTTCCTTATATTTGTTCTACTTGAGATTTTTTGAGCTTTTTGAATTGGTTGCTTCTTGTCTTTCAACAATTTTGGAAAATTTCTCAGACAGTGTCTCTTCAAATCCAATTTTTGCCCATTCTCTTTCACTTCTCCTTTGAAACTGCATATTTTGATTGTTTTACCATATCTTACAAGTCCATTTTATAACTCTCTTTATTTTCCTTTCTTTTTACCTGTTTCAATCTGTATAATTTCTTCTGATCTATTTTCTAGTTAACCGATCATCTCTTGCATTGTGTCTAATTTGTTGTCAATACTACATATTAAGTACTTTATTTCTTAAAATTTTTTAAATTTAATTTTTATTTTTACATATCTTCACTTCTCTAATAAAATTCTCTATATTTACTGATTTTCTGCATCATTCCCTTGATATTGTTGAATATATTAATCAAGTTATTTTAACTTATTAAAATGATAACTTCAAAAATGAGTCATCTGAGTATCTATTTCTACTTTATATTTTTATTTTGCTTTTTAATCATTTGGTCCAGTACATTTTTTTAATTTAATGCTGTACATTGTATATGAAACTTTTAGAGGTAATGGATGATGTTATCTTCCTCCAAAGATAAATTTTTAAAAATTTCTTCTTACCCTTATTTAAGTAGAGACAGATTACATTGATTCCTATCAATCTCTGTGATGGTTTGAAACTGGGTTTAAAGTTTTGTGAGGGATGATATATTACTCTTGTAGCCTTTAACCAAGGGTGTAGTTACTCAGAAATCTCCACTTGAAAACTCATATTGTCCATAATTCCTTTTCCATTTCAGGTTCTGAACTCCTTTTTTTGTCTTTTTAGCTTCATAAGACTGCCTAAATCTGTGTGTATCCTTTAGACACCTTAACAAGTTTGAGGTGTGTGTGTGTGTGTGTGTGTGTGTGTTGTTTGTTTGCCTTTTTTTTTTTTTTTTTTTTATCGGTAATGGTCTTCCTTCTTACCCCATTCCCTCAAAGTCTTAGAATTCAGAAATTTCCGGGGTGCCTGAGTGGCTCAGTTGGTTAAGCATCCAACTTTGGCTCAGGTCATGATCTCATGGTTCGTGGGTTCAAGCCCCGCTTTGGGCTCTGTGCTGACAGCTCAGAGCCTGGAGCCTGTCTTCAGATTCTGTGTCTCCCTCTCTCTCTGCCCTTCCCCTGCTCACTCTGTGTCTCTCTCTCTCTCAAAAATAAATAAAAAACATTAAAAAATTAAAAAAAAGAATTCAGAAATTTCCTTGAGGCAAAATCCTTGTGGAATGTTATGCTGATTTCTCTGTGATTCTCTTCTCTCTGTGATCCTGACTGCCATACTTCTCTTGAATCTTAATTTTTGTCTTTCTATCCTCATTAAATTACCAAAAGCTCTTGACCACTGCTTTATGCTGTTCCCTTATCTCTTATTTAGAAAATGGCAAATTCCCTGAGAGGAAAAATTTGTGGAGAATGTCTGATACATTCCAGTTTGTTTCCCTCTAGGATTTTTACTTTCTTGGTCTGGCTATTTGGCTGTTGTTCAGTATCTTCAAATGACTGACTTTTAGTTTTTGTATTTTATATAGCTTTATAGTTGTTCTTGATATGTGTTAAATTGATAAGAGCTTCTCTTAAAAGATCTTAATGTAAGACTTAAAGAGTAAAAGTCTAAAGCCCATACAGATTTTTATGGTTAAAAGAACCATAACATTTCCAATTGCTATTTATTAGACTCTTAAGTTTTTAGCATCCTCTGGATACACCAAATAGGAGATGGCTTTCAAAGTTTTTCTTAAATCATCTCTTCTGTTCTCTTCACTTGTTATACACTCATATAAGTAAGTGTGCATTACATGTCTATTTTGTCCATTACATTCATCCCAACAGAAGAGTCTTTGAATAGCAACAACAAAAAAAAAGCTTCCAAATAGACTAGTTGAGAGGAAGAAATACAACTCTTTCTTAAGTAAAGAATGTTGAACAAAATTTTCACTTTTTGCTTATTGAGAATCAAAGTAGTAGTCTGCATCAGTGCTTTTTTGTTCTTGAAGTAAATAACTCTCTCTTGTCTTTCTTTTTTCTTTCAATTTTTTTAATGTTTATTTATTTTTGAGAGAGAGAGAGAAAGAGTGAGAGTGGGGGGGGGTCAGAGAAGGAGAGAGAGAGAGAGAGAAGACAGACAGAATCTGAAGCAGCTCCAGGCTCTGAGCTGTCAGCACAGAGCCCAATGTGGGGCTCAAACTCATGAATGGTGAGATCATGACCTGAGCTGAATTCAGATGCTTAGCAGACTGAGAGCCCCCCAGGCACCCCTCTGGTCCTACTTTCTATAGCCATCAAGTAGTGGCTTATTACAACAATGACTCTTCAAAATGCAATTGATACACCTCTGCATTTGCCACTCAAAAAATTTGTCATAATTTTTAACACTTTTTTGTAACGTGGCATCAAAATGGTTATCCATGATTCATTGACTGAATGCTTGTCTTGTTTCAGGCACTGAGCATGCAGTGGTAAGCAAACAGACACATGGTTGTTCTAGTCTGTGATAAAAATGACATGCCTCGGGGTGACTGGGTGGCTCAGTCGGTTGAATGTCTGACTCTTGATTTTTGGCTCAGGTCATGATCCCAGGGTTATGGGATCAAGTCCCATGTCAGGCTTCATGCTGAGAGTGGAGCCAGATTAAGATTCTCTCTCTCTTTGCTCCTCTCCCCCTGCTTGCACTCTCTCACTCTCGGACATGTCTCAGGAGTCATAGATGATGCAGATAGAACTCAATCACTCTTTTTCCTGAATATTGCCAGCCTTCTGCACGGTCTTCATTCACAGTTGGGCTGTCTTCTCTTTCAGTGATGCTTCTGAAATTTTGTGGTTTGTAGTACTGAGTGTTTCCACACTGCATGCTGTTATTCTGGTTTTGGTGGTGATAATGTTGTCTTCCTTTTTGTTTCATCTATCTTCTCCATGGTAACTTCTTGAAGCTGCCAAAATGATGTTACTTTTTTCCTTTTCCTTTCTCTTAACCGTTCCTGCACAGTTGCCAAGGAAAACCTGATAAGATTAAGTGTAGTATTAATTTAAATATTCTCTGTTTGTATAGAGATAAAGTACATGACTTTAATGACATCTATTTCAAACTAGCTTCAGGCTTTTACTGCATTTGCTTTAGTTTTTTATTATCTCACAGATGTTCCTGAGTTGAGGTTCCTGGAAGTCTAAGTACCAGATAAATAGGGTGATGTCTGTGAGGACAAAGTTTAGACAATGTTGTTGGGGAAATTGGGGGTGAGAGGTAAGCATTATGGGCTGTTTGAGATGATCCTAATTTTAAAAAAGACTCTAATAAGAATGAGTAAGGGATGGCCTATAGGTATTTTTAACTCATTCTTAGCATCTCCTGCTCCTGGTTCCCAAGTGGTAACTAGTGGGAAAGAAAGGCTACTCCCTCTCTAAAGTTGGCTAACTTCATCCTGCCCATTATTCCCTTTCAGTAAGCTGGTTAGTCTACTCTCAGCATCTCAAATTCTCACTATCTTCAGTTCTACAGTTTTGATTGGCTCTGTCACATTGTGACAGTTATTAACTAGTCGACCATTCTGTTCTCTGCTTTGTGTTGCTGGACTCTGCAAACCACAGTTTTTGCTTTGCCAGCTATCCCCTGTTAGGTTTTGACAGTAGTGATTCTTTACATTGACAATGACAAGTGATCGCACTCTTTGGTTTCTGTTTGCAGTTTTTTCCACAATATCAGTACCAGCCTTACTATAAATCCAGAGAAATAACACCACCTGACCAGTGTTCTTCCTCAAAGGATTAAGTACCAGCTCCATGGGGCTCTTCTTCCAAGCCTCTACATTTTAATAATACCAATGTTTTCATTTTCTGTTTTCCCTCAGCCCTAAGACTTGTACTTGCTTCCTGAGGTTACTTTCTTTGTGATGCCTTAGCTTCTATGTTTGCCTTTTCAGTTCCCTACACATAACTAACTATTGTTTAGATTAAATTCTCTGTTGAAATAATTTATGTAGTTTTTCTTTTTTGAATTTGACCCTGACTGATGCACATGTGCCATTTTATTTCTTCCATAGGACATCCCATGGGTTTATGGCATGCTAAAAGTATATAGAAGATGGCCAACATTCGTATCAATCAGCCCATAGTTCCTGGATTCCAGGTAAGGAATGTATGCTATAGCAAAAGCCTGTTCAGATAGGAAGAGGGTGGTAAGTAGTTACTGATTTCTAAAACACAGAAATTTCTAGTAAAAATTTTAGCACAATGCAGAAACCTGATGGAAACATGGGGATGAAGTTTGTTACCACACAATTAAGCTTCCTTTTTGATTCTCCAAGATAATTGAATGTTCCCAATGGATGAGGAGTAGGATCTCTGCTGAAGTAATCTGCAGTCTGGCTCTTGTGGTAATTTTTACTTAACACTTCTCATAAGGATTATTAAACAGTTATTTTTTTTACCCAACTAGGCTGCTTCTTAAGGACAGGGATTATGTCTGTTTTGCTCCTTTCTGTATTTCCAATTTATAGCACAGTGCCTGGCAGAATGATGTTCAAAAAAATTTGTCAAATGAGAAACAGAAGGAAAAAGAATTTACACCTAAAGATCACATGCACAGAGCACACAAAATGTCCCTTTTTGGAAGTTATCAACTGGTCTAGAAGCTCAGGAAATCATTTTCCTCTAAAGTTCCTCTTATTTTATTGTTGAAGGCTGTCCATCAACCAGGAATAGAATTAGTTGGTGCATATAAGCTTTTGTCATTCTACTTCCCCTTTCTAGTAAACTGACAGTGAAGGAGGACATCAAGATTTCTTGTTCAGAAAAATTATAGGCCTAAAAGCCTTTCTGCCCAAACCACCTAGAAATGCTGGATAAAAGTTAAGAAGCATTATTTTAAATATGTTTCTGAGGTGAGTCCTGCTTCCCCCCCCCCCCCAGATTATCTATTCTGATATTCCCTGTCCCCATTTTTGGAATGTTTAGTCCCTTAATATTTAATGTAGTGAGAGATGTGGTTTTGTTTAAGACTGGTTTTTCATATTTTTTTTCTTTTAGTCTCCTTTGGTTTTTGTTTTGTTTTGTTGTTTCCTCACCTTCTACCTCTTTTGGAATTTTATTTTTATTTATTGGATTATTTTTAGCAGTAATTTCTAGTTATTTATTCCAGAAGTAACAATATACATCATTAACTTTTCAGTATATTCGGATTTAAAATTTCATGTCTCATAGTGTGTAAATCTTCATTTGTATAGGTCCATTTAACCCTCTATCTGCCATCTTTATGCTCTAGTTATCATATGTATTATATCTACATTCATTATAATCTTCAAAAATAAGTCTATAATTTTTTCTCTAAAAATTATGTTTATTTGAAATAAAATAGGAGAAGCAGTCATATATATTGATTCAATATTTACCATTCTTGATTGATGGCTCTAATTCATTCCTGAAGATCTGAGCTTCTCTTTTATGTCATTTCTCTTTCGTCTGATGAATTCCTTTTAGCATTTCTTATAGTACACTCTGGTGGTAATGAAATCTCCTTGTTTACTTTTATTTAAAAACTTGTTTTATGGAGCACCTGGGTGGCTCAGTTGGCTGGGTGTCTGACCTCAGCTCAGGTCATGATCTCATGGCTCGTGAGTTTGAGCCCCTCATCAAGCTCTGTGCTGACAGCTCAGAGCCTGGAGCCTGCTTTGGATTTTGTGTCTTGTTCTCTTTCTGCCCCTCCCTCACTCACACTCTGTCTCTCTCCTTCTCAAAAATAAATAAACATCAAAAAAATTTTTAACTTCTTTAGTTCTCTTTCATTCTCATAGGATATATTTGCTAGATACAACATGCTGAATTAATAGTTTTATTCTGTAAGGACTTGAAAAATATTGTTCACTGTTTTCTGGCCCCCATAGCTTTTCATGAAAAGTCCAAAGTCATTGAATAATTTTCCCTCTTGTATGTAATGTTTCTTATAGCTGCTTTCACAGTTTTCTCTTTATTTTTAGTTCAACAGTATTTGGTATCTATTGCTGTGTAACATTATTCTAAAACTTAGCAGCTAAAACAATACACATTTATTATCTTGCTGTTTCTGTGGGTCAGGAATTCAGAATCTGGGCACAGCTTCCTGGGTTCTCTGGTATTGGTCTCTCATGGGCTAATTGCAGTTTTCTCAGGCTTGATTGTGAAGAATGTGCACATACCTCATGTTTGTGATTGTTGCCAACATTCAGTTTCCTATGGGCTGTTGGCCAGATGTCTCAGGTCCTCATGAGCTATTGGCCAGAAGTTTCCCTCAGTTCCTTGCCACGTAGTCCTCTCCATAGAGCATCTCACAGCATGGTAGCCTGTTTAGTGAAAGTAAGCAAGCAGAATGGAGGAGGGGGGGGGTGGTTGAGGTGGGGAGAGAGAGAGAGTGCATACTACCAAGAGGAAAGTCACAATTTTTGTCATCTAATCATGGAAGTTACATCCCATCAGTTTTCTCTATTTTATTCACCAAAAGCAAAGTCATAAGGTTCAGCCTGCACTCAAGGAAATGGATTACACCAGGGCATGAATACTCTGAGGGTGGAGTCATTTGGACCCATGTCAGAAACTGCCTACCAGTTTGACTATAATATGTTCAGACATGGTTTTCTTTGTATTTTTTTAAAAAGTAGTCTCCATGCCCAACATGGTGCTTGAACTCACAATCCTGAGATCAAGAGTTGTATGGTCTACTGACTGAGCCATTCAGGTTACCCTGTATTTTTCTTATTGGGATTTGCTAAGCTTCTTGAATCTGTAAATATATATATATTTACCAAATGTGGGACGTTTTGTTGCCATGAATTCCTCATATATTTTTTCTATCCCATTCTCTTTCTTCTCTATTTTTGGGATTCCAGTTGCCTGTATGTCAGCCCTTTTGATATTTCAACCCTCAGATTCCTAAGGCTCTGTTAATGTTTTCAAAAATTTTCTGTTTTTTTTTTTTTTCAGATTTATATTGATCTAACTTGAAAATAACTGACTCTGCTTTCAACTTTGTTTCACAATTAAATCTATCCGGGAAATTTTTTACTTCAGATATCATATTTTTAGTTCTGAAATTCCCATTTAAAATATGTAACAATGTTGTAACCCTTATTAGAAATTTGTTCAAATTTTTACTATAATAGTAGCCTCAAAAAATGGAAGTGGTCAGACCTTTCACAACCTCTGAAAAGATGATTACTTAGAAGATATTCAACAAATGTTCTCTGATTTGAATTTAGTCATAACAAAGTCAGTGAACATAACATCGAGTCATAGAAATTTCAGGAAAGGAGCAAGTAATACCAGATATTTTTACTGAATTGTTTTGGGAAGTCAGGCACACTGACTTCAGATAAGTCTGATTAGTAAAGTACCAAGAAAAGGGAGGGTATGTCTTCACTTACAGACAAGGAAGGTTTCAAATCTGTGTGGCAGACAGTGTAAGGTGGCTCCCATGATTTCTGTCAATTGGCATTTGCATCTTTGTGTAATCCCCTGCCCTTGAATATAGACAGGACTTGTGACTTGCTTCTAACCAATAGAATATGACAAAGGCGATGGACACTCCTGTGAGTATGTTGTATAAGGCTCTGTTTTGCTATCAGACTCACTTTACAGGCTATTTGCTAGCTTTATGAAGGAAATGGTACTGTTAGGGAAACGTATATGCCAAACCTTACAGGTGGCCTCCAGCCTCCAGCCAATAAGAAGCTGGTCTTACAACCACAAAGAACTGAATTCTGCCAACAGCCCAAATCAATTTAAAAGCAGCTTTTCCCCCAGTTGAGCCTGCACATGAGAACATAGCCCAGCTAACACCTTGCTTCAGCCTTGCAGAGGACTCAGATAAGCCATCCTTAGTCTTCTGACCCACAGAAACTGTGAAATAGTAAATATGTGCTGCTTTAAGCCACTGAATTTGTGGTAATCTGTTATGTAGCAATAGGAAATGAATGCAAACTGCGCTGTTACGGAGTTGTGCTACCTTTTATTTTGTTGATGGTGATTTTCTGAAGTGATTTTCATACTTAACATGCTGCTTAAGTTTTAGGAAATGAAATATTTTGAGAGCAGCAATTTTATAGAGTCATTGCAGGAAGAATAGGACTCTGGGGAACCCACAAGAAAAGCTTCTTTTTTATGATCTGGTGCCAGCATTTCCACTCTTGGGAATTTGTCCATAAAAATAAAGGCTTATTCAGTGAGGATAAATGCATGTATATATTTTTAATTGTATTGGTGTAGTGGCAAAAGAACCGGAAACAAATTTTTAATAGCTGAATTGCTTTCCAAAAAGCCTGTTGGGATTCACATTTCCTACAGCAATGTATAAGTGTCCTTTTTCCTCGGTCTTTTAATGGATTTCTCCTAACCATCTGTATTAGTTTGCTAAGGCTGCCAGAACAAAGTACCAGGTGGCTTAAATAACTGAAATTTATTTTCTCACAGTTCTGGAGGGCTGTTTTCTTTTTTTTTTCCCCCTGGACCTCTCACCTGGGCTTGTGGAAGGCTGTCTTCCACCTGTGTCTTCCCATAGTTTTCCCTCTGTGTATTTGTATCCAAATGTTCTCTTCTTATATGGATACAAGTCATACTGGATTGGGGCCCATCCTGATAACTTTATTTTTATTTAATAAGGACATATGTGCTTGTACTTAGTATCCTTCATGATATATCATAGTTGTGATATTATCCTATTTTTGTAAAACAAACAATGACAATTCTCCTTTGTGTGTATGTTTATATATTTGTGTATAATTATACAAAAATGGAAAAAAGTGTAGAAAGATACAATATAGATTGGTAACATTGGATACATGGGGGTTGGAGGAGAAGGATGGTAAGGAGGGTACCAGAGATGTAGTAAGCAAACAAGCAAATAAAAATCAACAACAAAATAAAAAAATATGGTGTTCATTCATGGATGGATAATACTATAAAATGTATTATTTTAAATAATATTTAATATATTTAATATTACATATAATTTATATATAATATTTAATTTATTATATAATAAATAATGTTTATTTTAAAATTTTTGCCACCTGGGTGGCTTAGTCGATTGAGTATCCAACTCTTGATTTTGGCTCAGGTCATGGTGCCAGAGTTATGAGATGTAGCCCCACATAGGGGTCCACGCTGAGCATGGAGTCTGCTTTGGATTCTCTCTTTTTCTCCTTCTGCCTCTCTCCCTTGTTTGCACGCTCTCTCTAAAATTAAAAAAAAATTATTTCATTGCCTATATATAGTTGTGTAAAAAGAGTTGCAACCTCTCATTGATACAGAGCAATAAACATTTACTTATCTTCTACAGCTGTGGCTTAACTGGACCAGCAGATAAGGTTTTGCACAAAGCAGGGTTAGTGGGAGGGCTGGGACAGGCTCTTCTTATGGAATAACAGAATCTCAAGAGGTCAAGAAGAGATATGAGAGGCATGTCCAGGCTTAGGCTTGAAACTGGTACATTGTCATTTATTGGCCAAAGGGAATGGCAAAGTCGAGGGACTGGGAAGTATGCTCTACTCATGGACATGGGGTTAGGAGAGAGAGTTAATATTTCCGATCAATAATCTAATCTACAACAGTTACATAAATATATATTTAGAGTTATGTATTTATATGTGTACACAAAGAGTTTTATGAAAGGATAGATCCAAAATTAATGGGGGTTAATGGTAGAGTTTGAAATCATGTTTACTTTTTGTTGTTTTTACTTTATGTGTTTAACTTTTTTGCCATGCATATACTGCTTTGTATAATCAACAATAACAATACACATATTTTATTGGGGAATAAAGTATTTCCTCAAATCAAAGGGATGGTAGGGAGAGAGAAGAGCAGCTAAGTAGAGAAAGCACTCCAGAGTCAGGCTAGCTTTATACACAGCCATGGATTTTAAATATCTTAAGTAGAAATTTTCTGGTTTTGCCAACATTATTTTGGTTATTATGCAAAACCAGAGTTCAGTCAAGTAGATATTCAGTTATAATTTGGTGAATTATCATTCTAATTTAATTTAATAATTATTTATACTATATAAGAAAAGAAATTAAAGCAGTGATTCTCAAAAACCTAGCTGATCCCTAATCAACCAGGGAGCTTTTCAAATTATATAAATTTCAAAGCCTTATTGCTGACTCAGGTCTATGAGGTGAGGCTTAGAATGCATTTTCACAAAGCTCGTGGATAATTTTTATGATCACTCACATTTGGAAACCCTTGGATAAAGCCAATGTTGTAGACTTTGTCTAGTATCTCTTCTTCCACACAGATGATGAAAATGAAAAGAATTCAATTATGTGATTGTCCATGGGCCTTTCAGATGTCCTGACCATCCAGACTAGCTCTTTATATTGCTCCTATGTCACTCGTACAAACAACACTTGCCATGTGGCTTGACTGTGTAGACTCAGATATAAGTAGCCATGAGATATGTGAACCTGATTCCTAGAGTTCATGTATCTACTTGCTGAGGAGACGGATTTACTTTTTAAGTGAATTTAACAGTTCAGAGAAATTCTTGATTAGGCTGACTTCCATGCAGAGGGTTTTCTAATAGGGTTGATAAACCTCCATATCATAGAAACACCCTTCCTTAACCTCAAAATGCAAGTTTTCCCTCAGACACGCAGGTACTGGCTCAGTGAGCCTAGAGGTACATGCCCTAGAAAAGGTATAGAATAATTTCCTGAGGTTTAATTTTAACATTTCATTCCTTTTATGCTTTGTACTCAACAGCCAGGCTTTGAGACTGCTTTACTCCCAAGTGGGAGGAGGTCAGGCCCATTGGAACAAGAGGAGATAAGCCTATTCTCTGCACTCTGGCTAAGAAAACAGAAAAACAAACAAACTAATGTCCAGAATTTGGGGGGTTAGGGGAGGCAGAAAAGATTTGGAATGTTTGGATATGCAAGTCGAGGAAACTACAGGTTCTCTGACAAGCTTGTCAAGTTTGTTTCAATGTGGAGAACAAAATCAAATTGACAGGCAATTAACAATCTGGACTGGTTTTCAAAATTTCTCTACATTATGGCCAAAGGAATTTGGAATTTACAGAGATCCAAGGTAGAGTAAATTTCCTCACATATTTTATGTGTGTAAATGTGCTGAGAAAAATAAACCTAAACTAAATGTACAAGAATATGTATTTCTTGTTCTCTTGCGCATCTCAAGGGCTGGAAAATTCCATCTCTACCCATTGCATCTTGAATTTCTCACTTGCTTGATTTTGGATAGAGCCTTATACTCCAGGCTGTAAAAGGTAGGCACAAATTCCTTCAGGTACAAGCATCCTGATTCTAGCCTCAAATTTGATCAATTTGTCCCTTGTGTCAATAATTAGAGTTGCCAAGAAGAAAATACAGAACAAATAAAGATGTGATTAGAATTAAAAGTGAAAACACAAGTCACCAAAATCAGATTTAAAATTTGGTTCTGTTGAAATGTGCTGACTCTGGGCTGGGGGAATGCCATCACGCTGTGGCTAGCCCTAAGGAGTTCCAACATGGCCCTTTCTCTCCCTCAATTTTTCCATCCATTATTCTTCCCTCACAGGATGCCATTCATCACTATATTAAAGGTGGTGATGTCTTAAAATTTTTTTTTCAGTTCTCCTAAAGATATTTCATATAATGCTCAAGGTAAAAACACTGCCTTCCCTTCTCCAAGGATAGAATTTAACCAAATGGCTATTACTTTACTTTAGGTGGTTTTGGATAATGTTTTTGTGGACCAAATTTACTCAATAGTTTTATAAAACAGCTACACATTCCCTTCAATTTGAACTAGTAAAGTGCTTTCATTTTTTTTGTAAACTGCTTTCAAAAACCTTAAAATTTACTTGAAGTACAGCTAAAACATAGTACTCAAATTTATTATACGGATACAATTTGGTTTTGGATTTAGATTGTTTCAGTTTCGTTCCAGTGTCAGCCTAGGCTACCACTGTTAAATCAGCCTTGGAAACGAAAGAATGAGTCCAGTTAAATACATTTTTAATATTAACTTTGGCCCTTGATAAGAGAAGAATTTTTTTTTCTAAACAGAGGAAGAGAAGATTGGGAAGTACCATGTCAATGATTCTTAAGAGCTGTTAATAGTGCCTATCATCTGAGAGTTGGAAGGCAGGAGGCAGAGGGAAGCAGAGTGTTTTAGATGAAAGCTTTCCCTCGCTTTCCATGATCATTTTAACAATATGTTAAACCATATTCTTATTCCAACTCCCAAGATAGTGACCCAGAAAGAGATACAAGAAAGAAAAGAAAGGATCATTTAACCGTTCTGGAATGTTTGACAGCTGCCTAAAAGTCCTGGGTTAGATGACAGCCTTCTCCCAACCACTCTTCCTAAATTTAAGTCTTCAAATGCATCTTGTTTTTCAAAGAAACAAAGTTTAGTAGTTTGCTTTAAGAGAATTCCAAAGAATTTATTTTTTAAATGCTAAAGACTTAACCAAAACTTTATCAAAAGTAGCAGAGAGAGGCGCCTGGGTGACTCAGTCAGTTGAGCGTCTGACTTCCCCTCAGGTCATGATCTCGCGGTTCATCGGTTTGAGTGCTGCATCAGGCTCTGTGCTGACAGCTCAAGAGCCTGGAACATGCATCACATTCTGTGTCTCTCTCTCTCTGCTTCTCCCCTGCTCGCACTCTGTCTCTGTCTCTGTCTCTGTCTCTATCAAAAAATAAACATAAAAAAAGTAACAGAGCGATTAAGTGTTTTGATTAAGAGGACGAATGATAGTTTTAGGGATTGAATGTTTGTGTTCCTCCAGAATACCCAATGTGGTGGTATTTGTAGGTGTGGTCTTTGGAAAGTTTAGAGAGGTCGTGAGAGAGGACCCTCATGATGGGATTAGTGTATTTATAAGAAGAGGAAGAGACACTGGAGTTCTCTTTCTCTCCATCATATGTCTCACACAGCAAGAAGACAGACATCCATAAGCCAGGAAGAGCGCTCTTACGGAGAACTGAATCTTCTAGCACCTGATTTTGGACCTCCCAGCCTCCAGAGCTGTCAGAAATAATAGGCTGTTGTTTAAGCCACCTAGTCTATGGTATTTCATTGTAGTAGCCTGAGCTGACTAATAGAGATAGTTCAAAGGAGTAGTAGTCATAGGATGTACAGAGTAAATCCTAAAAATAAGTAATGGGACATGTAGAACATAACAGAAATAGAAGTAGAATCATCTGGTCTTAGGAGAACCAGACTTAAATGTATAGGACTTCTCCTTTCCAACCATTACTGGAGTAGTTGGTCTTAGATTTCTTCTCCTACTGTCGACAATGAGAACACCAGAAAAAATGTATGTTTTAAAGATTTATCTTTATTTTTGGTTTTCAGCAGTTTTTGAATTTATTTATTTTTTAAATTCCACTATAACATATAGTGTTATTAGTTTTTAGCAGGCTGACCCTCATGTGCTAACTAGCTATGGTTTTCATTGTATTTATCCTGTTTGGGGGTTTGTTTAGCTTATTGGATATGGAAATTAATATTTTCTACCAAATTTGGGAAGTTTTCAGCCAACGCTCATCAAATATTCTTCCAGTCCCACACTCTCTTCTCTTATTTTGGGACTCCAATTACATTGTCATACAGGTTTTTGAAAATGCTTCAATCTTTTTTTCTCATTGTTCTTCATATTGAATAATTTTTTTGATCTCTTTAAAGCTTACTGATTCTGTCTTCTGACATTTCACATATGAAGTTGAGTCCATGTAATGAATTTTCCATTTCTATTATTCTACTTTTCCCTCTAAAATTTGTATTTGTTCTTTTTAAAAAATAATTTCCACATGTCTATTGAGATTCTTTATCTGTATGAGAATTGAGACCACTGTTTCCTTTAGTTTTTTTGAACACATTTTAATTCTTTATAATAGCTGCTTTGAAATCTTTGACTTCTATATGCAACATTGGGCCCACTTGGAATCACTGTCTGTTGACTTCCTTTCTCCCTCAATGTGTCATGCTTTCCTGTTTTTTTTTTTTTTTTTTTGGTATGGCTAGTAATTTTTTATTGAAAACTGAATATTATAGATAATACATTGTATCAACACTGGATATTCTTATATTCTTCTAAGGATTGTTCATTTTTTTCCTTAGGCAAATCACATTCCTAACTTTATATTTTCTGCTATTATTATTATTATTATTATTTTATTATAGAGAGAGGGAGAGAGGGACTAAGCATGAGTAGGGGACACGGGCAGAGGGGGAGAGAGAGAGAGAGAGAGAGAGAGGGAATGAGAGAGAATCTTAAGCAGGCTCCATGCTGGATGTGGACGCAGGGCTCAATCCCACAACGCTGGGATCATGACCTGGGCCGAAATCAAGAGTTGGACACTCATCTGACTGAGCTACCCAGATGCCCAGGATTGTTGTTTTTTAATTTTAATAAGCAGTTAATTTGACTGGATTGAAACCGTTATCATACCAATGGTATGTCCCATGCAATCATAAACTAGTGGTCAGCTTATGGGCAGAATAATACTCAGGTTTTGACATGTTTGCTCTTTTAGGATTACATTTCTAAATTTCTAGCTGCTTTTTCAGGCTTGAACTCTGTCCTCTGTCACACTGAATGAATAAGGCTTTAGTTTTCTGCTTCTGGATATATGAGGCTTGGAAGAATATTTTAAGACAAAAACATCCTAAACACAATTCTTACCTATTTCAGTCATGGGTTTTCAAGTGGAAACTTTTCTGTGGTTTCTTTTGAATGCCTTTATATAGTTGTTTTTTTAAAAACATTTTGTCCAGATTTCATAATCAGTATCTGTGGATTTGCTTGAACACATCACCCTATAAATATGGGAAACTAAACCTTCACCCTTACCTTTGAAAGATATTTTTATTGCATTTAGAATTATGTGCTAAAAGCTTTTTCTTGTTTCTGTTCCACACTTTAAGAGGTGTTCATTGTATGCTGGCCTCAATTGTTTCTAGTGAGGATTTAGCTGTCATTCTTATCATTATTCTTCTGCATGTAATGCATCTCTTTTTCTCCAGCTTGGGATGTGTGTGTGTGTGTGTGTGTTCGTGTGTGCGCGCGCGCGCACTTGTGCGTACTTTGTCTTTGTCAACTTGGAGTTGACTAAACTTCTTGGATAAATATATGCCTAAGTGCATGCTTTTCACAAGGTTTGGAAAAGTATTTTTTGCTCCATTCACTCTCTTCTCTCCTGTGATTCCAATTATAAATGTTAAACTGATTAATTTCTTTTAAAAACATATTATTTAAAACAAATATAGTAACACTTTATAGTGGGATTTAAGACATATGTAACAATGAAATATATCACACAAAAAAGGCACAAAATACGGAGGGCTAGGAATGGAATTGTACAGTATACTCTCATAATTGTATGTGTACAATATTAACCCTAATTAAGCTGTAGTAAGTTAAAATTACATATTGTAGTAAGTTAAAATTACAGATTGTAATCCCTAGAGCAACCACTAAAAATAATGCAAAGATGTGTTGCTAAAAAAATTAGAAAAACTGAAATATAATATTAAAAATATTTGCTTAGGCCAAAAGAAAAAAGAAAGGAGGGAGAGAAGAAATAATAGATGGGACATATAGAAAACTAAAAGCAAGATTGTAAGTCTAGTCCTAAAGATATCAATTATATTCACTGTAAATGGATTAAATCCTGCAATTAAATGAATAAGATGGTCAGAATGGATTAGAGAGAGAGAGACAGAGAGAGAGACAACTGTCTACAGAAGAATGCACTTTAAACATAAACACTGATAAGTTCAAAATACAAGAATGAGAAAAAAGGAGATCATGCAGGCAATAAGCATAAGAAAGCAGTTGTGGTTATATTAATATCATGCAAAGTAGACTTCTAGGAACATGGTCAGAGATAAGGAGGAATATTTTTTTTATGTTTAGTTACTTGAGAGAGAGAGAGAGAGAGAGAAAGAGAGAGAGAGACAGGGCATGAGCGGGGTCAGATCAGAGAAAGTGGGAGACATAGAATCCGAAGCAGGCTCCAGGCTCTGAGCTGTGGAGCTCAAACTCACAAACTGCAAGATCATGACCTGAGCTGAAGTCCGACAATTAACTGACTGAGCCACCCCAGGTGCCCCTAAAGAGGAACATTTATAATGATGAAAGGATTATTCATCAAGAAAATATAAAAATCCTAAGTACCTGTAAACCTAATAATACAACTTCAAAATACGTGAAGCAAAACTGACAGAACAAAAGGGAGAAATAGACAAATGCACAGGTTTTTTTTTTTTAATGTTTTATTTATTTTTGAGAGAGAGAGAGACAGCGTGAGCAGGGGAGGGTCAGAGAGAGAGGGATACACAGAATCCGAAGACAGGATCCAGGCTCTGAGGTAGCTGTCAGCACAGAGACCAACGCGGGGGTTGAACCCATGAACCGTGAGATCATGACCTGAGCTGAAGCCGTATGCTCAACCGACTGAGCCACCCAGGCGCCCCAAATGCATAGTTTTTAACATTCCTTTCTCAGCAATTAATGTAACAAGTGGATAAAACAAATAGACGAAAATCAATAGGGATATAGAAGATAGGTCAACCAACTTGACTGAATTGAAATTTATAGCATATTTCACCGAGCAGCTGCAGAATATGAATTTTTTCAAAGTGAATGTGGAATGGTTGCCAAGACCATTTGCTAGCTCATAAAATAATTCTCTATAAATTACAAAAGGTTGAAATCTTATAGGATATATTCTCAGAAAATCATGAAATTAAATTAAAAATTAATTACAAATAAAATACCTAAAGAAACTCTAGGTATTTGGAAATTAAACAACTCATGCCTCTATAAGCCATTTGTCAGGAAACATCAAAGAGAAAAGTAGAAAATATTTCAAACTGAATGATAATAACAAATACTTCAAAGTTATGGGGAAACGTTTTATTTATTTAAAAAAAATTTTAATGTTTATTCATTTTTGAGAGACAGAGAGAGACACAGTGTGAGTGGGGGAGGGGCAGAAAGAGGGAGGTACAGAATCCAAAGCAGTCTCCAGGCTCTGAGCTGTCAACACAGAGCCCCACGTGGGGCTCGAACCCGTAAACCAGAGATCATGACCTGAGTCAAAGTCAGACACTTAACTGACTGAGCCACCCAGGTGCCCCTTTTAAAAATTTTAACATTTATTTATTTATTTATTTATTAATGTTTATGTCATAAAATGGCAAATTCTCAAATCAATGACCTCAGTTTCTACCTGAGGAAGCTGGAAAAAGAGGAGGTAATTAAAGTTTAAAAAAGTACAAGGAAAAAATAAAGAGCAGAAATCAATAATATAGAAAACATACAAATCATGGGGGAATAATACATAGTTAAAAGTTGGTTTTTTGAAAGAAGTAATAAAATTAGCTGACCAAGAATAAAAGGAGAGAAAACACAAATTACTACAATGAGGAATGAAAGAGGGGCTATGGATATTAATGAACTATCTGGGGTGATGGAAATACTCTGTATCATAATTGCTATTTTGTTACAGGAGTATGTACATTTGTTAAAACCCATTGAACTGTACACTTAAAATCTATGCATTTCACTGTAAGGAAATTTTACCTTAATTTTGAAAAGTTAAGTCAAATGTATTATGCTCTCAGTTGGCTTCTTTCTTTCTTTTGTGTATGCTTTTGTGCAAGCCAGCATTTAGGTAAGACTTGAATTTATTCAACCCATTCTCTAACTTGGATTCAACCCATTCTCTAACTTGGAAATGCAGTCTTTGACCTATTCATTTTGTAGTTACTATAATTATATGTTCTTATTTCCTTTCTTCTTAGATTTAAACTCCTTAAGAATAAGACTGTCTCTTCTGTACACTATGTTCTGAGGACCTCATACGGTACAATGAACTTTGTGGGTGCTTGACAAATATCTGGATAATTTCTTAACTTCCAGCTTTTGATCATAATTAAAGCAAATAGAACTAACCAAGATAGGATCAGATATCAGGCATTTAAGAGGGTGAATTAGAGCATGGCTATGAGTGATTGTGCATGTATAGCTCTGTTCCACAACAGATGAAGAACAATTTGGGTTCATTCCACATTAGTTATTTCTTTTCTTTTTGTTACTGGGCATGATTAAG
>CM053562.1:30321005-30359468 GCA_028646485.1 Cryptoprocta ferox
TATTGAAGGAGGCTCATTGACTGTCCAGGGCCTGTCCTTTCAGAAAGTGTTCTTTTAATGGTGTCTCTCGGTTTCTCTTGTTGTGCCTTTGATTATTTTACTTCCCTGGTCAGTGATATTTGGGACTCTCCACCATGTGCACTTTGGCTTGTTTCTTGAAGTAGCCCTGAAAAGGAATACAGACTAACATACAGGGAACAAAAGCATGCAAACGCTCAGACAAATCAAACAAACAAGCAAACCAAAAGAGGAAAGGAAGTAAAGAAAAGGAAAGGAAAGGAAAGAAGAGAGAGAAGAGAAGAAGAAAAAGAATAAAAAGAAAAGAAAACAAAAACAAAACAAAAATAAGGGGGGACATAGACAGCAAAAGACTGTGGACAGTCTAAAAGTATATAAGCAGCCAAGAGGAGAGATAAGAATAAGATAAGGGAAATATATCTGGATGGCAGGAGAAAAGAAGGAGAAGCAAAGAAAAAAGTGAAAAGAAAAGAAAAGGCAGCTTTCCTGTGCGGATGGGCGTGGTTTGGCATAGGCGGGTGTGTCTCGGGGGGCTGCTCTCTGAGGCCCCGCCTTGGTGGTCACGGAGAGAAGAATGGCAGAGCTTCAAGCTCTGCTCGAACCAAGCGTTGCAAGCCGCTCTTCTGAGTCCGATCTCCCTGTGCCATGGGCGAGCCAAACTGTATTCTCCAAGCTCCACCTCACTTCCAAATCCTGGTCCATGCGGTTCAACACTACCACTGGTGATGAGATGCGTTCCTGCCGGCCAGTCCCGCCTCCACCGCTGCCGTCCTCCGAGCACTTGTGCTGTAGGAGGGCCGCCGACCGCCGCCGCTCCCGGTGCGGCTTGGAATGGAATGCAGCTGCCGGTGCGCCCAAGGAAGAATCGCCAACCAGATGGGACGGATTTCTCTCCCCGTGCCCAGCGGTTATATATATGGGGAGACAGGCAAGTTTTCCTCCCTTAGAGATGGTTCTATGAGCGTTTTCCATCTCTCTTTCTTTTCCCCTTGTCTCTCTGGGGCACAGTGCGCTCTCTCTGTGTTGGGTTGGGGCTCCTCCCCCCGGCACCTCTGTGGCCCGCCTGTCCCCCAATTTCCAGTTCACAATCACTCACTCAGGCCTCTTTGAGGTTGTCTTCTTTCTGGCGTCTGTTTCTTCTTTTCCCCCACTTGCAAATCAGCGTATTCTCCCTTCACTCCTTCTCAGTTCAATCGATGAGGGCGAGTGCAGACTACAGAGCTCCCTACTTCTCCGCCATCTTCTGAATCCTTCTACTCTTAAGAAAGTTACTGTTATTAATCCTCATTTATAGATGAAAACAGAAGCACAGAGAAGTTAAATAATTTGCCTAAAATCATACAGCAAGTACGGGATAGAATTGGGTCTCAAATTGGTTCTACTTGACTTCAAAGCTCATATTTTCAACCACGAAGCTGACCAAACTCCAATAGGAGAGATTATATATATTTTTTCTCCTTTGCTCTTCTGTTCTGCGCTAGCTCCACATCAACTGGGTCTTAGTGTAAGCGGATCCTCAAAAAGTGTTTGTGGTTGATAAGAAAGATACACCATTTGGTTTCATACACCATTTCTGGAAAATGCCGACATTCCCTAGGAAGCAGCTCACACAACATTTCCGATTTTCCCCTGCACTGATGCTAAGATGATTTCTTAAATGCTGACAATATGTGGGAAGGTAATTTGAGACTTTCCCTCTTTGCTAGAAACTAGAAGTATGAAACAATGACTTGGTGATCTGAACAGCTGCCTGGCCTTTCTCTCCAACACTTTGTCAATCACAGTTTTGCTCTCTGCCCTGGGCTTAATGAGTTTATTTTTAATGTCCCCATGTAAAATACTTTCCCCCATTCACATACGAAAATGCTCTGTAATTTGCAACTCTGGTCGCCTTTCCAACCCTGACTGAGCACTTGATTGCGTTTTTCATGTCATTCCCTAACCTCTAGACACAGCTATCTTGCTGTGCCAGTCACCTCAGTGACTATCATCTCCAAGGCCAAGTAGAAACTCTTTATTTTCGGTTCCTTTAACCTACATGTCAGCTGTAGATCTATTACCCACTGAGACCTAAATAAAGTCACCTCAATCCTAGGAAATTCTAGTATTTCTCTCCACAATTTCTGTGTTTCTGATTCTTTTGCATGAATACTCCTATTGCTGGGTTTGGGTTTTAGTGGCTAGTGCCTCCACAGTAACTCAGATATGTGATTCTGCTTGTTTTTAAGTTCTATACACATTTAAGGAACCCCTAGAATTTGACCATAAAATTAGCTGACCCAAAGCTAATTTTGGAAAAATTTATACTGCATCAATGCAAATGACTTCAAATTGAACATTAGCCCTTCCTTTTTTGAAATGCCTTTAGCTACTCCAACATTACTGGCCTTTTACCCTACATGGTCTCTAACGGCACATGATATCCCTGATTCTCCTCTTACCCTCCCTTTTTAGAAGCTAAAACATATTTTTTCATTGCTTTAGGAAGATCACTCTAGCCACTTTCTAAAATATTTACCATGGTGCCTCCTGACATTCACACTCTTTGGTCTGTTGCAAGCAGGAGTCTAGTATTGGCTCAAAAAATTATAGTAACCTCCCAAAGAGGAATTCTGGTACCAACTGTTAAGATAATACATTTTACACTTCCACTGACCTAATTTTTGCTCACCTTTCCAGACTCATCTCCCCACTAGTGCAAGTGCTATTTCTGTTATCAACACATTATGTTTTTCCTCATTCCCGTATTTTAAAAAGATGTCACTACTTCTGCCTGGAACTCTCTTCCATTCTCCCATAAAAGGAAATACGTTTTTTTAAAGGGAAAGTTGTGCCTTTTGTACAATATAAAATTTTAAAAAATTAAAGATTTTATTCGACTCATGAATTAATATGGGAACTAGTAAGATGCTACAACAGGTTCAAAGGAGAGTCCAGAGAAGCAGAAACTTATATGGGCCACAGAGGACATTAGGAATACTGAGATGAATTTGCTTCATAAATACAAAACACATTTATTCACATTGGTGAGGGAAAATCAACTGATGCTCCATCAGAAAAAAATTCGTGTGTACATCTCTGGACAAAATTCATTGGCACCTCTATAAGTTGTCTACAAATTACAGAGTCGTAAGTAGCTCGGAGGTCATGAAAGGCATGAAGACCCCTGGACAACTGGATATCTTTGGAGGATATGCTAAACATGACTTGGTTTTCATTAAAGACATCCTGTAATCCTTTTGGTCCATTTCCAAGGCGTTCACGATTTTCCTTTGTACTCTCTTTCTCTCCCTCTACTATCTTCTGCTCCTCTCTTTCCCCATTTGGTTTACCTGTCTCTTTCCCTGTGGTTAACTCATTCCTTTCTAGATACTCTCAACCCATGTATTTAATAACTTATCTACAGTTTGCTCAGAATCTGCATCATTAGCTTGCTAGACAGTGGTTTTTAAAATAATTTATTTCTTTCTCCTTATGAATAGAATCAGAAAACCATTGTTTGTGTGCTTGTGCCTCTGGTTACTATAATGTTTCATTCAGCTGGGCTTGGAGGCTTGAATTAACTTGAACTAGCTGTAGAGTTTCTTAATATTTTTTTTCCATATCTTAGACTTCAATTTTTTCTTTATGATGTTGGAAGGTTGAGTGCAGTTCAAATATTATTGTCCTTAACAAAGAAGGTAAGAGCGAAAAGGACCTTGAGGAATTCCATATTTTCTGCCACTTGTTACATTTTTATGCATAGATATTCTACAAATGGTGGTCCTCTGCTTTATATATTCTTTCACTTGCTCTAAGAATAAGGTTTGGTTGCCTGCAGCATTGTTCACCATTCTCAGAAAATTAAGGGACTTAGTCTCTGGCCTTTAGCTCACAGGTTGATACAACTCTTTGGCATTCATCTTTTGTCATTTCTGCATTTATGTCCTGAATGTGAACTATGTGGAGAGCTGTACTGCTCTGCTTTCTTTATGTTCTTCTTTACTTTCTTCCTTCTTGGGATGATACATAATTGTACTCTTAGAACTGTATTGTAAAAGTCAATACTTTATAGAGGCAAATTGTATTAAGGCTTCTGATAATTCATTCTATATAGTTATTACTGAAAGATATTTTACCAAGTAACTTATTAGGTGGCCACAAAAGGAGCCTGTTGATGCCGAGATGGTATTTTTCAGAAAAGGATGGCCAATGAGTAAACAAAGTGGCATTTGAAGAGTGGAGGTAAGTAGATCCCATGCTGGTGAAGAGAGAAATCTTGTGATAACAAGATCATGTATTATGTAAACAAACCAAAGCTATCCAAACAGTGTCACGGTGATTCCCCAGTGACTTACAAGCATCATTAGGAGTTACTCTTCCGCTGGATTTTCAATTCTGAATCTTGCCCAAATGTTAATTTAAGCACAGAGAGGAAAGTCTTACCCTGTTCTGCTGGATGCTCTGGGTGCAGTTGGACAATCATTTGTGTGGTTGAGGCTATAAAAACTGCTGCTCACAAAGCTGTGGGGACTGAGGCTCTCTGACATGGGTTGGGGAGGAAGGCTCTGCCTGGGGCAGGCACTGTAGTGGGTAGAAAGCCAGGCTGTGGTAGGCAGATCCAGTCGTAAGCATGTTGTCATGCACTGGGCACCCTCAAGACCTCTGCCCACTGCTTCTCTTAAGGAAACCTCTGTTATAGTTTCCTAGAGGGATTAGTGGGGAGGGGAGACTTTAGCTTCAAAGAAAAACTGCTAGAGTTCATGGCTTTTCTTCTTTCTCTTCTTGTGCAGCATCTCTCCCATCACAAGCCCCTGAACTGCAGGCAATTCAGTTGCATCAGCCATTTTTAAACAGTAAAAGGGAATGGCAGGGCATAAAGTGAATAACTGAAAACAAACAAACAAACAACAATGGTGTGCCAGACATTATTCATATTGTTTTACATTACTAATTTGTTTACTCCTTATCACACCTTAGTGAAATCATCTTAGCATCAGTGCAGGGGAAAATATATAGCCACAGTAGCAGGTCTTCAGATGGTTTTGTGAAAATCTTTGGCTGATAGATGGTGATAATAGGGCTCTTTTAGAATAGTTTTTGGGTTATTTGAGCTACCACTGTTCCTTTCAGAATAATAATAGCTAACACTTATATAGTGCTTGCACTGTGCCAGGCCCTATTCTAATTGCTCTATGGATATTGCGAAATTTTAATCCTCACAATAACCTATGCAAGCAAAATTAGTTTGACTTGTTTCCTTCCTTCTAGCATTTTCTTCTAATTCCAAGTCTTGTGTGGATGCAGTAAGTAGTGGGACTTAATGTCACATGCTTACACTTGATTGCAAGGGAGTCTGGCAAGGCAGGCCACCTGGTCTTTGCCTTGGGAGTTGGGACTCATCATGAAGAAAGTGAACGCAATATGGAAATGTGTTTAGAAGATTCCAGGACACCATAAATATAAATAATGCCACTACAGAGACAGAGAAGGAAAATTAGGAATGTGGCATCACAGAAGCCAAGGGAAAAGTATGTTTCAAATACCACAAAGAGTGCTCACTTTGGCAGCACATATACTAAAATTGGAATGGCACAGAGATGATTAGCATGGCTTCTACTCAAGGATAACATGCAAAATCATGTCTTTTTTTTTTTTTACTGTATTTTTACTGCATTCTGTATTTTTAAACAAACAAACAAATAAAAAAATACCAATGCCACAAAGAGATATAGTACTATGAAGAGTGAAAAATATTCATCGGCTCTAGTGATATGGAGGTCACTGGTGACCTTAGTGAGAACTGTTTCAGCAATGTCGGGAGAGGAAAGAAATGGATTGGATTGAGGAAAGAATCGGATTGGAGGAAATGGTAGTAGTGAGTTTAGGCAATTCTTTAAAAATCAGCAGTGAAGAAGGGGAGAAATCTAGGATACAAGTTGACAGAGTGGGAAGTGGGATCAGGGATTTAAAAAAAAATTCTTATGTGCAGGATTCAGTAGAGAGAAGATGATGAAGATATAGGATAGAAAAGATATACTCAATAATGGTGAGATTCTGAGAAGGTGGCCAGGGATGGGATTCAGAGCTATTTCAAAAGGTGGAACAGATGAGAGAATGGCAGCAATTGTAAACAGGTCTTTCTGGCAGAAATTCAAAGGAACCGCTATAGTTGACTTTGTCTTTTGAGAAGTGGGGGCATTTAACATTGAAATTGGGAGAATGAGGGTGTGTTTGCTGAAGGAAGAAGGTTATAAATGGTGAAGAGTAGCAAGCAAGCTGTCTCAAGCCATATAGCATAATTGCCAGGTAGTGCTGAGGGCTCCGGTAGGGTAAGAAATCATTAAGGTATAGATAGAAATGTGAATCTGGCCTTTTTCACAATTTCCTCCAGCATGATTTAGCCGGCAAGACGCAGGCACAGAGGGAACGGATGATGTATTCATCCAGGGTTGGGTTTATGAAAAGACAGAGAGTAGAGAGGCAGGAGAGTTTAAGATGCTGGTGAAAGAGTTACTAAACTGACAGACCACCTAATCTCCCATCCGAGTACTAACCAGGCCCAACCCTGCTGAGCTTCCGAGATCAGAGGAGATTGGGTGCATTCAGGATGGTAAGGCCGTAGACCAGATCACATAATCTAAACTAATAACATGGGAAGTGAACAGCATGGTTGTGGTGGTGGTAGTGTTAACTAATAGAGAGTTCAGTGGCCTGAATGTCCTAAAGATACAGAAGAATGTTTGCGGTGGACAATGGTTGAATAATCAAACTGGAAAGATAGAAGTTTAGGGTCAAAAGTGGATGTGGTAAGCAGCCTCTAAGAAAGTTCACAATGATCCCTGCCTCCTGGTATTCATACTCTTGTGCCATTCCCTCCCCTTGAGTGTGGGATTAAGTTTTAATAAACAGAATATGGTACAAGTGATGGGACTGGGA
The DNA here is from genome assembly GCA_028646485.1 of Cryptoprocta ferox. Taxonomy (NCBI): domain Eukaryota; kingdom Metazoa; phylum Chordata; class Mammalia; order Carnivora; family Eupleridae; genus Cryptoprocta; species Cryptoprocta ferox. The sequence continues at coordinate 30,327,942 of CM053562.1, forward strand.
TGCAACTTCTCAGATTAGGTCACAAAAAGACTGTGGTTTCCCATCTTGAGCATCTACTCTTGTGCTCTCTCACTTCCTCACTCTGCAGCTCTGCCATGTTGTGAGCTTCCCTAGAGAGAGTCCCACATGGCAAGGACTAAAGGATGCTTCTGGCCAACAGCCTGTGAGGAATTGAATCTTGCCCAAATCCATGTGAGGGGAATTAGAGGAAAATCCTCTGCCAGTTGAACCTTCTGATGAAACTGCAGTCCCCAACCAACAGCTTGATTGGTCTTATGAGAAGCCTTATACCAAAGGCACCCAGCTAAGATCCATGGACTCTTGACCCAAGTAAACTGTGAGATAATAAATATTGGTTGTTTGCAGCTACTAAATTGTGAGGTAATCTGTTATGCAGCAGCAAGTAAACAGAGTTATCACAGTACTAATTAGATGCTATAATCTTTTGTTTAAAAGAAAAATAAGATCCTTTTCATAAAAGTCATGTTAGAATTGGATTAAAGTAACATTTTATAGGTTCCAATACCACCGATAAACTGAAGAAGTCAAGTGGGAAAGAAAATGTTAAAGGATCATCTGAGAAGGCTGAAAACAATTGAAATATCCCCTTACCTCAATTTAATATCATGCATCTCCAAGGTCCCATGCTGGAAAGTAGGGCTGACAGTTCATATATTTCCTATAATGATTGCAACTGCCCTTCTCCTTTCGCTTATAAAGTGAGATAAAGGTTAGTAAAATAAAAAAAAATCTATGTTTTAACATACAAAAATAAAGTATGTATTATTTTACCTAACCAGAATTTATCTCCTTAAGGAATATTTATTGTTTTCTTCACCGCCGTATTCCCAGAACCTAGAGTAATTCATGCACCTGTTTAAACTTTTACTCCCCCAGACTGCTCACAGAACTCCTCAGCATGACAACAGAAGTTCTATTGACCCGGCCTTGATCTGGTTTTCCACCCTCCCACCCCCACTTTGCTTGGGTGGTCACAGTGGAAAATCATTGTGCTCATTTCTTGGTTTTCAGCTCTGTCTTTACTTTTGGTCCCTGAGCATTTATTTACATTTCACTTGACAGCTATTTAAAAGGATATATATAAAATCATTAATTTGTTTTATACAGTGTTTTTTTGATATATATAGTAGGAGGGTTTTTAAATTTCTAATTTGAAAATTTTTATCCTCTTTTTATTTATTTATTTTTTTTAATGTTAATTTATTTTTGAGAAAGAGAGAGCACATGAGTGAGGGAGGGGCAGGGAGAGAGGGAGAGAGAGAATTCCAAGCAGCATGGAGCCTGATGTGGGACTTGATTCCATAACCATCATATCATTACCTGAGCCAAAATCAAGATTGGACCTGAGTCCAATCAAAATTGGACACTTAACCAACTGCGCAACCCTGATGTCCCTTTTCTTTTTTTTTTTTTTTAAAGTTAGTAGTTCAGATGGATATGAAAAGAATTCAAGTATATATAGAAAGGCCGGAAGACTTGTACAAACAGTGAACACTATATACCAACCACTTAGATTCTTTGTTAACATTGTACTGTATTTTTTTAATAATATAGTTTATTGTCAAATTGGTTTCCATACGACACTCAGTGCTCATCCCAACAAGTGTCCTCCTCAATGCTCATCACCCACTTTCCCTTCTCCCCCACACTGTACTGTATTTGTTTTATCTTACATCTATTTATCTGTCCATCTTATTTAAAAATTTTTTTAAACATTTATTTGCTAGAGACAGAGAGAGAGAGAGCCAGCAGGGAAGGGGCAGAGAGAGGGAGACATAGAATCTGAAGCAGGCCCCAAACTCTGAGCTGTCAGCACAGAGCGCGACGTGGGGCTTGAACCCATGAACCGTGAGATCATGAGCTAAGCTGCAGTTGGATGCTCAACTGACTGAGCCACCCGGGTGCCCCAGTGTCCATCTTATTTTTTGATGTACTTCAAAATAAGTTGTTCATCCTTAAACACTTAAACTGAATATGATAAGCTAGGGTTCAATATGCATTTAGAGTTCCTTTTTTTGAAATAAAATATACACCATGCATGAAACTCAAATTTATCATTTTAGGAGTTGTGACAAATACATGTACTTGTATAACCTATACTTTCTTCAAGATATAAAATACTGCCATCACTCCAGAAAATTCCATCATGCCCCTTCCCAGGCAATCCCCGATATCTGCCTTGAGAGACAAATACTGTTCTGATTTCTTTTTCACCATAATTTCATCTGCTTGTTCTAGAATTTTGTATGAATGAAATCATATACCCTGTTTCTTTTGTGTAAAGCTTTTTCACTTAGCATAATGTTCTTGAGATTCATATTTATTTGTGGTTTCATTTTATTACTGAATATTATTCTATTGCATGAATATGCCACAGTATTTATTCTGGTGGTGATGGATACATACTGTTTTTAGGTTTTAACTATTATGAATGAAGCTGATATGAATAAATCTTTTTGTTGATATATGTGGAATTTCTGGGTTGAATGGTAGGTGCATGTTTAGTTTGATAAGAAATTCACAGGCTAGGTGGTTCTCTTTTCATTCCTAGAGCAGCCATGGCTCATGGTTCCAAGAAGCATTGGAAGTAGGTAGTAGATCCAAAGCATGGATGCTGGATAAACTGACCTGTGTGTTAGCTCTTCATCCCCATAAGCTGAGAGAATGTCTTCTTTTCATCATTTTCCTAGGAGATGAAGTAAAGATCTGTGTGCAGCATTTTATTAAGATCAATGGCAAGGTCCAAACTGATATAACCTACCCTGATGGTTTTATGGATGTCATCAGCATTGACAAGATTGGGGAGAATTTCTTTTTTTTTTCCTTATTTTTTTCTTATGATTAAAAAAATTTCAATTTACATCCAAGTTAGTTAACAGATAGTGCAATAATGATTTCAGAAGTAGATTCCAGGGATCCATCCCTTATATATAACACCCAGTGCTCATACCAACACGTGTCTTTCTTGATGCCCCTTACCCATTTAGCCCATCCCCCCACCCACAACCCTCCAGCAACTCTCAGTTTGTTCTCTGTATTTAAGAGTCTCTTATGTTTTGTCCCCATACTTGTTCTTATATTATTTTTGCTTCCCTTCCCTAATGTTTGTCTGTTTTGTATCTTAAAGTTCTCATATGAGTGAAGTCATATGATATTTGTCTTTCTCTGACTGACTAATTTTGCTTAGCATAATATATTCTAATTCCATTCACATAGTTGCAAATGGCAAGATTTCATTCTGATTGCCGAGTAATACTCCATTGTATATATATATACACCACATCTTCTTTTTCTTTGAAAATCCAGTTGACTTTATTAATCAGTTCATGAATTGGGCAGCTTCCCCTCTAGCAGGTAGAGTGGAACGCTGAGGAGTTGTACAAAATGGAATGTTTATATAAGGGGAGGGTGGGGCAAGGGAGTTATTAACAAAAGGGAAGAAAAGATTGTTTCAGCAAAGTTACCTTCCCTTAGTGGGAAGGGCATGGATTTTGTCATGCAGATTACCTCATCTTTTTGAGGGCGTGGTGGGGGATGAAGAGGGCCCATGTATACCACATTTTCTTTATCCGTTCGTCTGTCAATGGACATTTGGGCTCTTTCCATACTTTGGCTATTGTCAATATTGCTGCTATAAACATTGGGATGCATGCGCTCCTTCGAATCAGCACACCTGTATCCCTTGGATAAATACCTAGCAGTGCAATTGCTGGGTTTAGGGTAGTTCTATTTTTAATTTTTTGAGAAAACTCCATACTGTTTTCCAGAGCAGCTGCACCAGTTTGCATTCATACCAGCAGTGCAAAAGAGATCCTCTTTCTACACATCCTCGCCAACATCTGTTGTTGCCTGAGTTGCTAGTTTTAGCCATTCTGATTGGTGTGAGGTGATATTTCATTGTGGTTTTAATTTGTATTTCCCTGATGAAGACTGATGTTGATCATTTTTTCATGTGTCTGTTAGCCATCTGGATGTCTTCTTTGGAGAAGTGCCTATTCATGTCTTTTGCTCATTTCTTCACTGGATTATTTGTTGCTTGGGTATGGATTTTGATAAATTTTTTATAGATTTTGGATATTAACCCTTAATCTGATATGTTGTTTGCAAATATCTTCTCCCATTCCATCAGTTGTCTTTTAGTTTTGCTGATTGTTTCCTTTGCTGCGCAAAAGTTTTTTATTTTGATGAGGTCCCAATAGTTCATTTTTGCTTTTGTTTCCCTTGTCTCCAGAGTCGTGTTGAGTAAGAAGTTGCTGCGGCTGAGGTCAAAGAGGTTTTTGCCTGCTTTCTCCTCTAGGATTTTTATGGCTTCCTGTCTTATGTTTAGGTTTTTCATCCATTTTGAGTTTTTGTGTATGGTGTAAGAAAGTGGTCCAGGTTCATTTTTCTGCATGTCGCTGTCCAGTTTTCCAAGCACCATTTGCTGAATAGACTGTCTTTATTCCATTGGATATTCTTTCCTGCTTTGTCAAAGATTAGTTGGCCATACATTTGTGGGTCCATTTCTGGGTTTTCTATTCTGTTCCATTGATCTGAGTGTCTCTTTTGTGCCAATAGCATGCTATCTTGATGATTACAGCTTTGTAATACATCTTGAAGTCTGGGATTGTGATGCTTCCAGTTTTTGTTTTCTTTTTCAGGATTGCTTTGGGTATTCAGGGTCTTTTCTGGTTCCAGACAAATTTTAGGATTGTTTGTTCTAGATCTGTGAAGAATGCTGGTGTTATTTTGATAGGGATTGCAGAGTGGGGAGAATTTCTATATGATCTATAACACCAAGGGTCACTTTGCTGTTCATCAGATTGCACCTGAGAAGGCCAAGTAGAAATCGTATAAAGTAAGAAAGATCTTTGCGGGTACAAAAGGAATCCTTCATCTGGTGACCCATGATGCTCATACCATCCACTATCCTGATCCCCTCATCAATGAATCATGAATGACACCATTCAGATTGATTTAGAAATTGGAAATATTACTGATTTCATCAAGTTTGACATTGGTAATCTGTGACTGGAGGTGCTAACCGAGGAAGAATTGGTGTGATCACAGAGAGAGATACCCTGGTTCTTTTGACATAGTTCACATGAAAGATACCAATGACAGCAGCTTTGCCACCTGGCTGTCCAACATTTTTGTTATTGGCAAAAGCAAGAAACCATGAATTTCTCTTCTCTGTGGAAAGGGTATCTGTCTCACCATTGCTGAAGAGGGAGACAAAAGACTGGCGACCAAACAGGGCAATGAGTAAAATGGTCTCTAGGTGGTGTGATTGGAAATCTTTATGGTTAAATAAAGATAATACAGTATGATTAAAAAAAAAAAAGAAAGAAACTGTCGGGCTATTTTCCAAATATTTTATTTTTATTATTTTACATTCCCACAACAATGTAGGAGAGTTCTGATGGCTCCACATTCTTGTCAACAACTGTGTTGTCAGTCTTTTTAATTTTAGCCATTTTGTTAGGTATATATGGGAATTCATCATGTATTCCATTGTTTCTGACTCTCTTGTTCATGTTGAGATCTCTGATGGTAGTATCATTTTCATTTCTTTGTAGCTAATCTATTTTTTCCTATGATAGTTTTTAAGATGTTATCTTTTCCTTTTATGTTCTCAAGTTTTACTGCAATATGTCTAGGTCTGGATTTGTTTCTGGAAAATTAAGTTTGGTGTAATTTGTAATTATGTCTGCATGCTCACTGTTGGGGGGAATTTTTATCAGTTGGACCTTAATGTGTACTGCTTGGTATAGGTTTTTCCTATGGGGGCAGTTTTCTATTGGTTCCTGACAGGACTCTGTGAGGTTTCTATATAAATTTCTTGGCATCGAGTCACTACACCGTGAGGGAACTTGGGAGAATTCCATCCCATATATGTGGAATGCTTTGTCTAGGGGTTCTGATTTCTGAAGGTCAGCCGTTTACGCCTATGTTCTGGGCAAGCTGGCAACTAGAGCTGGTAGGTCCTAATTTTCCAAGCTCCAGGTTCCATTAAAAAATCCAGTTCCAGTTTTCCCCACTGTGCACAGAGCCCATGTCTTCAGCTTATATCTTCACACAAATACTAAAACTGCAGCCCCTAAGGTGCAAATATTTCTCTTTGAGTTACAACCTTCCCCCCTTCCCCATTAGATTCCTACTAACTGCTGTGGGTTCTTTCCTAGTTTTGACATCTGAAATTTCCCCCTTTTTACTTTTGAGATTGAAAATGTATTAAAGATGTGTTTAAAAGCACTTTTTTTCCTGGAATTTCTATCTTTTGTGTAGAAAGGCAATACTCACTACTCCTTAGCTCAATCTGCCATCTTGATTGTAAGTTTCTAATGACTCTTTAAACCCATTGTAATTTGGCTTCTTCCCCACTATTCCATTGAGAATGTATCTACTAAGGTCTCAAATGACTAATCATTAGATCCAGTGGACATTTTCCAGTGTTTACAGCATATAGCATATGATAGTATTCTTCATTTCTTCCAGTTAAAGACTTTCTCCCTCTGGGCTTCTTTAAAGCTGCCTCTCACAGTTGTACCTGCTTCCAAATTGCTCCTTCTCAGCCTCCTCTGAAGGCTATAAATTGTTGATTTTCAGTCTCTGGCTCTACCCAGATGTGTTTCTTGGGCTCTTCACCCGTATGTATTCACCTGCCTACTCAATATATTTTTTTTTTGCATTGTCCCACAAACACCTCGACTTTTTCAAGACTAAATAAAAATTCCCCTAAATCTATTTTAAGAAATAAAGAAGAGTAGAGTGTTATTTCTATTGATCATGGCCTTCAAAGGAGGAAGTTTACGTGAATGTAGAAGAGTAGTGGTTTGGATATGATAGTAAGGAACTGGATGAATTCTCACCACAGCTTCTGGTTTCTAGGTACACAGGCCATGGCAGATGAATATTCTCCAAAGGAGGAGGATCTGTGGGATTTCAAGACCTTAGAGGAAAGCCAAGTCTCAGTTAAGAGGAGATGGGAAAGTCTTCAGTGACGAGATCAAGCCGAACTATAATTCAAGGACAAAGAAAGCCAGATTTAGGGTGTACAACAGGGAGGAAAGTAGCTGAAAGGAAAGAAATTATAACGAAGCAAAGCACTCACAAAGTGTTTCCTGAGTTTCTTGAGGTCAGGTGCCAATCATAACCATCTTTCCATCCTTAGAATCTATCCCAGTGTCTGGTATATGCTAATCTCTGAGCAAATGTTTGTTATAATAAAATGAGATTGTTGTAAATGGCTTTTAATTATTTTCCATGAGGGGGAGTGTAGTAAAAGATCCTGCTCTCTGATGGTAAGAGGAAATGAGAAAGAAGGATATTAGCTTTGGGCATTTAGAAGGACATAACCCAATTCTACAGACATTTATAAATGCCTATTGAGTTAGCCACAGTTGAGTGTAACACCCACATCTGTGTATCCTTTCCCCCCAGTCATATAGATTAACGGGCTATGATTCGCATTGCAGCAGATTATCTCCCTTCTCCCAGCACTTAGGGGGAGATATCTATAATACAGAACAGGTCCTCATAGTAGATATGGCCTGCCCACTTCTCTTCCTGTAAGTTTATTAGAAAATTATTTTTTAAACAGAAATTAAATATAATGAATAATACACCAGTCATTGTGTGATAGGAGCTGAAATGCCTCTTGCTGCTAATTCCCCCTCTCTTAGATGTTTCACTTATGGTGGCAGAGCAGGAGAGTTACCTCTATGTACAATTTCTCCTAATGATGCTAATTGTTTGGTAATGATGCAGTGTCTCTGCTTGGCCTTTCTGGCGCCCAGGCCTTCCAAGACTCAATAGGTGACTCTCCTATGTTTGAGGGGTTCTTGGCTTTCTGAAATCTTTCACCCATACTTGATGGTATTAATAAAAAGAAAAAATGTAATCTGTGTCTTTGCATAATGCCATTTTCCCCCTCTGGTGTGTGGCATTGTCTTCCTCTGCATTTGATAGATTTTTTCATTGTTGGGAGTAGAGACTTCTCTGTCATCTCTTGGAATTTTCCCAGCCAGTCTACAGACCTCCATGCTCTCTCTGTAGCGGTATACTTCCATCACTATCAATCCCTTTGTGGACTCACTAATTACATCATGGCTCAACTGCATTTGTCAGAACCAAGATGGGCAAAGTTCATCTTTGTTTCAAGGAGCTCTCTATCTGTTGTGTGATACAGCTATAAACCCATGTTGTGACTCAGGGGTAAACAAAAACACTCAGAAGTACAGGAAGAGAACTGCTGAGAAGGGTAGGGAGAGACATTGGAGTAAAAGTTTACAAGTTTTCATTTCAGACTCTGTATCCTTCTTGGTAGAAGTTCTAGACAGTGGTAGTCTACTTTCTGGAGGGAGAGACAGAGGCAGCTTAAGGAATTCTGGTCACAGCTATTTAAAATTGTCCCTTTAAATAAAAAGTACCTTTGTTTGTTATGTAAAAATATAGGAACTCTCAACTGCTTTGCCAAAGCACATTGGTATATTGTGAATCCTATACAAATATGTTACCAAATTTTGACAAATTTGTAAGACTAAAGCTTGCTGTAACTGAGATTCCTACATTTCAGTGATAAGTCACTGAATTTTAAGTTGAGTAGATTCTGGAACTGAATGTAGAGTAGGGAACAGAAGATGCCAAGTAAGAGGTAAGAAGCATAGCGTATTGTCAATCCAGCCCTCCAAATGATGGAATGTTTACTGAACACATGCAACCTTGGCCTGTGAATTATCAAAGAGAATGTGGACAGGGCAGAACATGACTCTCTTTTCATAGTCAGGTAGTGTTGAGGGTTGGGCAAGAGAATGGGGAAATGGCTTGACAGGCTTTTATTGATTCTGTGAGACATCATCATAGAGTAGTGATGGTGGGTTAAAGATTGCTGACTTTTCAGTGTTCTTTTAGGTCCTCTAATCTCTTCAAGTGTGCAACTAAAATTTATAGTATTAAAATGGTGCTCCCCCCGCCCCCACCATTCCGAATGTAGTGCAAGATGAGAATCACTGTAGAAGTTACATTTAAAATTAAAATGGAAGAGATCGCCTTGTTCCTTTTTCTTAACAGGTAAAAGGCTTTAACATCTCTTACCTCAAATGAATATCATCTGTTTCCTTTTTATCAGAGTCACAGAACATGAGAGCTCATTAAAATCTGAGTTTTATTAACTCTCTATGACAGTTTCCCCCCATTCTTTTCTTTATCTTCCTTGCACAAGCAGGATTATGAGGTTGCTTGATAGGTTCTTAATATTGTCATGAAAAATCTCCCCTTGAGCATGTTTGTGCAGTAGATAACATAACCTTAAGAACCTTATTCAAATGAACTTATTCAAATGAAATGAGCAGACACCACCAAGTCAGCTCAGCACCAAATAACATTTCAGATAAGTTCTTGTCAACTACCATTTGTTAGCTCATTTGTAATAGAACAAAGAACCACTAGACGGAGCTAGGACTTAAGAAATCACAGCTGTAAGTTGGGTGACTAATGTGATGGGCAGAACGCTATCTTATGCAAGAAGTGTATCATTACTTTGATTTCAAAGCCTATGCAAGCCTCACGTCACTCGGCTAGTGGCCGTCATCTGTTTACTTTGTGTCCACACAAGATGATGTCCATAACCGCCCATTTTAGTCACTCAAATGATGATGGCTCATCTTGGTATAGCACTTTACAATTTAGAGTGCTGCCCCTGGCATAATTATGTTTGATCTTCCCAGTTACTCTGAGTCATTGCTGGGTAAGAAGCAGTTCTTGTATTTTTGAGACTAGTGAACGGAGACAGGGTATCTGCAATACATTAGGATGCATCAGGATGGTTAACCCGTACTATTGAGGTTGCGGGGGTCTGTTTTCCCCTCTTAAACATTTTTGTTTCGACTGTTGATCCAGCCTGGGACTAACTAGAAAGCTATCAACTCATTCCTTTTGTGGGGCACAGCCTCTGGCCACACCCACTGGGGAAAAGGGTCATGTACAGGTGGAAATCTTCCAAAATAAGTGAGCACAGGAGAGTGAGCAAAAGTGAGCTCCTGCCCAGAAACCTTTGGTATATGTGATTCTTCATTATACCAGGGGTAGGTGTGGAGACAAGCACCTCACTCTGTGGGGTAGACCTGCCTTCAAGCCAAGGTTGTGGTTATCACTTAACGTCAAGTGTTTGGGAAGCTGTCCACCCTACCCTCCTATGCCAAGCATATGCCCTCAGAGGGAAGCCCACCGTTTTGATGTTTGACAGTTTGTTCCTGTTTCCTAACCTTACACACAGATCCTAACAGGGCATGCTTCAACAACAACAACAACAACAAAAATTATACATATATATATATATATATATATGGTACAAATGTTTTCTCAGGCTTTTGATAAATTAGTTGCTGGATACGAGTGGAAATCAGGTCAGTCACTCAGCAAATTTATCAAACGACGGGAGCCTGCATTAGTGCCTTCGGTTATCTTGAAAAACACCTCAAGACAGCTCTTCTGGAGCTCAATCAGTTGGTCACTTTGCAAGTCTGATCTCTTACTCAACTTACTCAACTCCTTTAACTACTGGTAAAACACTGGCAACTTTCACAAATGAGGCTAACAGACCCTAAGGAGAGGTGGGAAAGTGTTCCAAGAGCCTCAGAGCTCCCAGAGGCTCTAGCCTGAAACAGAGCGAAGGAAGAGGGTTACAGCATCACCTCCCCCCAGGCTGGTAGTGACCTTGTTGCAGGTGAATCCACCCAGGATGAGGCTCAGAACACCCTCTCTCCACCAGCCCAAGGCGCACCCGCAACCCATTTCCCGGCGGTGCCCAGAGGGTGGCGCTGTCAACCCAGCCTCGGCTCACCGCCGCCCGCCGCTTCCTCGCCGCTGCGGGAGCCCCCCGCTCTGTCTCCCGCAGGCCGGCTGGGGGGCGGGCAGCGCCCGGTAGGGGGCGCCCCGGCCCAGGCGCCGCGGCTCCCTCCGCCCACCCGGAAGCGGCTGCGGCGAGGCGAGCCCGGGGCGAGTGCATAGGGAGGCGGACAGCTGGGAGGGAGGCGCGAAGAGGGCGCGAGGGTGGCAGCCGGAGGGAGCCGCCGCCCCTGGCCGCCCGGGTCCCCGCGGGGCGCATGGGGCGCTTCGAGCCGGGATCGCGCGCGGGCCCCGCGCCCAGCTTCCTGCTGCCGTGAGAAGCCGCGCCGGACGCCCCCAGGACCCCAAGCTACCGGGAGGATGACCATGGCCGGGGGCAGGAGAGGACTGGTGGCCCCGCAGAACACGTTTCTGGAGAATATTGTCCGGCGGTCCAGTGGTAAGAGGTGCATTCGAATTTCGGTTACCCAGGCTTTTTATCCGTGCCTCGATTGCCGACGCCTCCCGCCGCTCGGCGCCAGCAGATGCAGCAGAACCCGGAGCTCTGCTGGGAGCCGCGGCGCGGGCGCCCGGGGCTGCCTCCCGGAGGCTGGGCTGGGTAGGCAGGGTGGGGCGAAGGCTGTGGGCCCCCATCCCAAGAGGAGAGCTCTGCTGGGGACGCCTTTGGGGCCTTTCTCGCGCCTTCTCTGTCTCCTCTCCAGAGAGCGCGACAGTTGGTAGGCAAAGTACTGGGAAAAGTGATGGGAAGCCGGACGCGGCAGGAGCAGCAGCGCGTTCCCCGTGGGTACTGCCCACCCCTCCGGGAAGGCTCTCCGGGCTCTCTGGCTGCACCTGAGGCGCCCCCTCTCCCCGGGGAGAGCCAGCATTAGAGAAGGCCACTCGGGTCCCGGTCCCCGAGGAATGGGGGGCGGCGGCTGCCTCCACCTTCCACCCGGTAGCCGAAAAATCCAAGGTGTAGGGACGCGGGGACTTAGGGACGTGCCACAGGCCACCCGGTTCCTCTTCACCCACCCACCCTCTTCCAGGTTAAGTTAAGGCTCACGAGGCGCAGTTTCCTGGACTTAGATGGGAAGTGGAGCGCATAGGTGTAGGGCTGGCCAAGCGGTCACAGGGACAAACCTGTCATAGTTCCTCTCTTCCAAACCCCAGTAGCGTTTTATGCCTACAAATCTTGCTCACCTATAAATTCCCAAACTCACCAAGCTTGTAAATCTTTCCATTACCCAGTAAACCAGTGCTCCCCGCTGCTCGCTCGCTCTCTTTCTCGCTCGGTGGCATTAAGATGGACAGTGGCATGAAGCGCTGGACGGCGAGAGTCCTAGGAGCAGGGATGGAAAGGGACACATTTCAGATATCTCCTTTAGGACCCACAGCAAAGCATCCTGGCTAAAGCACTCGCAGAGCAGATAGCTCAGCATCTGAAAGGTGCGGTGCGCACCCGTTCATTAAAGGGGTGAAACGAAAGGGGCCGAGTCTGAAGATGCTCTTTATACAGGCTCCGGGACTCCTTTCCTTCCAGAGACAGATGACAGACATGAAGAGCTAACTTAGGAAACAGGTTTTAAAAATGTGGAAATATGACCGTTTCAGAGCCTTAAGGGGGGAGCTTGTGTTAAAATCATGGGGTTCTGTTTGGATTTAGTTAGGGGGTCAGGGGAAGAGCATGAAAGGTGACTTATGCTCCCAAGAAATTCTCTTTAATTGAAAAGTGATTTAAGTTTAGCTTACAACGGAAAACTTGCCAACTAAGATAGCATATTGTGTATTATTTAAATATTTTAGAAGTGATCATTTATTGTGAGCCTCTTAAGAATAAGGGTATTGAAGAGTCTGGTTAGTCACCTTTCCCTTCAAGGTCTTCCTCTCAAACTAAGGTGGCTTTTAGAACAAGGTCACAGCTATTACCTGGAGCTTCAAAGGGATGCTGATTATTACATGAATAGCCACAAAGAACTCTTCTGTCATAACAAAAAGCTGGAGGGTGTTCATGGGTTTTTAAATAAAAGCACTCTTTAAGAGTTAATTAGCTGTGGTTGCTGTGGTTATTGACCTGTGAAAGAGCATGGAGATAGTCTTGCAGATTTGGGGATCCTGTCCCAGTGACACCAACTTCCTCATAAATATCAGTGACAATTGCATTGTTTTGGGCAAAGATGCAGTGTCCTTTAAGTTAGGGGAAACCTTGTGTCTAATGTGTACCATATTATGTTTTTGAGTGGAGAGGGAGGTAACAGAATCTTACATGTAACAGTCATAAGGTTCCTTGGGCTTGTAGGAGGGCCTTAAGAATTGTGGAACTAATACCACACACACACACACTGAATCTTGGAGCTAAGAAGGCAGAATACCCTAGTTTAGTTGATTTTCTTAGAGCCACTTTTCCTCTCTAAGCATATATAGAATGTCAATAGAGTAAGTAGCTGGGAATATTTTTAGCATTGGCATTTTAATTTCAGTACTGATTCCAACAGTTTGACTTCAGTTAACCCACCCCCACCAACCAACCAACATCAACCACACAGACAAAACACCTTAGGAGAGTTAGGTGAACTTTTACAATTATCTATGATTTCAGAAGAAAATATTCTGGTCTTGAAATGTGAGATTTAAGCTTTTAGTGATCCCTTTCATCACATTTCCTAAACTCAAATAGAAAAAAGTAATGTGGAGTCTTAGAAATATCACAATATCTACATGCATTATTTTATTTTACCGTGATGGAAAAAGTCTATTTAAAAATATTGATCGTCTCCTCCTAAAATCCACCAGCCATTGTTTTTGGACAGTACAGTATTTAAATAGCATTTTACCTTTAAATAGCAATACTTTTTGGACCATCTTTATTAAACATTTTCTCTCAGTAGTCCTATGCAGTATTACTGTTCCTCTTTTACAGATCACAAAACAGAGTCCTAGGAATATTAAGAGACTTATTCAAAGGGGGAGGCACACAGTCCCTGATGCAGGAGGTCTTTGGAGGGTATAATTCATCCTTCCTGTAGCATCATTGTTTCTCCAGCCATATGACTTCACCTATGGAACTATTGTTATCCTTAAAAAACAACCTACTCTCATTATATGCTTATGGATAATGGAACTGGCTTTGTCTTGGGGCATATGAATATCTGGTATCTGGAATATGCTAACCTGTAGGATTAGAAGCTATGTCCTCTGTCTCTCCTTCCCCCTCTTTGTGTAGAGGAAGACATTGAGGCAAGCACATCTCCTCAAATATTTAAGGGCACAGCTGATGAGACCCGAAGTTCCTTGACCCCTATGTCATGCTCCTTATGGTGCACCATGCAACGACCTTCCTTGTGTTACCTTTATTTTCTCTAGAGAAGCTTAATTTCCCAGTGGAGATTAAATAAAATGTTATAACACCATGGACAACATCCACTTTGGCTAACAGCCACGCTGCCACATCCAAACAGAATAACAAGGCAAAGGAGAAGCTAATTCTGTTTTAAAGAAGGACAGTATTTTCGCCTTTGTCAGTGGTTTAGCTAAAGTCACGGGGAGGGTAACGGGCACTTATTCATGCACCTGCTGTAGTTATAAAGTATTGAATAACTTTTCAGAAAATATCACCTTAGATCCCCATATGCCAGTGGGAGAGGTGCAGTGCCTCCATTTTCGAGTGCCAAGACCTAAGAATCGTTCGGTTAAGTAATTTACTTACAGTTAGTAAAAGGCAGAGTTAGAAAAGGCAGAGGCACATCAGGGACTAGTCAGCAGCTGTGACAGGTTTGCTGATTCAAACAGGGTTTACTGAGCACAGTTGTTGAGCACTGGGGATAAGGGGGAGACATGAAACCCTCCTTACCCTTAGGAAGCTACATTCTAGTGAATCTTGGTCTAAGCATCTTGACCACTGTTTTCTGGCTGCATCTCTTACCTAGGCCTGATGTTGTGTTTAAAAAAACAAAACAAAATCACAAAACCATTTTTTAAGGTGTTTACTGGTCTTGATGGGACTAAAATCTAGTTCAACTTTCTCCAAGACTTTCCAAATACCATTTGAAGAAGAGATTTGATAATTATGTTTTTTTGGATAGGTGCAAGTAGTTAGCAGGAATAATCAATTCTTTCCCAATTTTGCCTGTGGTCATGTTGGTGATCATTTCAAATCCTTCTATTGATTTTGTTACCACATAGGCAAAGCCAGCCTGATTTTCTTTATATTCATGATTGGAAAGTGTTGTTCCAGAATATTTTTTGATGGTTGCTTAAATCTGTAGGCACTTACTGTCAGAATGCTTGTTGAAGCAAATAGGAGATCTGTCTTAGGAAGGCTGGCAGACCTTAGTGCCAGGGAACTACAAAAATATTACCCTAAATGGTCCCATTCTAGGCAGAACATATGCTTTAGTGTTCGGAAACCTATATCAAACAATTGTAGGTGCCAGTTAGAATCCATGCACATTAGCAGGAGTGAAACGCAGCACATTTTGGTACAGATTTATGTACATGTATAATTTACAGATTGCTAAATCAGCTGTGTTTTTGTATAGTGTTAAGTTGGTTCAGGTTGTTGATATAATTAGTACACAAACAGGATGAAAGCCGCGGGTAGTGTTGTGTCTCCTCATAGATGTGTTGAGCCACGGTAATATTTATAAAACGGAAAACTGGTTAAAATCCATTGTTGCTCTGAAAGGGGGAATGGATGGTAATCTGGATTATTACCAGCCCAAGAGTGCTTGTTTCTTCTTGTAATGTGCTCTAAGATAACCTTCAGCCACGGCTCAGCTGTCTTGCTCTGAAAGCGTCAAAATGTTAAACCTCATGACTGATACTAGCTTGGAGACAGAAGGCCTCTGCTTTAACAGAAGGCAATAAAGCTTCCAAACCCCACAGTTTCTATGAAGTCCGTCTATTTTAATAATCTGTTGTAAAAGAATAGATGCATTTATGGTCAGGCTTCATTTGGCAATGGTTTCTCCCGCATTACCTTGAAGTTCCTCAAATCTTTGCCTCATCTTTATTTTTGCTCGTTAATGGCTTTTAAGCAAACATTTAAAAAAGTTTAGTTCTTTATCCAAAGGAATCCCTTTTTTAAAGTCAGTGTCAGCTTTATACATTTAGGGTATTTGGACCGTGGTTTTTGTGTCCTGAAGTGGCCACACCTGTACCTGGTGAGAATCACAGAAGCTTAGTTTCTGAAGGGACATTCTTTACTGTTTTTGCCAGGGTTTGAATTGACTCCAGAACTTCCCTCTCTGTTATCCAGCTCGTGCTTGAATAGCTTCAGCGATGGAACACTCACTTTTCTGTCAGGAATATTCTGTTTTTAAGCAATTGTAATGGAGAACCAGTTTCTCTTGTCCTGTCTTGTTTTGCCTTCTCTTCCTTTTTCTTCCTTTCCCTTCCTTTCCCTGTCCTCCCCTCTCTTCCCTTCCCTCCCCTCTCTTCCCTTCCCTTCTTTATCTTTCCTCCTCCTCTTCTTTCTTTTCTTGTTGTTATTCTTCGGTCTCACCCAAATCTGTCCTCTTACAGCCACCACTCATTTGAGGTCTGCCCCATGTGGAACAAAACTGACCTAGTTTGCTCCTTTTTCCACCAGAAAAAAAAATTTTTTTGGGGGTTGGTAATTTGATAACAGTTGTCCTATCTTGATTCTTCTCCCTTTTTTAAAAACCTTTTTTATTGTATAATACCACAGTAGGAAGGCACATAAGATAATTTTTTACAGCTCAACACATTTGTATAAAGTGAATACTGTGCTGGCCCCATCGACATCAAGAAATAGAATCTTGCCAGCTCTCCAGAAGCCCCCCGGGGCCCCCAGGACCCTTTCTGATCCCAACTCCCTTACTCTCCAAAGGGAGCCATGTCTTGACTTTATGGTGATCACTTTCTTGCTTTTCCTCCTAATTTGACCACTTTGTTTTGCATTTCTGAACACCACAGTAGATTTTTGTCTGTTTTTGAGCTTCATGTGTCTGGGGCCCTTCCACATGTATTGTTTTGTCAGTCGGAGATTCACCTGTGTTACATGTACCGTTGATTCATTTTCACAGAGGCATAATACTTTATGGTGTGACCCTACTACACATTTTATTTAGCCACGCTGCTGTTGCTGGACATGTGTTGGTTCACACACTGGAAGGCGAAGAGATACCAAAGAGGCAGATCACTCCAGACCGGTAGGTGGCAGGTTTAGTAAGCAAGAGAACTTACTTAGGAAGCTTGTCTTGGGCAGCTGAAAGACAAGTAGATCTCCATACCCACTACCAGAATCTTAAAGTTTATATAGAGGCCTTAACTGGGGTCAGTCATGTATTCAGTCCACATAGTATGAACCCCTTACTCTCTCAAGGTAACATGCTTCGAGTGGCTCCCACTGTGGGAGCAGTGAGCACAATGTGCACCCCAAGGTCAGGGGAGAGGGTGTGGGGCCTCTAATCACCTGGGTGCAGTTTGCAGGTCAGCCCAGTGGTCATGTCGTCTCGATGGCCTCCTCCAGCAACAAGTGAGTTGTTTCCAGGTTTTAGCTCTTGGTGCTCCTGCAGGCATTCTCACACATGTCTTTTTTGGACATGTGGGCACATAGTTTTCATGTGTGCATACCTGGGGTGTGTACGGTACTGTGTTAAATGCTGTCGAGCAATTTCCTGAAGGGTTTGCATCAATGTACATCCCACCAGTACTGGAGAATTCTCGTCACTCTTCATCCTTGCCAAAATTTGGTATTTTCTCCTTTTTCTCTTCAATACTGACTTTGCCCAAACAACCTAGTAAGTAGCAAAGCAGGGTCATTTAGAGTTATGTTAATAGCGAGCACATGAACAAATTTGAAATGAAAACAAAACTTGCTCTTGTCCTTTGGGAGCCATCAGTATCTACAGTGCGTTGAAATGTTCTCACAGTCTGAACTCCCTCACACACGATGGTAAATGACATGAAAGACTGGTACAGTTAGAATTGCGTGCAAATGGTACATGCAAGAGTGCATGGGTGCACACACGTGTGTGGATGTGTGTGTTTAGCAAACTCATTTTCTTAAATAGAAAAGCACTAAGCCCAAGGGACAGAGATTGTGTAAGAAACAGAGCTGGAAGTGTGAGGGAAATAGGAAGTGAATGATTTATGTTTATTTTAATGGAAGATGGAAAATGATGGAAGGGCATAGATGAGGGAGGAATGAAAAATGAAAGATAAAGAAAAGCAAAGGCTAGCTTATGGGCTCAGCCTCACAAACATGGTGGACCTCCTTTGTGCCCAATACTGTGCTGGAGGCTGAGCATACCAAAATGAGTGAGACTTTTGTGATATTGGGTCTCATTGAGGGATTTATGATAAAGACCAACATGCACTGTGAACCTCGAAAGATTTAAGAGATGTTATATTGGCTGAACACACACTATGCATTTTTCCTTTATAAATGCCTTACCCCAAAATTATTCTTAGATTTTTATAACCATTTCTTTTTTGTGTGTGAGATTGAATGTGGGATGACCAGATGCCTTAAGTCAATTTAGAGAAGATTGCAGAATGTGTGAAGCTTCGTTTTGGTGGGTGGAAGTTTTCCTAAAAAAAAAAAAAAAAGAAAAAGAAAATCTCATTTCTTAGGATATCTCATTGCTCTGACTTCTTTGATATGCTGTCTTGGGTTGTTCACCCATTGCAAGTTTTCAGCTGTTGACTTTCAAAATAAAACAGTTATTTTATCAGCAAATTGGTTTTATTCAGGAATCACAGAGACTGATTTGGGACAAGCAGGCTGTGGCAGAAACCATAGGCTAGTCCAACGAAGGAGAGGAACATTATTTTATGGAGAAAGAGGAAGTTGGCAGAGATTGTTTTAAACAAACATGCATTGGAGAAAGGCAGGAATTCAGGGTGATGATGGTTTCTCATCTGGTGAGTTGCTGACATGGTCGATTCTTCTCGGAGATACAGTGTACATCTTTTCCTGTTGGGACCTGTAGCTGATGATTCTTTCCTGTTGAGGATTCTTCGGGGCTCTAGGATGGACAGTTCTTGGCGTTGAGTGTATGGCACGGGAGCTCCCCTTTCTGGCCTCTCCATTCCATTTTAGTAGGGTTTCCCATTATTAATTTTCACACAGCACATCCTAGATGCTGGAATTTGTTTGATGCTCTGGTTCTCCGTGCACGTGCAGTCTTGCCGAACACACGGCAGCTTGACCACTTCAGCATCTCCTCAGTTCTCAGGGTCTCTTCTCTAACAGCCATGCACTGCTGTTAATGACAAACTACCAAAAATTCTTCTGATTGCATGTTAGAGAGTTATGCCAGTAATTGTTTGCTTACTCATCCTAAGATTGTTCATTTTGTGTAATTAAAATGACAATTTTCTGATTAGTCCTATGTTGCATAAAACGGATGTTCTGAAATTAATTGAGTCAATTCTATAATTATTAAGTAATTATTAACCAAGAGTGCTCCCAAACCATCATTTCTCGTATCATTTTAAAGGTCCTATGATGGGGGCACCTGGGTGGCTCAGCTGGTTGAGTGTCCAACTTCGGCTCAGGTCATGATCTCACGGTTCATGGGTTCGAGCCCCACCTTGGTCTCTGTGCTGACAGCTCAGAGCCTGGAGCCCTACTTTGGATTCTGTTTCCTTCTCTCTCTGCCCCTCCCCCGCTCGTGCTCGCTCTCTCTCTCAAAAATAAACAAACATTAAAAAAATTTAAAGGTCCTGTCATGACATCAGGTACTTCTGTAAAGAAGAATGGCTTCTCCTTCCTTCCTTCTTCTCTGAAAGCAACAGCATAGGCACCGTGCCCTGACATTCAGCATCTCAAAGATGTACTGCACTGGCAAATTTTACTGATGTTTAGCTCCTGCTTAAGTTTGGTTTCTATTTTAGACTAGGACTTCACAACGGTGGCAAAGAAAATGGAGTTAATTTGAGTGATAAGATCGTATTTATTTTATCTCAATAGATTTTTAAGTTTTAATTTTCTTTTGTGTCTTCTCAGCATTATTGGTATGGAATTGATTAGAGTTCTACACTACTATCGTGAAGGTTGTGTTTTGAGCCTCTTTGTGAGTCAGCCTACTGCCTATCTTCTGTTTGCCTCCCTAGGGCCATTCTCTTTTCTCCTCCAACCTGCTCTGTGTCTGCGAGGCAGACCTGTATGGATTCTGTCAATAGGCCCCCTTGCTTTCTGGCTCCTGGCTGGCTTCAGCTTGTGGGGCATACTGCCATGAGATGGGAGGGAGAATGTATTTATTCTGTGGTGTTTATTCTCCCAGTTTCCTCTCTGCAGTAGCCTCCCTCCCAACCTACATCGTAGCCTAGCTGCTTTCCCTTGATTAAAAGTTACATATCCAGCTCACTCTCTTTGGGTCTGGGTAGGGCTGAATGTCTTACAATTTCCAAGCGGTGCTAACCCTGGGAGGTACTGCGCTGTCCCTGAAGTTTTCCTCAGTGGTGTTCTGGGGGCAGGCTGCAGCTGGCTGGTACTAGCTCTCAAGATCTGATTATGAGCATCTATTCTAGGTTCTGGGACTTCACATTGGTAGCTTTAAATATACCATGCTGGGAGTATTTGCACCTCAGAAATTGGCAAATGGTATAAATCATTTGCCATGGTTTACCGGCATGCTACTGCTCATACCTCACCCGTATGCCTTTGTAAATAGCTTTGTTATGAAACACTCCTCTAACTAACTAGTGTGCCATTATTTCCCTGCCACGACTGACTGATAGAACCGGTTATTTGTTCTCTGGGCCAAGTATTTTTCTCAACCTTTTTGTCCAGACCAGTTTCAATCACGGGGGTGAACTTGGTAAGGGGGTGTGCATTCAGGTATTCCTTTTAACTTAACAAAAAAATCCCACCTGTGTTCTGCCTGCTGAAGGCAGTGTAGCCTTGTTTTTCAACTCAGCAAGTTGGTCACCTACGGGCTGAAGATCTACTTTCATATTCCTTCTTTTATCTTTTTCTCACTTTCATGAGCTCAGAAGTCAGAAAAGACCATAAGGAAAGGGGGAGTTTATCAGAGACATCAGAAGCCAGTACTACTAGTTATAAGCACGCATTATAATTACTGGTTATAATCATGACCTTGGACAAATCGCCTTTCACACGTGTGTGTCTGGCAGTGTGTGAAGGTTTTACATGCATTGGCTCCTCTGATGCTCCCCATAACTCTTGTTCCATGGGTACTTCAGTTATTCCCATTGTACAGGTGCAGACACTGAGGTTTAAAGAGACTAAGTAATTGCCTTCAGTTTCTAATAGTGGAACCTCTAGGACTTTGTTAAGGATGCAGATTCTCAGGCCCTACCTCATACCTGGTGCATCAGAAATCTGGGGAACATGCCCAGTGACTGTGTTTTACTGAGCAGGCAGTTCTGATGCATGTGGCAGTTGGAGGACCAGTGATTTTGAGATGACCCCGTGCTTTTTTTTTTTTTTTTTTTTACTTGAGAAGTAAATGGTTGGGTGCTAGGGTGTGTGGAGGGAGGAGCGTTCACTGAGTGAGTGGACTTTTTCTCTAGAGTCTTTCAATTAGTTTTCCAGTTTCTCTCACATGCCATTCCTGCCTTAGATAGTAGCTAGTGTTTCAGTGTCTTGATTCTCTCCAGGGACCTGCTGGGCCCTTGTAGCCCCCTCCTTGGCCAGATCCCTCTGGAGTTTTGTGGTTTCCTCTTCTGCACAGTTACCCTCCATCTACTTTTCATCTTCCAGAAATGGAGCTCACACCTGCTGTTAACTCCTTTCTCTTCATTGTCATTATATTCCTTTTAATTTTAAGCCATCATCCCAGAACGAGGAAATACGTGTGTGGGATCAATCTGCCATCCTGAAGTGCTAACCGATACTTTCTGAAGACAGAGGAGGCCCTTAATTCTAGGCATTCTCCTTCTGTCAGGTAAAATTATACTTTATATTTTCCCCACCTGGCGAGCATGTCCAGGGATTGTGCTCTGGCCCGACTTCATGGAGTGTGCCACTTTTCTCCGTTGTTATTGACAATGATAAAACTCAAACAATTTAGTAATGAGTTTGATGTCCTTTATTCAAGGGAAAACAATCCATGGATTGGGGGAGTGAAGTGCCTCATAGGCAGCAGAGGCTTTTCCAGAGGGATTTGGGGCAAGAGTGGGTTTTATACAGCGTTAGAAGAGACAACACAGAAACATGGCATCACCATTGGTTAGGCAGTCAGGAGATTTCCTTATGAGGCTAGCAGGTCCTGTTTTCTGAGTAAGGTAGGCTAGCTAAAGCTGAGTTGGAGGACTGGAATTGGTGTGTGTTAAGTGTCGTTGACAGGCAGTTCCCATAAGTGTGGGCTGCCCTAGGTTTAGATTTGTGACGTGGGCCAGGCCACTGGGGCGGCCACCATTTTGTGGATCCCAGTATACGAATCAACTATCATTCTCTCCCCCAACTTCCAATCCCTACCTTCTAGTTGTCTCTAGTTATGCCTTCTCTTTGAATTTTCTGGTTTTCTTCTTTCTCTATCTTCCTCTGGCTTTTGGTCTCAGTCTCTCTCCTCAGTCTCTCTTGTATGCTCTTTCAACAGCCTTACATTCTTTTCTCTCTCACTCTTTAGGTATTGCTACAGGTCTCTCTCTCTCTCCCTTTCTCTCTCTCTCTCTGTCTCTCTCTCTCTCTTAAGTTTATTTATTTTAAGAGAGAGGATGAGAGGCAGAGAGAGAGAATCCCAGGCAGGTTTCATGCTGTCAGCATGGAGCCTGATGCGGGGCTTGAACTCACAAACCGTGAGATCATGACCTGAGCTGAAGTCAAGAGTTGGACACTTAACCAGCTGAGCCACTCAGGCACCCAAGTTGCTACAGGTCTCTTGCTCCTGGGTGCCCATTCTCCAGCTCTGGCTCATGCTCCTGTATTCTCTGTTGCCCCCCCCCCCCGCTTCCATACCATCTGTCTCTCTTCTCTCCATCTGTCTTCCCACCCATCTCTGCCTACTGCTGCATGCCATGGATTGTCTCTGTTTTCTGTCTCTGTTGCTCTCTGCCTTTTGTCTATATCCCTGTCTGTCCGTATCTCTCTCTGCCATCTGTCCTTGTCACTACCTGTCATCTCTTTCCATCTGTTTGTTGTCTCTCTTTGTCCATAGTTTCTGCTTCCATCTATCCATTTCTGCCTTTGTCTATCTCTTTCTTTCCAGTTCTCCCCTCACATACCTCAGCAGATGCTCTTCTGTGTATCTGAGTGCCTTTTTTCTCTCTCAAGATCTCCTTTCTCCATTTACTCACCAGCTGCATGGGGTCAAACTCTGTAGACCTCTTGGCCTTAGTGTCTTGGGTTTTGTTCTGAGAATCTTATTGGCCCTGTGCTGACTGTGGGTTGTTTGGCCAGTTGTCTACTCCTGGTCTAGTCTGCTATGACTGTAGCCTGGGTGTGTGGTGGGGAGGGTGTGGAGTTCTGTGATATGTGGACTGTTGCAGATACAGCTAGACAAGGAAGGTGGGTGGAGCTTTCAAATGGACAGATGTGTCTCCTGCACTCCTACCATGCCTGGGACAGAGTAGATGCTCAAATATTTGTCGTGTTAAACTGGGCTGTTCTGAGATTCCTTCCACCCACCATGGTGCTATACTTTAGCCTCACTGAGCCATTTACCAAGAAAGTTTTAAAATCACACAGGAAGCGAATGTAAAACTAATTAAAAAATCATTTTCTAGTGCTCTTTAATATTCTTTACTGCTTACTTTGAGTCACCTTTTTTGTTTTGTTTTTGTTTTGTTTTGTTTTTTTTAATTAATTAATTAATTAATTAATTATTGAGACAGAAACAGAGCATGAGTCGGGGACGGGCAGAGAGAGAGAGGGAAACACAGAATCCGAAACAGGCTCCAGGCTCTGAGCTGTCAGCACAGAGCCCGATGCAGGGCTTGAACCCACGAACTGTGAGATCATGACCTGAGCCAAAGTTGGACGCTTAACCGACTGAGCCACCCAGGCACCCCTGTTTTGTTTTGTTTTTAAGTTCTGGGAATGAATTTATATTGTGTGTTATTTAGTGATGGTCAAAGAGTTGTGTTCAAAATGACTATAATATGTAGAGATGTGCATTAAGAAATGATTATGACTATGAAAAGGAGAATAAAACACCTACCCAATTAATCAATTGTAGCACTTGTTAGCAACTGAGGACACCAACAAATATTTCTTCACAGCAATTCAACATACTACTGACCTCTTATTTATTAAGTAAATCAGCATTGAATCATAACAACACTTATATTTCTCACACAGTTTCATTCCCTTCCAAACTGCTTGTAAAACGGATTCATCTGTTTTTATTGCTTTAAAATCCTTTACTATGATGCTAAGTGAAGGTGGAGGTCATGCTTCTGAAACCATGTGCTTAGGGGCAACTACCCAGTTAAACAGAGTTTGAGTTTGCTCTTGAAATGGAAGTCTCTCTTTCCATTGTAACTTACTGACTTAATCAAAATATGTTTATGTAGTATATTAAAATTAGAGGCAAAGAAAATTACTGTTGAATCTCTTGGGAGTTCAGGTTGTATTGTACCAGGATTGGGCCCTTGCAAATTTAGAAGAGTCCTTTTCATAGAATTTGATTGTTGAAAAACACAATAAAGCCAAAACATGATTAAGATTTTATCTTATTTTTTAATGTTTATTTATTTTTGAGAGAGAGAGAGAGACAGAGTGTGAACGGGGAAGGGGCAGAGAGAGAGGGAGACACAGAATCTGAACCAGGCTCCAAGCTCTCAGCACAGAGCCTGGTGCGGGGCTCGAAGTCACGAACCACAAGATCATGACCTGAGCCAAAGTCTTATGCTTAACCAACTGAGCCACCCAGGTGCCCCAAAGATTTTAGATGTTTTATTTAGGTGTATCATCCTGACCTAGCTCCTTGTTTCTCATCTTCTCCTCTCCAGTCTCCCAAATATTACCAAATCTTGATCTGGGTGTTTTCTTTTTTCTTTTTCTTTTTTTGCTTTTTTTAAAATTAATTTCTGGTACGGATTTTATTTAGGTTCAGGCAACTTGAATTACTATTTTCTCGTCTTTGTCTCATACTTACATACATCTTGTTCTCCTCATTTATCTCAATCATTTCTCTATTTTAAAAAATAAATAATTTAGTCAAGCTTGCTTTTTATAAGAGCACTGATACCCTTAGTAATCTTGTAGCAGTGACGGTATCACGAAGATATGTTCCCTTCTAAGAAAAATATCTCTAGTTATTAGAAGCATATTGTCAAATATACACTGCAGGCCGCTAGATAACCAGGGTTCGCAGGGAAGAATACATCTGTGTGAACCGCTTGCTGAATGTAGCTTTTATCTGTGTGATTGCCCAGACTGAGTCACCTTTCTAAGCCATTGCTGTAGTTAGTCTCTCCTTTGTTATTTGTGGTAATTATGGTGAAAAGCAATTTTCTAATAATTTCTTTTTAGAATATTTCTGTGTTATGCTTTGTGGGCAAATGGTAGGTTTGGAATGATTCTGGCCCATCTCGCTTACTGCAGTGTGGTTTGGCACATGGCCCCATCAGCTGAAGAGACTTTACATTGGGTGGGAGGGGTGTCTTTCAAATTTTAAGAGAGTATTTGTTTTATTCTACAAATTGGAGGAAACTGTGTGGGCTGAGGAAGTTTGAATTTGGGAAACCTTACATTTCATTGCATGCACTCTTGCAGCTACCTTTGGGGGTAAAAGCATCAGAGGGAGGCAGTAGGATCTGGCTAATTTGCATCAAAGACTGGGAGACGCAGAGAACTTTAGATGAGAGCCAATGAATAAATCATGGCAAGGGCAGCCAAGTTGACCCTACACATTTTGCTGAACAGTGTAGGAGGGACTTGATCAGTTCAGAGAATATGAATTTGGAGGCAGGCTGTATGCTTCAAAATGAGCCACTGGCTGGCTGGAAGTGTCACATTCTACCTGCAGAAGCAATTACGTATAGTCAAGAGCATGTGTCTTACCTGGATTTTACAGACTCCAAAAACACATTTAGGCATTTTCTGTATATATAAACTGACCCACCAACATGTGACTTCTACTGCAGGCTCCCTTGACAACATGGTATACTTTTACATTAATGTGGCACATATATCGTGTCTCCAAATCCAGGCGATTCACTGAGCAAAAGCCCGGTACAACATAGTTCACCCGAAATGTATCCCTTCCCACTTAGTTAAGTTTAGAAGGTGTTTTCTGTTATTATTTTTTTAAATTTAAATTCAAGTTAGTCAACATACAGTGTTGTCTTGGCTTCAGGAGTAGAACCCAGTGATTCATCTCTTACATATGACACCTAGTGCTTATCCCAACAAGTGCCCTCCTTAATGCCCATCACCCATTTAGCCCATCCCCCTACCCACCTCCCCTCCAGCAATCCTGTTTGTTCTCTGTATTTAAGAGTCTCTTATGGTTTGTCCCCGTCTCTATTTTTATCTTATTTTTGCTGCTTTTCCCCTATATTCATCTCTTGTAGTTCTTAGATTCCACATATGAGTGAAATCATATGATATATGTCTCTCTCTGACTTATTTCCCTTAGCATAATACACTCTAGTTCTATCCACGTTGTTGCAAATGGCCAGATTTCATTCTTTTTCATTGCTGAGTAGTATTCCATTGTATATTAATATGCCCCACATCTTCTCTTTCTGGTATTTTTAAAGTGGCCTAGACTCTACAAAGTCCAGCATTTAGAGAAGTGATATTTCAAGGTAATGGCTGGTTAATTACTCGACAAGGGTGGGTGATTGCAGGTTGCAGAAGCCTCATCTGATTTGTTCTTTGTGATGAATCTAGTTACTTAGAGAGTCAGACTTTATTGCTGCCAGAAACATAGAAAACTTCTAGTTTGCCTCCACTGAGACCCTTAGAGCTGAAGTGTCATACCCACACAGCTTATTAGGGACAGCGCTGCCACTAGGACCCACCTTGTGGTTGTCCCCATGGTTGTTCTTTCAGATGGTTCTTTCCGATGGGACCCTAGGGATTGCTGGGGAAGGGTGGATTAATAGGGTGTCTTTTTCCCCTTCCCCCCATTCTCCCATTAGCTTTTTGTTGTTGATGAGGTTTCTTAGTACTTCTCTGTTTAATCTCATGGCCTCTGCCTTACTCGGTGTCCTGTGCTTGTGGATTCTCCATAGGGTGTCTCCAGTTATATAGCTCAGGGCTCATCTGGCAGCTCAGGGCTCCCAAGAATGCAGAAGCAGATGCTTCTGGACCTTAAATGCTTAGGCCTGGGATTGGCATAGCATCCATTCTACCGCAGTCTGTTGGTCAAAGCAAATCACAGGCCCACCCTGATTCAAGGGGAGAGAACTAAACAAGGGCATGAATGTGAGGAGGCATGGTTTATTGGAGGCTACCAGTATAATCTCAACTGACCATACCAGCTGTCAGAGCCATGGGCCTGACATGTAAGGGGCTGGTCCCTACTAAAAAAAAATTTTTTTTCAAAAAGAAGAGAGAAGGTGAACTTATAAAGCACCAGCAATGCTCTGGAAAGGATTGTATTATCTCTTCCTTTGTAGGTATTTTATGAAGACTCTAACCAGTGATTTGTTTGGTAGTGCCAGGAGGCAGGGAAGCAGATGACCTCTGAATAACCTTTGGGATCATGGAGCTTTGATCCATGTTAATGTGTTGTAGAGCGTTTAACCTTGATCCCTCCAGATTGTTACCCAAGTGAAGACTCTGAAGGAGCCACATGAAGGTCAAAATACGGTATCAGTTTTATTACTGTGAAACTGAACAAGGGAATATTCTGCCACCTGTCTCCTTCCTCAAGCCTAGACCTTGGCCTCTAGACCATGAGTCACCAACCTACTCTTAGGTCAAGAAGCTGAAGATGACAGAGCAAAGGGCTGTCACAAGTGGGTTTTGAGAGAAGTCGCTCAGGCCCTCTCCTCCCCCACCACACCAGGCACAAGCAAGTCTGAGAGGTCAAGATGCACAGAGTGGATTCCCCTTGCCCTTGAGATGCCTGCTGATAGCTTGATCAATCTACTTAGGCAGGGATAAGGGAGGGGGGTGAAGAAAGAGGTCAAAGTATTCTTTAAAACACTTCTTTCTGGGGATGGGTAGATACTCCTTTCTCTCAGTGAAAGCCCCAGGTGTGGAAAGATAAGTGTTGCCTTCATAAAAGCTATTTATCAAAGTAGGGCTTTATAGAGGTACTGTATTCTGCCAAATCTAGAGTCCTGGAATACTACCAAGGACTTTGAGGGAGCTGCAGAATGTGTGAGCTACGGTTCTGCTGATTCTGTTAAAGATTACTGTAGGACATTATACAATTAAGAGCATTGGCTTTGGGGTTTGCGATGGTTAGTTTTTGTGTGCCAACGTGACTTGGTTACAGGGTGTCAAGATATTTGGGCAAATATTATTCTAGGGGTTTCTGTGATGGCTTTTAGATGAGTGTAACATTTACATCAGTAGACCGAATAAAGCAGATTGCTCTCCCTACTGTGAGTGGGTTTCATCTCATCAGTTGGAAGCCTGAATAGAACGAAAAGGCTGTCTTTCCCCTTTTGCCTGACTGCTTTTAAGCTGAGACATTAGTTTCTCCCTGCCTTTGGGTTTGAACTGAAACATTGGCTCTTCCTTGGCCTATACCACCAGCTCTCTTGGTTCTCAGGCCTTTAGACTTGAACTGGAACTACACCATTATCTCTCTTGGGTCTCCAGCTTGCCAACTGCAGATCCTGGGACTTGTCAGCCTTCATACTCACATGAGCCAATTCCTTATAATAAATCTTTCTCTCTTTCTTTATATATATAAATATGCATACACATACACACATACACACCCCACCTATTGGTTCTGTTTCTGTGGAGAACCCTGATACAGTGTTAGACAGTCCCAGCTCTACCAGATGTATGACCTATGAAAAGCTTCTTTGATTTACTAACCCTTTTTACAATATCTATAAAAATGGACTGATACCAGTGTCTGCTCACCTTATGGGGTAATGATCCAGTGACTATTAATACATGTAGTCTTGAAGGTGATGATGCCCTTTTTACTGATGAAGAATGGCAGATATCCCAACATTTTCCAGTTTAAAATCTCCAAATCACTTGTATCCGTATCAGGCCATTTCTCCTGCAGTCTGGTTTTATTTTTGACGTTTTGTCCATGTAGTGGGATACTTATCTAATTAAGTTTTGTTTCGCTTCAAAATAAACTTTCATGTATTCAGCTTGGAAAATTGTAAGTAATCCCAGAAATTGGTGTTTGGATATGTAACGCATGTCTCTCCATTTGGCTAGAAAGTCCATGTCGCTTCACTAGAGCCTTCTTCTTTGGCATATTCTTCACCAGTGGGAATATAGCCAACCACCTGGAGGAATGAAGGAGACTTGGTTAAGCAAAACTGCTGTTGTGGAGTTCTTGCACCAGAATTTACTGTACTTTTTTTGGGGGGATTCCCACTTTCTGAACCTATCTCT
Organism: Cryptoprocta ferox; assembly: GCA_028646485.1. Taxonomy (NCBI): domain Eukaryota; kingdom Metazoa; phylum Chordata; class Mammalia; order Carnivora; family Eupleridae; genus Cryptoprocta; species Cryptoprocta ferox. Next base: position 30,357,193 of record CM053562.1, read on the forward strand.
TTTACAGACATCCTTCTGGAGGCATGGTAGCAAATTGACTCAGACCCACCTAGGGTCTCTATTCTTTATTTTATTTAACAAATCTTATCTCCCTCAGATGCTCCTGCTCCACTAAACAGCAAAGGGAGATTATGAACATCCCAGTTAGTTGTATCTCAGGCTCTTCCATTGTAACTATTCTTTTATTCTTTTTATTCTTTTTATTTTTACAATTTATTTTATTTTATATTTTTAAAGTACAATTTATTGTCAGATTGGCTTCCATACAACACCTAGTGCTCATCCCAACAAGTGCCCTCCTCAATGCCCATCACCCATTTTCCCCTCTCCCCCACCCCCCATCAACCCTCAGTTTGTTCTCTGTATTTAAGAGTCTCTGTTTGTAACTTTTTCCCCCCCTTCCACTCCTCCCTGGTCTTCTGTTAAGTTTCTCAAGATCCACATATAAGTGAAAACATATGGTATCTGTCTTTCTCTGACTGACTTATTTCACTTAGCATAATACCCTCCAGTTCTATCCACATTGCTGCAAATGGCATTATAGCAACACTTTCAGCAATAGCCAAATTCTGGAAAGAGCCTAAATGTCCATCAACTGATGAATAGATAAAGAAGATGTGGTTTATATATACAATGGAAATTATTCTTTTCTAAAAAGTGTTTATTATTTTTGAGAGAGAGAAAGAGAGAGTGAGTGGGGGAAGGGCAGAGGGAGACACACACACAGAATCCGAAGCAGACTCCAGGCTCTGAGCTGTCAGCATAGAGCCCGAGGCGGGGCTTGAAGCCACAAACCATGAGATCATGACCCGAGCCAAAGTCTGACGCTTAATCTACTATTTTTAACTATTCTTTTTTGGGTGACTTCATCTCTTGTGTTCAGAATCCAATTCTATTCTTTTCATTGCTTTTCCCTATGATGGTGTGTGGGCTGGAGGCAAGCACTTGCATCACTTCTGGGCCCTCCGATCTCCAGTGCAAGGCCCTATTTCCTCCTGTGTTTTCTTGGGTCTTTGACAATGGCCTCTGTTCTGGTCACTTGGTGAAAAGAAGCTGAACTTCTGTTCTTTGGATTGAACAGAACTTGTTGCCCTGCTTCAACCCAACGTATACTTCCTTGTGTGTGTGTGTGTGTGCATGTGTGTTATGCGTATGTGTGTACGTGTGTGTATGTGTATATAACTTGATCCCATCTAGGCCCCCATTGGCTGTGCAGCTCATCTCTGATATTTGCCTGAACCCCCACGTGGGGCTGTTTGGCACACAGCCTTTGGCTATTGGGTCACTGCACTCCATTGTGATAACCATCTGCTTATGCAACTTCAGCACTAGTGGCATAGTTGGGAGCTTCTGGATCCTTTCTGGACTCCATAGGAGCTGAGGTGGTGCTCAGGAGGCAATTCAGCCAGGTTTACAATGCAGCACCTTTAAGTTGCCAGTGTGGTGTCCTCTCCTACCCCTGAGTGTCCGATGGGAATCCAGTCACAGAGGGTCCCCTCCTCTCCTGTCCCTTCTCTTCTATCACTGTGTGGAAGCAGTACTGTTATAGATTAGGTCAGCATACTAAGTTTTAAGAAGTGGGAAGTGATAATTTGCAGGTGAGGAAAGAGGCAAAACATTGAAAGGTAGACAGAAGAACCCAACCATTTAGATGAGGAACAATTACTTCTACCCACATCAATATTTCCTGAGACATCATCGTAGATCACAAGGTAGAATCCTAAAAATGATAACAATAATGGCAATACTGACTCATCAACTAAAGGTCTCATTATACTTAGTATTTTATAGGAAAGAACATAAATCTAATGTGTTAGAAAGATTTTCATAGAAATGGTCTGATTTTAGTACTTAATAGGATAAGAGAGAGATGATGTAATATGATGATTAAAAGCATGGATTTTGAAGTCCTAAAGACCTGGATTCAAATCATAACTCTAACCTGCTGTGACTCACTGTGTCCACAGAGGCTCAGTGTATCCATTAGTAAAATGATGAAATCTATGACACTTCCTTTAGTAAAGTGATACCTCCTCACAAAGATTGTTATAAGGGTTAAAAAACCCCACCTTGGGGTGCCTGGGTGGCTCAGTCGGTTGAGCGTCCAGCTTCGGCTCAGGTCATGATCTCGCGGTTCGTGGGTTCAAGCCCCGCATCGGGCTCTGTGCTGACAGCTAGCTCAGAGCCTGGAGCCTGCTTCAGATTCTGTATCTCCCTCTCTCTCTGACCCTCCCCTGCTCACGCTGTCTCTCTCTGTCTCTCAAAAATAAATAAAA
>CM053562.1:30359568-30393602 GCA_028646485.1 Cryptoprocta ferox
CCCACCTTAATATATGATAAAGTCTCAGTACAGAGCCTGGCACAGAGTAAATATGAATAAGTGGTATGCATTATTATTAATATCTGGAATATTGCCTATGTGGAATCCCTTAGTTTCTGATGATATGTGTGATGGTATTTGTATAGATAGCCCACAGTTTATAAACAGATTGGATTTTGGAAGTCAATTTGCAGATCAATTATTTGTAATTTAGGAATTCAAGAGAATCTAGAATATTCCCTCTTTCCAGCCAACCATAGTAGGGTATATGGGTATATGCAAGGGAGGGGCAGGGGGAGGGGGAAGAATTTCTCTCCTGTTGGAGGCAAATGGCTTTGTGACTAGGACTAGAATTCTTTCCTTCATTCACTCCACATCCTTCGATAAAGAGGGAATTCCTAAACCTTCTATCACATAGTGGCAAGGGAATCTTGCTTCCTGGCAACTATAATTTCTTGCTTGGGTTAACAGTGAGAGATAACTATTTTGAAATTTTGAAATCTATGATTGAGAAATCCTTTGAGTGGTTGATGAGTAGGTTGATATTTCTATTCCTACACTACTTCTATTTTTCTATTTCCTTTCTGAAGTCCAAGAAGATACTAGGAGATGTGGTTTTTCCCAGATAAGGCCGTAATCTGCACCCCAGGGACAATGGAAATGCTTGAGGAAGGGTGAGCACATTTCAGGGATGGCCGGAATAGACCTATGGGAAATTGCAGTGGTATCTGGAGCTTGATACATATCCTGTTCTCATTTTTTAGCAAATAAAAAAATTTAATCAATAAGTTAATTTTTTTCTGATTAAATTCATTAAAAATTAAGAATATACTTATTTTTATCAGAGTAATATATGTTCTTGGTTGAAAAAATCAAACTGAAGAGCTTATGAAGAAAAAAACCCATCCTATGCCTTGTCCCTTTGCCCATCCTGCTCACCAGGGGTCACATGTTCTAATTATAGCTGCTGCTTCTTATAGTTTCTGCCATATCCCTAAATAATATGCATTATAGCTATTTCTACATTTATCACTTTTAGCTATTAACTGTTGACTTCTGTTAATTTAGCTGAGTTTTTATCTGATTTTATTTACTTTCTACCCTTTTCTCCTAAAGCAATTATTTTACTCCTTTATTGATTATCTTTGCAGCTTTAAGTAAAATATTTATTCCTTCCCATCCCTCCCTCCCTCCCTTTCTCCCTTCCTCCATGTCTTTCTTTCCCTCCCTCCCTCCCTTCCTCTCTCTCTCTCTCTCTCTTTCTGGAGAGAAGGAGAGAAAGTGATTATGAGCAGGGGAGGGGCAGAGGGAGAGAGAGAGAGAAAATCTCAAGCCGGCTCCATGCTTTGCATGGAGTCTAACTCGGGGCTGGATCGCACGACCCTGGGATCATGACCTGAGCGAAATTCAAGAGTCAGATGCTCAACTGACTGAGCCACACAGGTGCTCCTATATACCTTTCTTTTTTATTATATCACCACTAGACACCAACCCATGATTGTTCTCACTTCTCTCTCTAAACTTATCATTTGTATTTTCATGATGTTGGAATTGATACAGTTAAATTCAGATACTTATAGTTAAATATTTCATGCCTTGACCATATGTTGGTTTTAAAAATTGGAAATTAATAAGGTGTTTACACTGTTGTGACAGTGATATGACAAGGTGTGATTTAGTTTCCTTTCTTGCACAGCTTTTGTTTTCTTTGATTCTTCTAATTTTTTTCCTGGCCCCCCGCCCCAATTATAATAACCATATTGACTTTTTATGTTGTTTCGGGTGATCAAGAATATTATCAGATCCTGACCTCCTTTATCCCTAGGTAAATCTCTTCTGGAACTTCTGTTCTCTGAACCATTCTGTGCTAAATCTTTCTGTTAGCTTCCTTCCTGCTTTCTATATTTGGAGCCACTCTCCCCTCTAGTTCACATGTTGTCTTCTTTCCTTACTCCTTCATTTTGCTGATACACATCCCCAGGTAGCTTCCTGAGAAAGAATATGTGGGAAATAACTTTCCTAGGCCTTTGCATATATGAATATCTTTATTCTACCCTCACATTTGATTGTTTTAATAAAAAAAGTCTCTGGATTTTTCTCATGTTTTTCTTTCTGCTATTCCTGTTACAAGGCATGTTGTTCCTCTTGGATTGGTCCTCTCTGTCTTAAATAAGAAAATATTTCTGTGTCTTTCTATACTACTCTCTACAGACTTTTTCTTCTAACACTTATGTTGAATTTTTAATTACTCACTTTTAATTTATAGCAGGTCTTATTTTTTTTTCTATATCATCCTGTTCTTTTTGTTTTATGGATGTAATATCTCTTGAATCTCTCTAAGGATACTAATTGGGGATCTTTTTTTTTTTTTTGGAAAAGTTCTTTTTTCTTTCCGTTATCATTTCTGCTTCTTCCATAGTCATTTTTTCTGTTTCCTTTTCCTCTATTTTTTGTGGATTTTTACCTTTTTAATTCATTTATTTTAATGGTGCCTAGGATAGGAGAGAAAATAAACACATGCAGTCAATCATTATTTATAACTGGCTATTATTCCCTCTTAGCACATAACTTTAGTGGGCCACTAGCCATGAAAAAGCTCACTCAGTTTTCCCCAACTACTTTAGGTCTTTGAGGGAAATTACTGACAATTTTAGAGTCAACAAGGGAGATAGTTTAACCGACTGGACTTCATATACACTCAGGAGTGATTTAGTGGATTTTGTGCTTTTTTTAAAAAGGCTTAGTTGTTCTGTTCAAGAAATGTGAGTTATTCAGTAAGAAAAGACCAACATAAAAGGTTATTCTGTCTCCAGAACAAAGTCAAAGATCTTTGACAGTCAAGACTCATCCCAGTCTGGTATTCAGGTTCATTTCCTTCCAATCTTCCTGACTGCCTTTTGTATGTCTACAACACCTGTCTTCATGTGTTCCATGCTGTCAGACCTTTGCTCATGTTGCCCCTCAGCCTGGAATATTCCATTCCTCCCACAGCCTTACCAAAGGCAGGCATCATAGTTTCATTTCTTTAAATATTGTTTTTTGTTTCATACATGTTAGGCATTCACAATGTTTGAATGAATCTTACTCATCTTTCCAGACTAGAACAAGTTCATATGTGACCCCTCTGAGACACAGTTCTTTGCCTACCTTGGAGTTAATCATTTTGTTAACTGCTTTCTTTAGTTGGTTGTGCACATGTCTTCTTGTCCTGATAAGTTCCTTGAGTGCATGGACCATATCTCATCAGGCTGGATATCTCCAGGGTCTTATAATGCACTTGACCTAGTGGGTACTTAACAAGTATTCATGACTATATGGGAGAGATGGAGCGAAAGACTGGTTGTAGATTTTCAATAAAAGCATGTTTATAAAATTAACAGGTTTATAGATTAACTTCGTGAATGTTCTGTTTTATGTTCCTTTTAAATAGATGAGAGCATTCTCGAAAGTAGATTACCGTATTTAGTTATTTCTCCTCCCTTTCATTCCTCCATGGCTCCCCACATAGATAGGAAGGGATGGTTACCCATGTTGTGAATAAATTATAACTGCTGTACTAGAACAAAGTTAGCCTCCCAGTTGAATGAAGACATTATATGTGACTACTATTTCACTCTATCCAGTGCACATATATAAACAAACCCCCATCAGTTTACAATAAAAGAAGGGTGTGTGCATGTTCTTTCTTTTCTTGGGGAAGGGGTAAGTATTCTGTGGAGAGGAGAGAGCCAAGCTAAAAGAATGATTATATTTAAATTCTGGATGTTATTTCCTTAATTTAAGGTCTTGAAGAGAAAAAAAGGGACAGTGATTGTCTGAGCACAGAAAGTACTAAAGACTTTTGATCTTCAGAAATGTGGGAAGTGATGGGAATGCACAGAGCAGCCATACCTTCTGATTTCATCCCTGCATCTGAAGTGAATGTGGGTTGGTGGTTAGTGAAAGAGCTCTGACACATGGCTTCTGCTCCTACAAAAATCTCAAAATCAGCAAGAAAATTTTTGCCATTGCTAGCATCTTGATCAGGTTCTACAAGGCTCTAGTATTACGGGGGGGTCTAGTCACTTCCTTACAAGAGGAAGGCTCTCTAGTTTGTGTGTTTCATGAAGCAATCCTCTGTCTCCCTTCCTCTGCCTTTCTAAGAAGGCTGTCTCCTCTTAGAATGGGTAAATGCCACTCAGGGTCAACAAGGCCAATTTGTAGCTTTTGGCCAAAAGACTGTCAAGGCTAAGATGCTATATGGAGCCCAGAAGAAATTCCTTTTATGTTCTCCCTTGCTCCATACTACCAGTGTACTTTCATTGAGATCAGTTAGAACTTGAATGTGTCTCAAGGGGATCTGTGGATCTCTGCAATATTCATTGGTTGGTTGGTTAAGTATGCTTCCTTTGCTAACTTCTTCTTGGAGTACAATAACCTTAGCATCTGAATTCCAAATATTCAGCTCCAAAGGACTGTTCTTTTGTATTCTGCACAGGGGTATTTTCCTGTTCAAGAGACTGTTTTAGAGGGAAGCAAAGATACCTGGATTGGTTGACATTATTTATGTCCTCATTGAATCTCAACTAATGTCTTGCCTCATATGCCTTTTTCTTTTCTTTTCTCCTTCTTTTTTTTTTTCTTAACAGATACTAACTTTGTGTTGGGGAATGCCCAGATAGTGGACTGGCCTATCGTGTACAGCAATGATGGATTTTGCAAGCTGTCTGGCTATCACAGGGCGGAAGTGATGCAAAAAAGCAGTACCTGCAGGTATTTATGTTTGGGGTCGTTCTGTTGAACAGTCTATCATGGTATCTTCTGGAAAAATAAAAATGGCTTACTTGGTGTGGGATTTGCCTTTATCTCATTTAATGCTTATACAGGAATGTTTATAGTAATATCACCTCTAGTTAATGCACTATACTGGGAAATCCAAGAAGTCTTAAAACATGGTCTCTACAAAATGATGGACTTGTAGTCACTGAGATGGGGGGGCGGGGTTAGAAAAACTCAGAAAAGTTATTTTCTCTATAAAACAGGAATTCAAAAGTTTGTGAGGTGTTAGATGAAATGCTATGAAAGTTAGATGATTAAATTAAATGAAAATGAAATAAAATTTTAGATGAGTAAATTAATTTTTTTAAGGTTTATTGAAGGGGGGAGAGGTAGAGAGGGAGAGAGAGAATCCCAAGCAGGCTCCGTGCTGATAGCATGGAGTCTGATGGGGATTTGAAGCCATGAACTATGAGATCATGACCTGAGCCGAAACCAAGAGTTGGACACTTAGCTGACTGAGCCACACAGGCACCCCCAATGATTAAATTAATTTTAAAAAACATGACTATTTGAGAAGAATCACTATGATATTGGAGAAAGGACTTTGTTCATAGGGCTTTTCACCAGAAAAGAAGAGAACTAACATTTAGTTACCTTCTGATTCATGCTGTCACATCTCCGGTCACTACCTCAAAGGCAGAGGCAAATGGTGCTAACAGTGCCCAAGGCCTGTGCATCTGACAGGGTTACTAACCAAGCTGTACACTTGGGCCGTGACACTAAAAACACCTTTTAAAGCACCTTCAACAAAACTAATCGGCAGTCAACATAATGGGAAAAGATAGTTGAAAAAGACATATCAGATAAAGGGCTAGTATCCAAAATCTATAAGGAACTCATCAAACTCCACACCCAAAAAACAAATAATCCAGTGAAGAAATGGGCAGAAGACATGAAGAGACACTTCTCCAAAGAGGACATCCAGATGGCCAATAGACACATGAAACCATGCTCAACATCACTCATCATCAGGGAAATACAAATCAAAACCACACTGTGATACCACCTCACAATGGTCAGAGTGGCAAAAATGAACAAATCAGGAGACTACGGATGCTGGCGAGGATGTGGAGAAATGGGCACCCTCTTACACTGTTGGTGGGAAGGTAAACTGGTGCAGCTACTCTGGAAAACAGTGTGGAGGTTCCTCAAAAAATTAACAATAGAACTCCCCTAGGACCCAGCAATAGCACTGCTAGGAATTTATCCAAGGGATACAGGAGTGGTGATGCATAGAGGCACACGTACCCCAACGTTCATAGCAGCACTTTCAACAATAGCCAAATCATGGAAAGAGCCTAAATGTTCATCAACTGATGAATGGATCGAGAAGATGTGGTTTATATATACAATGGAATACTACATGGCAATGAGAATGAATGAAATCTGGCCATTTGTAGCCATGTGGATGGAACTCGAGGGTCTTATGCTAAGTGAAACAAGTCAGGCAGAGAAAGACAGATACCATATGTTTTCACGCATATGTGGAACAGGAGAAACTTAACAGAGGACCATAGGGGAGGGAAAGGGGAAAAAATAGTTGGGGAGAGGGAGAGAGGCAAACCATAAGAGACTCTTAAATACTGAGACGAAACTGAGGGTTGATGGGGGAAAATGGGTGATGGGCATGGAGGAGGGCACTTGTTGGGATGAGCAGTGAGTGTTATATGGAAACCAACTTGACAATATACTAAAAAAAAGTAAAGCTCCTTCAAGGTGTGGAGCAGAGCAGAGCAAGCAGAACAGAGCCTGTCCCTAGCCGTGCTAGACACCCACCTGCATTGCCTTGGCAAGGTCTTGGCTCAGCACAGCCTTGGGCTCCTCTCACTCCTTGCCTTCTTCGGAGTCTTCTGTCTTCAGTGGTGTTTGCAGGAAGTGGAATCATTTCTCCACACCTTCCAGATCTGGAAAGAAACTCCTCTCCGAAGGGTGGAAAAACCTGACACAGACATAGTCTTTTGTTTGCATTTTGATGGTGTTGAATCAGCCATGTAACTACTTTGGTGAAAAGTATTAAATGCTTTGAAACTATCATTTTCTTACATTTTAGGTGTTTTGGGTCTGGGAAATGGGAAATTTAAGATTTGCCTTCTTCCCTCAAAGATTCGAAATTATGACTCTTAAGTACTGCAATAAAATTCTCTTATATTTGTGGTTTTCCTTATAAGCGTCTACATTTACCTCGATATATGCACATATACAATCAAAACAAATTGGGAGAGTTAGCCTCACTTTTTGGTGTGACTGGAGCAACTTGTCTTTCCCTTTCTTGCTTCTTATTGGCTATAATCAGACACTAAAGTCAGCCGACTTTTCTTTTATGCACAACTGTAGGAAACTTATTTAATTCTCTGAAGGTGCCCCTTCTCTAAAAATAAACATGCCTTTGTGCTCACTATATTCCTAATGGCTCAACAGCCTCTCTTGCTTATTTATTGCATTGTAGGTATATGAAATCTAATGTCCAGGTAAAGAAAACTTATGGCTACCAGTAAATTACAGTTTGAAGAACTACACAGACTGATGGGAGCTGGGAGTAATTATAGCACTTAACTTATTTCAGGTCTCCATTTTATAGCGATTCATTTTACCTTGTGAAGGAATTTGCCAGCATGTATACCATTGTGTCACTTAAATGGAGGTCACTTATCTAGCAAATTAACTCAGAAAGAGAAAGTGGGAGAAAGCTAAAAAGGCAACTGGCTAAATAAGATGGTCCCAGAGCTATGTTTTTACCTCCTAGGAGATGTCCTCTTGTTCTCAGGCAGGGCTAATTTAGTCTTGATCTAGCTGTCTTTTTAATGGTAATTCAACATGCTCAGTTACCTCTTTTCCTGATTCATAGATGAAAAGCAGAGTGCCGCATGAGAGAAGCACAAGGTGAACCATAAATAATAATGTCTCAGTGGGCTGGGAAGGGGCATAACACCACAAGTGACACAGGATTTATAAAGTCAACAGTGAGGGCATGTTTTTTTTATAGAGTGCTGGCAATTGGAAGCCTGCAGTAAGCTCAAGGCTGTTGCAGAATGAGGCCAAGTGAGGCACTGGAGTTGATGGTTGCCTCTGAGGCTCTTTGTAGCTCTGGAATTCTAGGATTCAGTGATTCAAGGCATCAAGAGGAAGTTAGACTGCATGCTGTAGGCACAGTTTTGGAAGATGGGGATTGTATTGTTTAGGAACATATGCCACTGCGTCCACATTACCTGAGACTCAGGGACTGGGCGTTGGTGTCCTTCTTGTTCTGGTCGCACGAAGGCATGAGGTGGTCAGGACTGGATTTTCCTGCCCCGTTGAGAGATGGCTTTTGTCCTCTTCCATTTGGTTAGTGTCCCATGCCATGGTTTATTCCACCCAGTTGGGGGTGTATCTCGTTCCTAGAGGGACACATCTTGGCCTTCAGACCATATTCACGGTGGGGCCCAGGAAAATGGACAGTCCTGGCAGTTGTCGAGGTTCTGCTGAGAACCAGAATTAGTCGGTAGGAATGTCTGCTATCTAGAGGTTTTCTCTAATTATGCTACTCACCCCCCACTCCCCCCTTAGTCTACTTTTCTCCAAATGTGAGCAGTACTAAGAATTGTAGGATTTTATTATCTCAATTTTTTAAACCCAGTGCTTTTTGGGGGGTGGGGTGGGGTGGGTAGGAAACAGAGCTGCACAGACAGTGGCTGAATCTTGTTTCTTTCCTTAGCCCTGCCTTATGTTTAGAGCATCAAATTGCACCCTTTGGTGCAATTCTTTCGTTGATGCATTTCTGTGATTTTTTCCCCCTATTCTTTTGTTTATTTTATTGGGAGTTAGAAGAGGAACAATCTGTGGTTCACATTTAACTCTGCCATCCTTCTGGGAAGTTTCCCCAAGTTGTATTTCTAAAATGCAAATCTGATTATGGAACTCTCTTGCTTCAAACCTTCCAGTGTTTGCCCCCTCCGCCCCATTGCTTTCAAGATAAAGTTTAAATGACTTCACATGGCTTGTAATGCCATGTGCTCCTTTCTGTGCTGTATGTATGTTCTGTGCTGTATCTGGCCTGTGCTTTTCTTTCTGTGTTATATGTTGTGAAATCTCCCCTCCTTGTGTGTATTTCAGTCACACACTGAACTGAACTACATTCAGGTTCCAGAATTAACCTCACTCTTACCTCTTTGCTTTTGTACATGCTCTTCTTTTGCCTGGAAAGTTTTTTTCCTTCCTCTTCTCATTAATTTTTACCTCATCTTTAGATTTCATTTGTCTCTACCTCTGGGAAGCCTTCACTGACCACTCAGGGCTCTGTGCATGTATTCTGTATTCTGTAATTCCAAAAGTGTTGGTCACACTGTTTCCTGATCCACATTTTTCTGGGTATCTTCCTTATTATACTGTTCCTTTTTTGGTAGGGGTGGTAGAGTGCTGGTCACAGTTGCATTAGTGAAGCTTTTTTGATTGAATGAATGTTTTCAGTGTGTGTGTGTGTGTGTGTGTGTGTGTGTGTTCTGCATAGCACAGTGCTGGGTATAGGAAAGATATTTAATGTATGCTGGTATTTGTGAAACTAACTTGAGCTCTTTGGTTGATTTGCAGTTTCATGTATGGGGAGCTGACTGATAAAGACACAATAGAAAAGGTTCGACAAACGTTTGAGAACTATGAGATGAATTCCTTTGAAATTTTGATGTACAAGAAGAACAGTGAGTATTGAGACCATCCTGAGCCATATCTTTATGCACTTGGAATAGTAAAAGAGGTCCTTTTCCTTTGTTACCGTCTTGCGTTTTCTTTTCCCCCATCGGCTGAATGTTGTTACCTGAGGCTGTTGTGTATGTTTTGAATAAAAGGTTTGGATTGCTGAGTTACGCTGATCCTTGCGGAACATTTGAACTTGTCACCAACCAATTGAGACTTCTTGATCTCTTTTTCTGCCAAGCTGGTGTTTTTCCTGTATGGTGAGCTGTTGGCTGAAGACACTGGTAGACTTTTTAAGCCTTCTTGGGGGAAAGGAAGACATGGGACAGTGACTCTGGCCAGATCCTCTTTGTATTTGTCTTCCATAGTACCTACCACAGCAGGTAACACCAGTAGATGCCCCACTAGGTGGAGGGGATTAAGAGTACAGTTATCTTGATGAGCACTGAGTAATACATAGAATTGTTGAGTTACTGTGTCGTATGCCTGAAACTAATAGCATTGTATATTTAACTACATTGGAATTAAAAAAAATAAGAGTTTCTGAAGAGGGGTGGCTGAGTGGGTTGAGCGTCCAACTTTGGCTCAGATCATGATCTCACAGTTTGTGAGTTCAAGCTCTGTGATGGGCTCTCTGCTCTCAGCACAGAGCCTGCTTTGGATCCTTGTCCCCCTCACTCTCAGCCCTTCCTCTCCTCTTGTTCTCCTTTTCTCTCAAAAATAAATAAAACATGAAAAAAAAAAGAGTTTCTGAATAGGGGCAGCTGAGTGGGTTGAGTGTCCAACTTTGGCTCAGGTCATGATCTCACAGTTCGTGAGTTCAAGCCCCATGTCGGGCTCTCTGCTCTCAGCACAGAGCCCACTTTGGATCCTTGTCCCCTTCACTCTAGCCCTTCCTCTCCTCAGGTTCTCCTTCTCTTTCAAAAATAAATAAAACATAAAAAAAGAGTTTCTGAATAGAATTTTCTTCTCCTGATGACCCTAGCTTTCCATCAGAGACAGTATTAATATTCACAGTGGGGGGTTAATATGTATTTGTTTTAACTACAATTACTTCCTCAAAGTATATTAATGAGGAATTTAGGTCAATAGCCATACACAGCTCTAAAACTTGATTTTCTCTTAGGGGGTTTCCTGTTGAATGGGGATTGGCTGTGTTGGAAGTATGGAAATATAGGGCATGTGGTCATAGCAGGTCTGCAAAGATGTCAAATAGTGCTTTGCTTTTGTTTTTAAAAAGCGATTTTGTTTGTGAAGCATTCTCTTCTTTATGTAGGATTGGTTGGTAGGTCATAGGTTCAATAGAATGTTTCCAGCGTGGCCCAGATAGCACACAAGGGTGTTTATTTTGGTGGTATTCAGAGTGATGTGTTTTGCTCCGGAAAGCGAAGGGCACATGTTGCTTTCATCTGGAAGGTGCTGGGACTTTTCTTCAGTTCTGGAAGTGTTGGAGCAGTCAGCTGAGAGAACTGTTTGTTTGGTGGCCTGTGCTGGTGCTGATCTGGGAGACTGGCTAGGGCATCAACTAATCCAATAGGGTCAGTCCTGTAGCTTTGATACTAAGGTGGCGCCTTGCTCCGTCTCCCTCTTGCAGCCAGTAGGCCTAATTCCTACCCCACTAGTAGGCAGGAGAGGAACGGGGTAAAGGACTGTGAGTAGCTCTGTGCTGATCCTCCACTGATGGGGAGCACACCCCAAAGCACCAGCTCTTGCAGGAAGGAGCACACTGGCCTTCTCATGGGGAGGAGATGCTCTGTGTATGTGCCCTGAGCTAATGGAGTAAGTTCAAGGTTTTCCACACTGAGAGCCTTTCGAACAGAACAATGCGGATTTCCCCTTGACACAGAATACTAATTGGATAGGTATATCACCAAAATGATGCTTTGCATTTATATTTTGCTTCAGAGTTTTCAAGCTTCATTAGACTATGCATTTGACTTGCTCAATTATGTGTTTGGCACAAAAAGGAGAGAAAGGGGAACTTAATTTAAATTGAGTCAGTGATTTCACTTGCTATTCCTTTCAGGGAGTATGTACTCCAGAGGGAGTATGCAGTGGGAGAGGGGGCTTGCTGTGCCCTCGGCTGCTTCCGGGTCTGAAGGCCTTGTACTGTAAGCATCTCATCGCACTGAAGGTGATTCTGTACTTTAGGTAGACATGGCCCACACATGTACACCAATTAGTTCAACTAATGATCTACCAAAGAATGAACGTCTCTTCCCTCCTTTCAGGTTGTGGTAGGCTTATTGAGAGCTGTGTGCCTGTCTCCAGCAGGGCATGTCAGCCTAGTAGGGGGCTCTATTTCCTGAGTGGTGGTAAGGAATTTTCAAGAGTAATTTGGTCATTTGCAAGTTTTACCTTACCCTTTGACTTCAGAAAATAAACTCTAGAAGGTGTGATGCCACTCTATTTTAAAATGTGGATTCTCTAAGCCCAATAAAGTAGGCATGGCTGATGTTATCAATATCCATTGTATAAGAAGTTAAATTCCTTATTCAAGGTCATGTGGAGCCAGGACCTGGTTTCCAGTACTTGTTCCATGGCCATTTTTCCAAGGCTGGGACCGTCTAACTGTGGGTACAAGGCAGGGCCAGCATCTATGGTTGCTCAGGCTACACCCTGCATGGGGGGCAACGGGAAACCAGCTGTGGTATGCTTGCTGAATCCTCCATGCACCCTAGCCTAGCATTACATCTGTGCTGAGGCAGGAGCTTCTCTTCCTGATTTACACGAAGATGTCTAGAGGGCCAGTGGGGAGTTCCATAAAAGGGTAAGCCTGTATGTAAAACATGAAGCATAAAATGCAGACGGTGGTGGTTTCTTCCTAGGAACCTGTTCACCGCCCCCTCCTCCTCCAGATCCCATCCTGTCCTAAGGAATTTAGAAACTTTAAATTATTTATCAAGCCTAGGAATTTTATATTTGCACTGAATTCTATGCTTTTTTTTTTTTAACCGCTTTTTATTGACCCGCTACTCTATGTCAGACACAGGCTTTCTGCTAGGGATGTGGTTATGAAAAGATAGACATAGCTTCTGCCTATACAGCAGACTGTACAGAGTCCTAAGTGTTGTTGTTGTTGTTGTTTTTGATGGTGACACCATTTGGAGAGGGTCACTGAACCCTAACTTAGGAGGGCAGGGAAGGAAGTCTTCCTAGCAGGCAGGAAATCATGCAGAAACTGAGGGAGGGTGGGAGTTAGGCAGACGGAAGGGCAAAGAGTAGCCCAGGGTGATGAAATGCATGTGGTGAGAGCAAGCACTGAGGTTTCAAGAGACCCAAAGCAGAGCTTCTCAGACTATGACATGCATCGGAAACCACCTGCACATTGCAGTGCTAGTTCTGGTCAGTAGGTCTGCAGAAGGATCTGAGCTTCTGCTTCTGGGTGATACCAGTGCTGTTGGTTCACATATCACACACTGCAGAGACAGGATACAGAGCAGCTGTAGTGAAAATTGTGAAATTTGACCTCCATGCATACAGGGTGTGTCTCCTGCATGGCTGGATTCCCTGAACCCAGCACAGTGCCTTACACATAGCAAATGCTCCCCCCAAACTCATGGAGTAATTATAGAAACATATAAATTGACAAGGGCTAACTGTTGAGGCCTGAGAGGTTTGGAGGGACCAGGAACATAGCCACATTAAAGAGTTTAGAATTCCCCTTAGGAGCAGTGGTTGAGAAAGAGGGTGGGGGTGAGGGGCATTAAGTATATAAGCAGATTTACATTTATGAAGATGACTCCAGTAGAGTGGGGAGATGGAATGGAGCATAGGAAACTGGAGGTCGGGGGCCCACTTTGGAATGACCCCTGTGACGAGATGGTTATGGCCTGCTTGGGAAGGGAGGAAAAGGCAGTTATGAAAGAGAGAGGTCCAGGGATGTCTCCTCCAGGACTGGGGAGAATTGAGGGTGGGGACTTTCATCAGTGGTGCCCACTGACTGGCTCTTCCCTCCATCTGCTGAGCCCCAGGCGGTGCCCAGGAAGTGGGAAGCACTGCACTTCTGTCAGGAACTCCTCATCTGGCCTGAGGTAAAACATGCCGAGTATGTAGCACAGAGCCCAGTTAAAAGAGGTGCTCTGTGAATGTTTGTTGAGTGACTTTGAAAGAACTTGGTAGTTACCAGGAAACAGAAGAGTGAAAGAGAAGCATTTGATTCAGAGCGAGGGTATCAGGGCTGAGGTGGGAGGAGCTTGGGGCTGAACTGACCAGTGATGCCCTCAAGGAGCAGACGAACAGAAATGGGCCGGAGGAGAGGAGGAGGCAAAGTGTCTGGTTCAATAGATTGAAACTCTCAGCATTTTAAAGGAGTGTAGAACCCATGGGGGAAAAGTCACCCCTGTTGATATTTTCAGTTGTGAAATGTCATCATCTAAAAGAATTTATATATTTTTTTCTCTGATTTTTAAATTGGATCATTTTTACTATGGGAAATACATGAAGATATGAAGAAAAACAATTGCCCCAAATTCCCAGAGAAATACTACTATGCTATTAATGTTTTGGTGTGTTTCCTTTTAGGTTTTTCTTACACATGATACATAATTGAGATTTTGATGTATATACAACTACCTTTCTTTCTTTTCTTTTCTTTTTTTTTCTTTTCTTTTCTTTCTTTCTCTCTTTCTCTCTTTCTTTCTTTCATGCATGAGTTGGGGGAGGGGCAGAGGTTGAGAGAGAATCTCTAGCAGGCTCTAAGCCCAGCATGGAGCACAACAGGGGGCTGTGAGATCATGACCGGAGCCGAAATCAAGAGTCAGAAGCTGAACTGACTGAGCCACCCAGGTGCCCCTGATGTGTATACAACTTGAAGTCATACATATATTTAATCTTTTATCATAAAAATATTCTCATTAAACTCCTCCATAAATATAATTTAGAGAAGAATTTCATTAATACTTCTTCCATTGTTGGATATTCAGGAGGCTCTAAACTTTATTGAACACAGTGCCAAAGGGAGTATCTCCATGGAAAGGTATTTATTGCCATTCTGAAATATTTCCTAGAAGTTGAGAATTACACTGTCAGAGAATATGAACTAGGTTCCTGAGACATTTTGCCAAACAGTGTTTCAGAATTGAACCCATTCCCAAGTTCACTTGTGTCTGACTCATTGTACTACACCAGCACTGAACAGTATAACTTTCAATTTATCAAATTGCCTACAATTAATTTTTTTTGTTTAATGAGTATTTTTAATGCTAGTGGGACTGAAGTATTTTTTCCTATTTACTATCCATTTAAAATTACCCTTTCTTCGTTAATTGTTCAGTTTCTTTGCTCATATATTCTATTTAATTCTGGTGATTTTCTTATGGGTTTTTTTAATAAACTCCTAATAAATTGGTTTTATTTCCTTCTCCCATTCTTTAGTAGTATTTGCAAGGACAACTTTGTAGAAAGAATCTATTGATAAGCATTAATGTTTGTCCTACATTTTGGGAATTGGGAGTAATTAGCACAAGGCTTCCTGGTATGTTTTGGAATGAGTGTGTGGAATACTATTACATATCTTCAAGGATGGATTATTTGAAAGATTTCTTTTTATCTATTGGCCAATCTGATGAATAAACCTAGCCATTTTAGTCGTGCTATGTGTTTTGTATTATTACTTCACTCATTCTCAGTATATTGGATACTTTTGTTATGTCCACAACAATCATTAATGAACTCATTCAGTAAATATTAGCGGGGGGGTTACTCTTGTGCTAGTCACATAGTCTTTACGTTTCTCAAACAAGAAAATCATGAAGTATGAGCTCTGAGTGAAAGCAGACACTCTGGGTAACACTCCACAGCATGTGACTGACCTCACGATTTGTGGCGTGGCAGATGGCCTCATGTTTGAGACTTCTGGGTCTCTAGCTTCTCCATCAGAGAAGCCGAGGAAAAGGCTTCTTACTGTGGTTATGCCAAGCCAGCAAGGAGAAGTTGCCAGACAAATACTTATTGACTGCCTACTGTAGGCCTGTGGGTTTGAGCCAAAGAGATCCAGATATAAGAAACTGACTCTGCCTTTGAGGAGGTTACAGTCTAGTTGTGGAGAAATCTAATAGGAAAACCATCATATTTTGCCTATTTTCCTAATGGATTATCTTTTATTTATTTAGTGCTAGGAGCTTTTATTTGTAAGAGATATTGATTCAATGTTGAAAAATATTTTTCTTAAACATATTTTCTTTTTAATTATATTTTTTATACCATTTATAAGTAAAATAAATTTATGTCAGTATTTTTCTTTATGGTTCTGAGCTTTATACAATGTTTAGGAAGCACGTTTCCTTACCTAAATGATAAAAATATTCTTCCTTTTTTCCTTCTGGTAGCTTTATAGCTATGTTAGAATACTTAAAACATTAAATATGTATTTTTATGTATTGTGTGATGTAGCAATCTCACTTAATTTATTTTCCACATTGCTTACTCAGTTGTCTCAGTACTATGTACTAAAGAATTCAGCTCTTCCCTTCTAATTTCAAATGTCCTTTCCTTTTTTTTTTTTTTTTGTTTATTTATTTATTTTGAGGTAGAGAGAGGGAGAATCCCAAGCAGTTTCCGTGATGTCAGCACAGGGCTCCATCTCACGAACTGTGGGATTGTGACCTGAGCCGAAATCAAGAGTCGGAGGCTTAACTAACTGAACCACCCAGGCGCCCTGAAATGTTCTTTTCTTCTATGTTAGATCCTCACACATTCGTGAGCTTGTTTCTCTCTTCACCTTTTCCTTTTCTTGTTTGAGAAACGGAAAGACTATGTGACTAGCACAAGAGTGACCCCCCTCCTCACCTTTTCCACCTTTTGTAGCTTATTAGTTATGTGAGTTTGATTAAAATGCTCTTCCACTTGGGTTCCCCCTATTTAAAACGGGGGGATAATGTAGTCACAATTCATCTCATGGCAGGGCTATGAGAAGTAAACCTGTGTGTCAGGACTGGGCCCCACTGTAAGCACTCGATGAATGATATTGTTGTCTTAGGGCCAGTGTCCATGGCTCTTAGTTACTGTACAGTTACCCTTTGAACAACGTGGGGTTAGGGGTGCCAAACTGCCTCACAGTTGAAAGTGTGGGTATAACTTTTTTTAAAAAGGCTTTTGTCAATTCCCTAGGTCTTTTTTTTTTTTTAAGTTTATTTACTCATTTAGAGAGCGAGCGAGCACGTGGGAGGGGCAGAGAGAGAGGGAGAGAGAGAATCCTAAGCAGGTTCCACACCATCAGTGCAGAGCCCGACGAGGTGCTCAAACTCACTAACTATGAGATCATGACCTGAGCCAAAATCAAGAGTTGGAGGCTTAACCGACTGAGCCACTCAGGTGTCCCTGGGTATAACTTTTGACTCACTAAAAACTTAACTACTAATAGCCTATAGTTGACTGGAAGCCTTACCAATAACATAAATAGTTAAAACATATTTTGAATGTTATATGTCTTATACACTGTATTTTTAAAGTAAGCTAGAGAAAAGAAAATGTTACAAAGAAAATCATAAGGAAGAGAAAATACATTAGCAGTATGCATTTATAGAAAAAAGTTGGGGTGTACATCGACATGTGCAACTCAGACCTGTTTTGTTCAAGGGTCAGCTGTGATACATAGTCCTTGTCACTATTTTTCTTCCAAAAAATTTCAGAGATTTCTTGGCCCTTCCTCTACTTTATTTTTCTACTTGAATTGAATTTCAATTCATCAAACTCTGTTAAAAACAAACAGAAAAAGAACAACTGAGATTCAGATTGAAATTGCATTAAATTTATATATTAAATGGGGAGGTTTGACATCTTATAAGATTGAATCTTCCCATCTACAAACAGTGTAATTCTCTCCATTTATTTAGGTTTTGTGTTTTGTTCTTCAATCAAATTTGAATTATGCTGAGGCTTAAGCATGGCTTTTTCTAGCTTTTCCCTCATGTTTGAGACTGGCCCTCTTTCTCAGAATAGGTAGAGGCAGCTTTGGAGCTTCATTAAACACCATGAGATGCATAGTCTTTTAAGTCATCTAAACACATCTATGAGGTGAGCTCGAACATTTCAATCTTACAGGCGAGGAATTTAAAAGGAAGAGTGGAGTGTATCAGACATGTGTATAGTTGTACTGAATCTAAAGTAAGTCTATTTATCCCTATTTTGCAAATAAGGAAACCAATTCTAAGAGGTTAAGGTGACATAGCCAAGGCGTACGATAAACTAAGAGATAGGGCTCATACCCCAGACTTGGGAATCCCAATCAGATGTTCTAATGACCAGTGGCCACTGCTTCCCCGTATGCTCTCTCATACTCTCTGTACTCGTCATTTGTCTCAGTGAACGTGACCTGAGACCAATTGGTCTGTTTCCTGGGGCAGCCGCCATGCTCTGCTCTAGTTTCTGGATCTATCTGAATGGCCCATGCAGCCATTCCCATGAGCCAGTGATAGTGGCTTGGTCAATTCCGTTGCTGTTGAATATGGCCGGACTGCCTGGCCGCCTGGGTACAGAGAGTACCTGAGAGGAGGGGCAGGGTAGGAGGAAGCCTAACGGAGGCCAAAAAATCTCTTTTGTACATCTGAGCCTTGCTGTTTTGTTATCTGACTGCTGGGGTTGAGAAACTCCATAGCCAAGTCAAGTTGTCAGGTTCATTACTCTATGACCCAAGGGAGCTAGTAAAGGATGAGAATCACAGAGTGACCAGGAGGAGGAGCCTGACCCAGAGCTGCCCCCTCCACTGGCCCTTTCATCCAGGAAAGACCTGCCATCTTTGCCATCAGCAGCAGCTGCCTTTGCCATCAGCCTTTTCTGCGTTTTTCCTGGATTTGTGCATTGATCTTCTTTTATTTATTATTCACCCTATGTCCTTTTTACAGAAACAGGACATCAAATACTTGCTTTTCTTGATTTTCCCACTGTAGCCACTTGGGTACAGGGGCAGTATTTTCCTGATTAACCTCATCTTCCTGATTTTATGTCTGTATGTGTGAATATTTGTGCATGCATTGCTTCTCTTTATCTTGGTGGAATGAACCCTACTCCAGAGTCTGGGCTCTAGGAGAGATCCCTGGAGGCCAGATGCCCTGGCCTCTGCCTCTGGGCAACTCCTGAATGTCCTTGGGGGCATCCAGAGGGATGGAAGAGAAACCGAGTTGGGCTCCAGCCTCTGGACAGCCTATATTCGCTTGAAGCAACTGTTTCCTATATTGAGACTTTTAGTAATGTTTCACTGATTAAAAATGGTTTGCTCTTAAGATTAAAAGGTTGAAATTTTAACACTGTTCTGTGCCACCTAGGTGGGACTCATGTTCTCTTTTGAGAGAATTTCAGAAATAAAAATTTAGCTTTCCTAGATTTTGTAGGGAAAGGTAATTTGGGAGAGAGGCAGGTCTGGGTGACTGTGAAGATACTGGAAGTAGGATTTATTTCCTTAAAACTCAGCAGGCATTCCTAGAGTTCCTACCCTGCCAAGGTGGTTGGGTTTCACAACTCCAGAATGACACCTTCTGGAGTTGAGCCACATAATGGCCTAATGTGATCCTATGAAAACATTGCACTAGATGCCATTTAAATAGGGGTACAGGGTGATTAGACAGCGACAGTATTTCAGATATCCTGCCCCAGAGTGGATTATGGTCAAATTAGGGAAGAGTCCTCAACTTTTCAAGTTTGAGGGGGGCCAACCCATAGCACTTTCTTTCCTTGCCTGTGGTCAGAACCAATCAAGAGAGATATAAGAATCAGGCCAATGGAGATTAAAATATCACTTTTATGACTAGCAAAGCTATTCCTAGAGAATATAGTTTATGTCTATGTGCAAGTAAAATTTCTAACAGTGAATTCTAGAATCAGACAGACTTACCCATCCAACACAGGTAGCTCTGGAGAACCTCAGGCTTCTACCAATCATCCCCTGCCCTTTTGACTTCTCCCCTAACATCTATAGAATGAGGACACAGAGCAGAATGCAGCTTCATCTCTAAGAATGCAGATGAGGAGAAGTGGTTGAGCTACACATATCCAATTCTTGACCCCCAAATTACCAACCCAGGGAAAAGACCCGAGAGTTCCTTTGAAAGATGTCTCTCCACAAGGAAACACCGGATCAGGGAATAGGAGATTTCCTCCTTCAACAAGCCCAACTGATCAGCTTGATATGAACTCTGAGGCAGGGCATACTGACTATGTGAAGTTTTGGTATAAGACTCATATTTATTTACTGAAAAGAAATGATCAGGATAGCATGTGTTTACTCAGGGAACACTTCTGGAGGAAGCATTGGACATGGTTTGGTGAAGAGAAGCACACAACTTTAAACAGATTGGCCTGTAGAAATGGGGAGAGTCCAAGATGAGCTTGAACTCTAGCAAAATGAAAAAGGCCTCCCGACATGACTACTACAGTGAGGCTCTCGTGATCTGGGAGATGTGGGTTAACGTCATCAATCCCAGGAGTCATAAATGGAATATAAAGATTAGATGGCACAGTCCCACCTGGAAAAATTCACAGGCATTGGGCCAGCTGACACAGTGCAGTGGGTGGCCCATAGGTGGTGGCTGGGAAGACCATGGTTCCAGGGATTTCAGCAAGATGAGGCTGCTAGGTTAGATCTCATGAGTTGGGGGTAGGGGGGCTCTCATCTGATTCCTTACTGGTTTGATAAATTCTCAGCATCTTCTGGTTTATCATCTGAAAAAACTTGCTTTAGTTTTTTTTTTTTTTTTAGAGCAGAAAGAAAATGGTTTTTTGATTTGTTTGCTTTTTGTCTTACCAGCTAGGATATAATGGAGAGCTGTGGGTGTATAGGTTCACTTGATGTGACACTTTATTCTGAGTTTTCTGTTGCTTAATTGAAAATGGTTTAAAACCCACAGGTTCTGAGCAGGGGACTTGGAGGAATAGTAACACAGACCTTTCAGAAACAGTCAGGGTTTCAAAGGCCATATTCTTCTTGATTTTGGAATGCTATCTGTGATTTTTGTATGGTAGATTTTTCTTTCGAAACGCCTTTTTCTTGGGGTGACATTATAACCTATTTGTCTTCTATGAGCACCCAGAAACAGGTCGCTGAAAATTATGGAAAGGGAAAATGAACAGAAGATTAAAATTAACTGTGGATGATTACATAGATAATCAGGATTTAAGGAGAATATATTCCCATATGATCTATTTGCTGCCTGTTTGAGTGTATATTTTATGGTTATTTATACTTCCATATAAATAAGTGGTATAGCCAGATTTGTAAAGCAAATGCCAATCAGAGATGTCTGTCTGTCCATGTCATAGTGTAGGATAGAGTTTGCTGTTATTGCCAGCAGTGACTCAGGTACCTCTTCGGGATTTATTTCCATCTCCAAGATTTCATGAGTCATTTGCTTGTTTTCTTCTTAAAATAAAATAAAATATGTAAAATGCTCAACCCCATGCCTGGTACATAGGAAGCTTTTCTAATTCTTAACATGGAGAAATACTTATTGTATTTTAACTTGAAAATGCTTATAAAATAGCATGTAAAGTATTATCCCAGTTATACAAAATTCAGCCAATAGTTATTAAGTTCTTATTTCCCAGATGCTGTTTAAGGAACTGGGATACGAGAACTAGGTAGGGAAGAACCTACCATTTCTTTGTGTCTCATTTAATTTTTGCATCACAGAGTTGATTGGTGTGGCTTGCTGTGATGTCCTCTATAGTTTTCCTAATCCTTTTGTGGAAGCCAGAGACAGACTTTGTGTAGATATATTTGGCCACAGATACCTGAGTGGATGCCCTCTCTGAGAAGTTAGTCAGATGAGCCCCACCCAACTTCTCCTTGTGTGGATTAGGGCAGTGCTCTGGAAGAACTCATTTATCCCCCATTTTCGCTCAGGAATAAGGACTGGAAGTTGAAACACATTGGTTGAGCTTCCTAAAGCACTAATGTAATCACAGCCTAAAGCCACCTAGAAATGTCCCTTTTTGTGGGGGCCTATGCTGGGAGAATCACTGTGGTGGTTCTCTTCCTTCTTCAGTGTGTTGTCATCTGTCCCATTGTATTGGACCTTTTGGATCTTTATTTTGGGGAGAGAGACTTAGAAATATAGCTTTTGGCCCATGGTTGATTGAGCATGTGAGTTAAACTGATGGACTCCCAAACTGGATTTTGATAGTAGGGCCTCTTCACAATGGAAATTTGAGTTTGCATGGTCTGTTGTCCATGGTTGGCAATGCCCATCGTGGTCCCTACTATTTACTTGTCCACTGCATGGTCTAAAGTAAGTATGTAGGTTTCTGTACTTTAGTTCCTATAAGATCAGGAGGTTCTTTACTCATTTTCTAATCATTTTGCAAGGGTTAAGAGATCCATACTCACAAAATTATTTGAAGAAAATCCCTGCTGAATAGTCACCATGAAAGTTTTTTATTCCATCAAGAGGAGGAATTAATGATATGATATCCCAGCACCTAAAGGAATGAGGCCATTCAAAAATGAATTAATATGTGTACCTATTCATTCCCAAGTCTTTATTCCATAGCCCCTCACATGAAAATGAAAATTACTGACCAACCTTTTGATATTTCTTTCAGGGACACCTGTGTGGTTCTTTGTGAAAATTGCTCCAATTCGAAATGAACAGGATAAAGTGGTTTTATTTCTTTGCACTTTCAGTGACATAACAGCTTTCAAACAGCCCATTGAGGATGATTCATGTAAAGGTTTGTAATTCTGATTTGTACAAAAACATTTATGCCTTTTTTCCCCCTGTGGTGTGACTCCCATTACAGAGAATTTTAGGTTGCCAAGGCAATCTCTGCACAGAGGTCAAGGTTTGAACTTGAATTTGTGTTGGGTAAAGCACCGTATCATTCTGCAATATATTAAGAGGGAGAAGGGGAGGGGAAAAAGAACTTTAGCTTAAGAAAAAGAACTTTTTAGCTTAGCCCTTTCCAGTAAAGATTAGACAGAAGAAGGTAGTTGGGCACCTTTGGTATCAGCAGAGTCCTTTTTAGGTGTTCCCAGGACAGATGTCAGTCATGCAAATGAGACAGTCCATGACCACATTCATCTTACTTGTATATAAACTTTGTTAGATTTGACTGACAAATCTACCTCTGTGGTTGACGGAGCTAAATCTGTGGCTGGTGAATTCATTGGAAACATGGTATTAATGAGGCCAGGGTCTCGAGTAGCCTTTCCACATGGGTTATTTGCTCAGCTTGTGACCACAGATTTTAGTGCTCACTTCAGCCATATCACGCACATGTATCATTTGAATAACACTGGGGGCCAAGGAAGGAAATGGCTCAGGATTTCTAGAACAGCTATACTCTTGAAGAGGTCCTGCTAATCAGATGTACAAAAGATGACATGTGATTCCCAGAGGTTTGGGATTAGGGAGCATCACAGCCCTCTCTTCCACCCCTCTTTCATAGCACGCATGCGAGACAGCCAAGACGCCATCAGCTCTTGTTTGTTGCTGTGCTTCTTGGCTCTGTGGTTGATTTTCCAGCTCTCTCTGAGATCTCTGTCCCTTGCAGTTTCCCAAGATGCAGCAGAGAGATGCAAGAGGAGTGCAGGGAAGAGTGAAACTGGGGAGTATTATTCCTGACGTGAAAAAATTGTGATCGTTAAAACGTGCTTTAGAGGAGGAAAGAAAAAGCATTAGTGGGTGCTGTGTCCTCTAGCACATGTGGATGCTCGCATTTACAGAGTTCAGAGCACAATGCTCTGCAGACCAGTGCATCCTATTTTTTAAAACTATCTGATAACTCAGTAAATCAATTTCAGTCTGCCTTTTGATTTTAAGACGACCGCAGATGTCAAGTTTCTTGGCCTCCTGCAGTCTCCTTTTTCTCCTGCAGGTCTGTGATTCCCTGATTTCTAGTTTCTGACTTGAGGGTTCCTCAGTGCAATAGGGATTATACAGTGATAGACTCACTCATGATTAAGGGTCACCCTGCTCTCATCCAGAAAGGCCATTGGCTTTTTTTAACTGAATAAACTCATAGATCCTATTTTAATGTCAGTCGGATATTTTGACATTTGTTTTTGCAAGTTTTCTCTTAAAAGTTTAACGTGATTTGGTTGAGTCAGCATGCTTGCGTTTTACCACCATTGGAACACATTTTTGGGTGATGTGCAAGTATTGTTTCGTAGGAAAGACATACCCAATGGAGAATGTGCCACCTAGGTGTCTGCATTTGGTTCTTATGAAGCGTGAAAGAAGAGCTAAAAACAGTGATGTGGTGAGACTCACCTAGGTTTATTTTCCAGGAATAAAAAATGCTCTACTTTGTTTAACCTGCCTCAATGATGCATTTCCTTGCTGATGAGAGTTTTGGTACGTGCGCGCACGCACACTTCAGTGCTCCCTGTAGGAATGCTGCTAGTGGATCATGCTTAATGTCTCCTCCAAGACATGACTTTATAATCCTGTCCATTTTAAATGCCACGATGGGTATGTTTAGACCCTCCCACGTTGATGTCACCATGCCTCTGGCTGATTTTGATTTGATAGTCTACTTGGGACAAGGTCAAATTTTATTTTAGTCTGTTTACGATAGAAGAGCATGATAGTTCTCCAGGCCTTGTTAGTTGTGAGTCTATAAACTGCAGTTCTGGCTGCAAGGATCAAATCTAGGAAAGCATGTTGCCATGTGGCTGGATTATTCTTCTGACTTGACATTTCTTCTTGGAGATGCTCTCACATTGGGAGGTTCTGGCAAGTCCAGCTGGGCTTTTCAGTACACCATCTCAGTCAGCATGAAGAGTCTCAGAAGTCTTGCTGACCCAGGCTTGTTTAAAATTCACTTTTGAGATGGAATGGAAGGGTGGATCATCCCAAACTCCAGAAATCCCCAGATAATTGCTCTTTGGCATAGCAGCGCAAGATGTTTCCCAACATCAGACTAGTGTTCTTTATAGTCAACTGTGCTCAAATTGTCTTTAAAATGACTATATTTTCTCTGATCATGCACTGGCTAACTTTGGGGCTTGGGAGTGGGGTAAGTGCATCCAGTAGTGACATGAGAAAGCCACTTGGGGCCTAACAGTTTCCCAGAAACACCCACAAAGTGGTAAACACATGGGGTAATCTGCAGTGGATTATTTTAGCATCTGACACAATGTAACTCCCCTTTGGTGAGTGATTGGGCCGCCCCAGACCTCTCTTTCCTTTAATGTATCAGTTCTCAAGCTCCTTTTTATGAATAATCCAGGCCCCTAACTTCCTTATCTCTTTTCTGTCCTTCTTTTGACTGACTACTTCCCTTGCTCTCTGACAAAAGGTGTCCACAGGACCTTCCTTTGGACAGGAAATGCAAGTCGAGCTAGGTTTGCTATTTGGTAGCAGCTCTGGTGTGTGTGTGTGTGTGTGTGTGTGTGTGTGTGTGTGTGTGTGTATTTGAAGTCAGAATGACAGAGTAGACGGGATTCCTTGCCTGAAATGAGAATCTAATCTCTCACTTTTCTGTTATCATGGATAATTGGTAGTGAGGCTGTAGGATATTTTTCTCTGTCCTATTCTTGCTTCTGAGCTAGGAGGCTTGGGCACGAGGGTAGAGAAGAATTAGATGGTAAGGCTCAGAGTTTGCTCTCTGCATTGCTCCCCAAAGGATGAGGGTGAATTATCCCTTTTGTTTTGTCTCTTACTCCACCAAATATTCTCACATTGAAGGAGTGAATTCATTTTCAGAGACCCACGTATTTAGTGCTACATAGTTAAACTTGAGCCAGATTCAGATAAACTAAAGGAATGTAAAAGTCCAGAGGAGATTTTCAAAGGCCAGAGATTGAGAATATTCAGGGATGAGGGCTCTGGCAAGTTGACCCTGGTCCCTATGTCTTCCTGTGGGATATTTGTGAGGCACTCTTGGGAAAGAAACCAGGCAGTGGATACAAGCCACAGGTACCCTTGGCCCCTTCAAGATTAACATTTTATCCCTCTGCCCTTAGGATGATGGAAAGGTGGTGATTTAGTGGCTGCTTCTCGAAGAAGCCACCCTAGATTTTTTGGTTATTTCTACAATGATAGGGAAAAGACCAGGGGAGGAAGACTTGAGGGTGCTTGGGCAGTGTCCACACCGACTGTCCATCTTGGTCCTCAGTGTCCTCTGTGCTCTTGGGTATGTTGGGTTATGGCACTAGCTGCTTAAGGAGAATCTGTGACTGCAGATTAGGTTGAGCCTGGCCTCGGAGCCTCCCTACCGAGGTCAGGGCACCTTACAGCAGTCCTCTGCAACTTCTACTCAGAGTGTCTTGGCCTGATTTCCCAGGGATGGCACCTATATGTCTCTCTTGTCTCGTATCCCTGGACTTAACCTTGGATGAGTTGGAATTTCATCTCATCCCAAAGTCATCTCTTCTTCTGGCCTAGGGAAACACAGGGCTTTGTGGGCTAAACAAGCCTAGTGGGGGGCTCACCCCAGTTGAAACCAGTAGCCATTGTGTGGTCAAGGAAGGGGGAAAAATTGTCCTTACTAAGAATGGAGAAAGAACCTAGTAAGTACTTTTTATCTGACTGCTGGGTTGCATATTGTGTTCCCTTCCTTCTATCCTTCTTCTCCTTTCATGCCTCCTCTTCCCTTCCTGCTCACCCCCTCTCACCCCAAAGACACCCGGAAAGTGTGTGTGTTGAAGAGCTAGAAGTCCACCTAAGGCAGAGGGGAGTGTACAAAGGAGGGAGTGGGCCATCCTGCTGGTGGTAGGGCAGGATCCTGGAAAGACTCCCTCGAAGGAGGAGCTGCCTTAGTTTCCTTGTGGAAAATGACCATTGGGTTTCTCCCAAGGAAGATCGTCTTGAGCTAGGTTCTCATTGGGTTGTCTCCTCCTATTTGGCCTTTTGGACAACAGGGGCTTTGTTGTTTCCAGGAATGTTTCTCCTGATGGCTTTGGTCCAAATTATACACAGTATCTTCCATAAAATCCATTTGCTCCTCTTAAGTGTTTTTAATCTTATTGCATGGCTCTCACCCCAGTCACCCAAACTGGGAACCCAGAGGCTGCCTGGGTTGCCTCTTCTCTCCTTCTGCAGCTGTTGTTCACTGAGTTCTGTTGATCCTACCTCTGTAGCTGTTCTCAATCTCCCTTTGTTGCCTGGCCGGGGCCACAGTATTGTCCAGGAACACAGGGTCCTGACTGGTCTTTTATCTGTCAACCTTGTTTTAAAAAATTTTTAATGTTTTTATTTATTTTTTAGAGAGAGGGAGAGAGGGAGAGAGAGTGAGTGAGTGAGCAAGCATGAGCTGGAGAGGGGCAGAGAGAGAGTGGGAGACAGAATCTGAAGAAGGCTCACAGAATCTTCTGCAGCTCTGAGCCTGACATGGGGCTCGAATTCATGAGCCATGAGATCATGACATGAGCCAAAGTCAGATGTTTAACCGACTGAGCCACCCAGGCACCCCATCAACTTTATTTTTTAAATTCTACCATTCACATTACCATTCTGTCTTTCTTCTCCTCTTCCTCTTCCTTCCTTCCTTCCTTTCTCTTTCTTCCTTCCTTCCTTCCTTCCGTCGTCGTCTTCTTCTTCTTCTTCTTCTTCTTCTTCTTCTTCTTCTTCTTCTATGTTTATTTATTCTTGAGAGAGAAAGTGCAAGCAGAGTAGGGTCAGAGAGAGGGAGAGAGAGAATCTGAAGCAGGCTCTGCATTGTCAGTGCTGCCCTCAATGCGGGTCTCAAATCTACGAACCATGAGATCATGAGCTGAGCCAAAGTCGGTTGCTCAACTGGCTGAGCCACCCAGGCACCCACCATTTTGTCTTTCTAAAGTGAAATCAGAGTATTTCCTTCTCCCCACCATATTTAAACTCTTCCTTGGTTCCCCATGGGTTTCAGGATGAAGTTCAGATTTCTCAGCTTGCTATTTAAGTTGTTACCACCAAAGTTCTTCTTGATCTGGCCCCTGACAACCACTTTAATATCACTTCAGGCCACTGTCTACACCTTCCTCCTCTCTACCAGCCATGCCTCATTCATCCAGCCATTTGGGATGTCTTACTCTTCACTGACATGTTACCTTGTTTTATGATTTTCGCTTTTGTAGGTGCTGTTCCTTCTGTGTGCAATGTCTCTTTTCCTTCTTGTGTTTTTAACCCTTACTCATCTTTCAAAATTTTGCCCTAGTGTCACCCTTTCTGGGAAGACTTCCAAGCTTGGATTAGATACGCCTTCTCTGGACAGTCTTGACCATAGCATCCTATACTCATTTCTGTTACAGAACTTAGCTCATTATGTCATGGCTTTTAAAATTTATTTGTCAGTCTTCTCTACTAGGGTGCATGCTCTTTGAAGCCACAGTCTGTATCTTATTTATCTTAGTATCTCCAGTACCTACCACTGTGCCTGGTATGTAGCAATTATGTTTATAGAATTAATGCATGAATGAATGAAGTTTTCTCATCTGGCCAGGCAATGGTTCCCATTAGAAAGTATCTGTAGTTCAGAAAGGAGAACATGGGGTGGAACTTGAGGGAGAACTTTTTCCCTTCCATCAGAACAGGCAGAGCCTGGCCGTCCTGGTAGAGATGTGATGGAGAATTTCACACTGCATGTCCATTTCCCCATCTAATGCCCACTCATCTTCCCATGCCATCCACTGAGGCAGCTGAGAGCCAGCTCCTTTAAGAGCCACATTCTTAGAAAGGTTTCATGGCTAGCCTGAGCCTGGGGAAATGCCCAGAGGTCCAGGGATCTTTCTTTTAATCTCTTGTGCTGTACCAGCTGATGGACCAGGACCCTGAGCTCCCTCCCAAGCAGCGTCTGGGGTATCTGTCCTGCCACCTCCTTATTATTGGTCCCAGAGTATGGGTCATGGTGGTGGTAGTAGTGATGGTAGTGGAAGGGTGGGTTGTGGGTTAGGTTGGGGGCTGTTGCAGAGCCCTTGTTGATGTCTGTATGTACAACTATGTTTTACCTGATTGAAAAATATACTTTCTCTTGAAAAGCTTTGTAGAATTCAATTCCAGTTTTGTTTGGAGCTGAAAGAGAGCCTAACTCTGAAAGAGACTAAAAAATTCTGGTTCACAGTTCACAAAAGCAGATTTCAGTGAGCAGCTTCATAAATGGCACATTTGGGGGAGATGTCAAACCCCTGCAGAGTCTGGACCATCCTCTCCTGTTAACATTAATGGGACCCCCACTGCCTGACCACCATGTGTCTCTTTTCAAGCTGACTCCAGCAGTCCTATTTCTCTGCTTAATGGCATCAGGATGGATGAAAATGCCACTATCTTTTATTAAGGCCTAGAACTTCTGGAATAAGATAATAAAGCACTGATTTGCTATTCTTGCTATGCTGACAAAAATTTCTCCAGATCATGATTCTTAAAGGTTGTGCAAAAAACGGGCCATTCTGCTGCTTAACTTCATTCCTGTGGATTCCAAGTCTATCTTGGAAAGGTGCTTCAGGATAGAATTTGGCAGAACTGATGTCTGCTGTAAGGTGTTGGATACTGCTAAACACTAAGGGATAAAAACAAACAAACAAAAAATCACCTAGTCCTGTTTTTAGCTGCCATGTAAAAAGAGTTGGGTACTCTGTTTACTTGCTTTCTACTCCATGCCTAGGTCTTTGGGCCCCTCAACCCCAAGCTTGGTTTTGAGAACCCCAACAGGCTTTCATGGGTCACGTGAGGCAATTGCCATGGTCATAACTTTGATGCAGATGAGTTGGGTTGTTGAGTATTAGAATGGACAGTTGTCTTTGGAGACCTTTAAATGCAGTAAAGATCACTCATATGTCTTAGATTCTGTGGTGTGGAGGGGACTGGATTGGAAAAAGACCAGTATTTTAGTTTTCCTGGAGGAGCTGGTCCAGAATGCCAAGGAGGCCTCCAGAGAGCCTCTGTTTTAGTTCACTAACCAGAGCCCACTAAACTTAGCCCCTTTGTTTTACCAGGCAAGTGCATTCTGCCTTTAGGCAGCTAGGATATTTTAATTTCCACTTTACAGATAAGGCTTAAGCAACTTAAATGACTAATTGGTGATCACAAAGCAAGCTGGAGGCAGAGATGGGACTTGTGTCCAGACTTCTTTGCTCCAAGTTCAGTACTAGGCTCTTTGGGATTCTTGTTATTTGGGGGAACCTGTCAGCAACTGTCTTTCCCCCATCCCAGAGCAGACTAAAATATGCCTGTGTTTCTCCACCCTTCCCCCCACCCTAGGGATTAGATTCATTTCTCATTCCCCTGGCTTTGGAGAATGTATTGCATGGGATAGCCATTTAACTGGCTTGTCCACATAACACTTGGAACCAGCTTGGTCTCTACTAGATCAGACTATGTGGGGGTTTGGAGCAGCCTGAGCCCAGTCAAAGTCCGAGAAATATCTCGATTGCCTAGTATTATCTGGCTGAAAAACCTTGAGCCAGAGTGGAAACATCTGGGTTCTGGACTCTGTAGTCATCTAAGCACTCTGTGCCTCAGTTTCCCTATTGGTAAAACAGCACTAAAACCTGCCCTACCTAGGTCACAAAGCTATGATTAAGATAGAGTGAAAGTTCAGGGGAAGAGTGAATTGCTACACAAATTTGTCTAGGTGCTTTTCTGAGCCGCAAGTCTGGGCTGGGAGGAATGCAGAATGACTCTTGGGAGCCCAGGAGGACAATGGGTGTATGTGCTTCCAACAGCCTAACTTGTGGTGTGAATGTCCATGACCTTCAGGAAGTGCTTGAAACTGTCCTTTCTCTCCTCCACATGCTCCAGGCTGGGGGAAGTTTGCTCGGCTGACCAGAGCCCTGACAAGCAGCAGGGGGGTCCTGCAGCAGCTGGCTCCCAGTGTGCAGAAAGGCGAGAACGTCCACAAGCATTCCCGCCTGGCCGAGGTAAGGGCAAGGGGCCAACTCATCTTAAACCGCACTTCCCTGGGGTCCCTGGGCTGAGAAAATGCTACAAAGCCAGTGTGTGATTTGGAAGGGACCTTCAGGACCCTCACACTCATGTCTTGGCAGGGCTAACACACATGAATGAGTGACTTTGGGAAAGTGACCTAACTCCTTTGAGCTTTGTACTTTCCCATATATAAAAGGGGCCTGCAAACAGCTCTGTTCTAACTTATTGAGGTTACAGGTGTCAATTTACTTTTTTGAGGGAGTAGAGAAGGAGCTAGAAGTGCTATGGATGTGAATGGGGTTTTTACTTCTAAACCATAAACAGTTTTGTTCAAGCAATACATATTATTATTTTTTAAATGTTTATTTTTTGAGAGAGAGATAGCATGTGAGCAGGGGAGAAGCAGAGAGAGAGGGAGATACAGAATCTGAAGCAGGCTCCAGGCTCTGAGCTGTCAGCACAGAGCCCGACACGGGGCTTGAACCCACAAACCGTGAGATCATGACCTGAGCTGAAGTCGGACGCTTAACTGACTGAGCCACCCAGGCACCCCTCAAGCAATACATATTATTAGAGGGGGAAAAATGTTACAGGAAGCAAAAAGAAAAAAAACAAACCTATAATCTCATTAAACCAGATGGCTTTGTTATAATTTTTGTATGCATTCTTTAACTCTTTCATTTGCATATATTGCATTTCCTAAGGCCTAACAAATACATTTTTTCATGTTAATATTTATGAGGTTCAGATGTATCTAAGAATCAATGTATATATTTGATATGGTTGTGTTACCTTTTCTTCCCTTTCTATAATCATGAACATCTTTCCAGGTTAATACATGTACTTGAAATTGTTGTTCGGGTAACCTCTGTAGTAAGGAAAATCTGTGACAGGTGGTGTTCTCCTTTTTACTGGGACAAATGAGAGGCTGGGATGCCTGGACAAGGTGGCTTACTGCACCCACATCACTGGTCTCTGTTTTTTGTGGTTCTGCATCCAAATCACTCATTGTCTGCCTTCGATGTTGTCTGTCCTCATTCTTTCCACTCAGCCTCAGCGGGCCAGGTAAGAGCGTTATATCTTGCACACAAGCTTGCGTTTTATCCAGAGATGACAGTGTATTCTGTCTCTCTGCCTGGTGGTGGCCACTCAGTTCTTAACACTTGCTCAGATGCCAGGGCCCTTTCTGGCCTGATTCCTGGTGCCCGGACTCCTAAGAGAGAAACTGCCGGCATAGTGTGGCTCACAGGGGTGCTGCACATAAGTGCCCTGAATGTCAGATGAGTAAAACACAGAAGATCTTGCAGTCTCCCAAAGTTTTGGCCAGTAGTGGGACCGGGAGGACTCATCTGTGTCATGTTAGAGAAGGAGAGGCATTTGGAAGCATAGTTTTTGGTCATGATGTGGGCTCAGTATAAGATAGAAAGAATAATCAAGGAGACCTTTGGTCTCACAGCCTGCACGTTCCCTGTCCCTGCTGCTGCTTTTGGTTAATAAAGCCACTTCCTTTCGGGCTGCTCTCTGCCTTGCTTATGCTTACTCAGCCACACTGCTTGCCGTTCCTCGCACACACCTGGCCCGCTCTTCTCGCAGATATCTGCGGGGCAGTTCCTTCACCAACTCCAAGTCTTTGCTCAAATGTCATTTTTTCTGGGTGGCTACCTGAATCAGTCAGGGTTCTACCAGAGAAACAGAACCTCTAGGATATTTATATATTAAGAGATTTATTGCAAGGAATTGGTTTATGTGATTGTGGGGCTGGCTAGGCAGTTCTAAAATTTGTAAGGCAGCTTGGCCAACTGGAAAAAAAACCCTTGGAAGGATCTGATGCCAAAGTCCACAGATGGAATTTCTTCTCCCTCAGTTCTGCTCTTAAGGCCTTTCAACTGATAAGGCAGGGCCCACCCAGATTATAGGATATAATCTGCTTTCCTGAAAGTCGGCTGATTGTAGATTTCACATCTACAAAATTCTTCACTGGAATGCTGAGATTAATGTTTGATCAAATAACTGGGTACCATGGCCTAGCCAAGTTGACACATAATACAAGATTACAGTTCACGCCTTGTCAGCTTGTCATACACATTTAACTTAAACCATACTTAATCTCCAAATAAAGACAGTAACAAAGTCATACTTCCACTTAACATGCTCCAGTTATCCTGCATATAACCCAAAACATGCCAGCTCTTCCCACAGGACACAGAATCCTTGGGTGATGTTCACTCTTCCCCTTGATCCTCTGTCACTTAAATACTCAAATGTAAACTAGTATTAGTACATCTTATGTTTGTTGATGGGGGCAAGAGAGGAAAGAAAATAAAGTATTTGCTTAATATATATGCATATGTTTGTAATATATATATGTATATATATATACACACACATTCATACGAGAATAAAAATACTCATAACTCCTGATTCTCTCCTGCTCTTTTTCTCCACTTAGCGCCGTCTAAGGTACTATACAGCTTATTCATTTATTGTTTGTTATTCATCATTACATCCCAAGCACTTAAAACAGTGCCTGGCATATAGTGGGTAGTTCATCATTTGTGTGTTTTTTTTAATTGATTGAATGGATGACCGAAAGGAAATGATGTAGTGTTTTTGTCGACCTGTGTGGCAGAAGTAGTTGCTCATTGATTGGCAGTATGAGGCAGACATCCAGGTCCCATGCTAGAGACTGGTAAATTTTAGTTAGTCTGGCTAGAGGCTCGTGGATTGTATTGATCTTTACCAAGAACCAGCTTTGGATTTTGTTGATTTTCTCAAATGGTTTTCTATTTCCAGTTTCATTGATTTCTGCTCTAATGTTTATTATTTCTTTTCTCCTACTTACTTTGGGTTTAATTCAGTCCTCTTTTTGTTTTTTTAGTCTCCTAAGGTAGAAACTTAGATTATTGATTTTTGAGCTTTCTTCTCTTCTCATATATGCATTCAATGCTGTAAATCTTCCTCTAAGCACTACTTTCACTGCATCCCACACATGTAAGTTCTGTGTTCATTTTAAACTGTGTTCAGTTTAAAATACTTTGAAATTTCTCTTGAGATTTCTTTTTTGATCTCATGTGTTATTTAGAAATGTGTTGTTTAATCCCTGAGTATTTTGGGGTTTCACAGCTATCTTTCTGTTACTGCTTTCTAGTTTTTAAATCCACTGTGATCTGAGAGCAGACATTGTATAATTTCTGTTGTTTTAAATTTGTTAAGGCGGTTTGGCAACAAATTCCTTAATTTTTGTCAGAGAAAATCATTATTTCTCCCTTTTTTTAAAAAAAGTTTATTTACATATTTATATATAGAGAGAGTGAGCACATGTGTGAGCTGGGGAGGGGCAGGAAAGGAGGGAGAGAGAGAGAATCCCAAGCAGACTCTGGCCTATCAGAGCAGACCCTGACGCAGGGCTCTATCTCATGAACTGTGAGATCATGACCGGAGCCGAGATCAAGAGTTGGACGCTTAACCGACTGAGCCAGCCACCCAGGTGCCCCTATCCTTCATGACCGTCATCCCCCTTCCCCTTTCCCCTCCCTCTTCAGCCCTCAGTTTGTTTTCAGTATTCAAGAGTCTCTCATGACTTGCCTCCCTCCCTCTCCCTAACTTTTCCCCCACCCCTTCCCCTTCCCATGGTCCCTTGTTAGGTTTCTCCTGTTAGACCTATGAGTGAAAACATATGGTATCTGTCCTTCTCCGCCTGACTTATTTCGCTGAGCATGACACCCTCGAGGTCCATCCACTTTGCTACAATGGCCAGATTTCATTCTTTCTCAT
>CM053562.1:30394102-30416529 GCA_028646485.1 Cryptoprocta ferox
GTTTTCATCATACAGGTCTCTCCTTCACTTTTTTAAGATCATTTTATAGGGTACAGAATTCTAGGCTGTTGTGTGTTTGTTTGTTTATTTTCTTCTTCTCTTAACTCTAAATATTTTAGTCTGCTCTCTTTTTGCTCATGTTTCTGAGGAGAAGTTAGATGTACTTCTTATCTTGGCTCCTTATAGGTTAGGTGTTTTTTTTTTTTTTTTTTGCCTCTGACGTCTTTCAGGATTTTTTTTTTTACCTTTGATTTCCTGCAGTTTGAATATGATATATGCCTCTGTGTGTTGTTTATTTGTTTGTTTGTTTATTGGTCCTGTATTCTGCTTGTGTTCTGTGAGCTTCCTGAACCTGGGATTTGGCATCTGATATGAATTTGGGGGAACTTCCCAGTCATTATTGCCTCAAATATTTTTTCTGTTTCTCTCTTTCTTCCCCTTCTGGTGTCCCCATTACAAACCTATGTCACACCTTTTGCAGCTGTCCCACAGTCCCTGGATATTCTGTTATATTTATTGATTTTTTTTTTTTTTGGTCCTTTTTCTCTTTGCTTTTCGGTTTTGGAGGCTTCTATTAAATCCTCAAGCTCAGAGATTCTTTCCTCAGCTGTGTTCAGTCTGCTAATGAGCTCATCAAAGGCATTCTTCATTTCTGTTAAGAGTGTTTTTGATATCTAGTATTTCTTTTTGGTTCTTTCTTAGAATTTCCATCTCTTTGCTTACATAACCCATCTGTTCTTGCATGTTATGTTTTCCATTAGAGCCCTTCGCATATTAATCATGGTTGTTTTATGTCCTGGTCTGATAATTCCAATGCCCCTATCATATCTGGGTCTGGTTCTGATGCTAGCTCTATGTCTTTAGACTGTGTTTTTTGGCTTTTTGTATGCCTTGCAATGTTTTGAAAGCTGAACTTGATGTACTGGGTAAAAGGAGCTTGGGTAAATAAATAGGCCCTTAGTGGTGTGGGAGTGAGGTGTCAGGGGAGAAGCAGCATTGTATAGTCCTATAATTAGCTGTTTTGGGGAGCTTGTGCCCCTGGGATGTGAATTTCACGAATGCCTCTTAGTATATCCGTATATCCCGTACTTAGCCCAGACAAAATGCATAGAGGGACCCAGAATTGGATATTCCGCCCCCCCCCAACCCTGGCGATCAGAGAGGCTCCATGAAACCTAATAACACTAGGCTCTGGTTAAATAGTTTCTCCTAAGGGTAGGCTTTTTTTTTTCTTTTTAAAGAATAGAATGCTCTGGTGTATTTCAGTATGGTTACTTTTCTCCTCTTCTTCCAGAAGTATGAGAGTATTTTTCTTAGATTTTCACTGGAGTATCGGCTACAGGATGTGGAGGTCAAACTCTCAAAAGCCTGAGTGGTTCCCCCTGGAATTTCTAACTCTCAGACTTGGTCACACTGAGCCACCTGCAGGTTAGATTTTCCCATCCGGCACTAGTTTTTGTGGAGGCTTCTGCTCCTGGCAAGTTGTTATTTCTTTTATTCACCTGCCCTCCTCTGCAATTCTGGTGTGACACTTTGCTGGGAAGTTTCACTTCTTAGATGGATCTAAGAATTGTCGATTTTTCAGCTTTTTCAGTGTTTTTACTTGTTATGATGGAGTGACAGTTTCCAAACTCCTTAGATCCCAGACTGGCAAGTGGAAGTTGGCGAGTAAGTTTTAAACAGAGAAAAAATGTGTTCCCTGCCCATAGCCTATAGCCAGTTTCCTGCTCAGTTTTCTTACTGGTAGGTTCCACTGGCCAAATGGTGATTGAGTAAGAGTATGGATACTGCAGTCCTCTCCCACTTCTGGGAAGATGTCGACACAAAGCCCAAGTGGACTGGAAATAGCAGTTTTGCTTTAACGTGGATTGCACATGGTATTTTCAAGGCCAACTTATTTCCCTGTTAGACCTCTTTCCTGAGCTCAGGCAATCAGGCTTTAGTCCTCGCCTAACTCCTCGATGTCTCCCTCCTGGACTGATTGTAGGAAAGGAGGCACTTACTGTATGCTAGGTTCTGGGCTTCTTGTCTTTAATCATCTGAACAACTTGGAGCAGTGTTACAGAAGGGGAAGCTGGGGCACAGGGAAGGTCACGAATTTGTCCATGGTCTCCTGGCAGTACGGGGTAAACTCTGGATTGAGAACCTGGTTTATGTGACTTTAAACCCAACCTGTTTCCCATCTGGGCCAATTCCTTCTGTGCATGGTCGCTTCTTCCCAGCCCTCTGGTTTATCATACCAGTGTTACCAGACCCTCCTCGACCGGGTAGGGGCCCATGATCTCCCTTCTCTCGGGACAGAGAACCAAGCCCACTCTGTCTGCTATTCTTGAGCACCGTGTTCCCTTGACCTCAGTTATTAGTATGAGCACCTGTTCTTTTAGCGGGCCAGTTTATTTTCAAGTCTTAGAAGCATCTTAGTGCATAAGTCAGGCCGGAGGACCCTTGTCCAGGGTTGAGTTCTGTGGGGTGAGTGAGTAACAGCTATGAAAGAAAAGGGGGAGGAAGTTGCACTGGGGGAGGGGAGCATCAGATCACAGTGTGGGTCCGACAGAGGCTCTGCAGCCTGACCGGAGCTCTGCAGCAGAGATGGCCAACCAGGGCGGTCCCATACACGGCAGAAGGGCCAGGCCTCTCAGCCACCTTCTTGCTCAGTCAGTGGCAGATGCCTCGGTGGAAAGTTCAGGTTTCTGGCTCTGAGGAAGCTATCAGGAAGCTGTCCACTAACTGCACCTGCAGCTGGGTAGAGAATCCTTTCCAGAAATGGGATCTGAGGGGGCACATTTCAGGGTTTACTACCATGCTGTAACGTTTTCTGCCTTAATAGGGAGGAGAGTCAGTCAGTGTTTGGAAGAGCATCACTCCTGCTCAGAGGATTGTGCACTCTGGTTTTCACACAGGGGTGACCCTGCCGGGGTTTGGTCGGTCTGGGTGCCTTCTGCCGCCACTCCAGGCTCCTTGTCTGTGGAATGGCTGTGGGGAAGACCTGGAGGGGGGACCACCTTTCCCTGTCACGTCCTCTTTCAGTGCTTCCCTATGAGCAAGCCAGGTCAAGATATAATGTAGATATGCCACTGTGGTGGCTGGAGCATGGGCACATCATTCAGCCATGTCATCGGGGTGGAGGGTGAGTGGCCCAGGTACTGATTCTCACCCTCTCACGGTAAGGACATCGGTGCATGCCATATGTGCTGCCGTTCTTCACGCCAGTGATCGAGTGGTGGGTGGAAACAGCATTGCAGGTTACAACTCACTGAGCAACTTACTCAGCTATGTGAGTTCAGGGCAAGTCATTTCACCTCTGAGAGCTTCCATTCCCTCCTCTTCCTTCTCCTCAAGTGGAGGGAGTGAGTTCAAACGAGAATAATATGTACCCCTAGATGTGTTCAGGTAGGGAAGGTTCTCAATGCAAACACTTTGGCACATAGTAAATGTTCAACAGTATTAACTTAATATTAAATTTTGATTTTTGGTTCTTTAAATCTTTATTTAAAAAGTTCTCAAGAGGAGCCTGGGTGGCTCAGTTGGTTGGGCAGCTGACTTTGGCTCAGGTCATGATCTCATGGCTCATGAGTTCGGGCCCCACATCTGTGCTGACAGCTCAGAGCCTGGAGCCTGCTTCGGATTCTGTGTCTCCCTCTCTCTCTGTACCCCTCCCCTGCTTGTGCCATGTCTCTTTTTCTCTCAAAAATAAATATACATTAAAAAATTTTTTTTACATTCTCAGAAAAGGAAGTCCTTCCATTTAGGACAAGATGGATGGACATTGAGAGCCGTGCTAGGTGAAATAAATCAGGCAGAGGAAGGGCAAATAGTGTATGATCTTACTTATATGTGGAATCTAAAAACAGGCAAACAAAAAAACCTGAAGTCATAGACACAGGGAATAGATTGATGGTTGCCAAGTTAAGGGTGGGAAAAATGGAGGAAGGGTTTCAAAAGTATACAAACTTACACTTATAAAATAAGTAAGTTAGGGGGATGTAACAAACAGCATGGTGGCTTTAGTTAACAATACTCTATTCTGTATTTGAAAGTTGCTGAGACAGTAGACGTTAAAAGTTCTCGCCATAAGAAAAATTCCTAACTGTGTATAGTGATCATTTCACAACTATACACATATCAAATCATTATGTTGTACATCTGAGACTAATATGTTATACGTCAATTATATCTCAGTAAGGAAAAAGTTTCAGTTTTCAGAAATAAAACAGGTTCTTCTTTATCAGATTTTAAAAGAGGTGTATAAAGTAACAGTGAAATGCCCACTGTTTCTTGGAAGTAACCATTTTTAAACAATGTATGAGTTTTATTACAATGTGTTTGTATATATTTATATTGATTTTTAAACAAAAAATATATATATTATTTTCCAATTTGCTTCCCCCCCCCCCCCCACTTACTAGTGTATTCGGGATATTTCCCTAACAGTACATATGCCCTTCATTCCTTTTTCCTCTTTAAAAAAATTTTTTTTAATGTTTATTTATTTTTGAGAAAGAGAGAGAGACAGAGAGAGCACATGTGAATGAGGGAGGGGTGGAGACAGAGGGAGACACAGAATCCGAAGCAGGCTCCAGGCTCTGAGCTGTCAGCACAGAGCACGTGCGGGGCCCAAACTCATGAACCACAAGATCATGAGCTGAGCTGAAGTCAGACGCTCAACTGACTGAGCCACCCAGGCACCCCTGCCCTTCATTCTTTTTACTGGTTTCTTTGTATTCCACTGCATGACTATATCCACGTCTATTTAGCTATCCCCCATTGATGGGTATTTATACTGTTACCAATCTTTGACTATTACAGATAACACTTTGGTGAACCTCCTTATATGTATATTTTTGGTTTTAAAATCTTTTAAACAGAGAGATACAGAGTAATTTAACCTTCTTTTATTGTACAATCTAGTGAATGTTGATAGTTTCTCACTTCAAATTCTTTTGTAAAAATTAAAATATTAAAGATAAAGTTGAGATCCTCTTTAAACTTATTCGTAGAGGTAATTACTACCCTGAAGTTGTATGTCTCCTTGCTCCTCATGTTTTAATATTTTTATCACTTATGTATTTAACCATAAAGTACATGTAGTATGATTGTGTGTTTTTTAAAAATATATTTGTACAAATGATATTGTACTGTGATATTTTATAATTTGCATTTTACACCCAACATTGATTTTTGAAAGCTTTTTATTTTGAAAGAATTAAAGATTCACAGGAAGTTGCAAAACTAGTACAGAGAGTGTCTGGTACTTTTCACCCAACTTCCCTCAATGGTAGCATCTTATATAACTGTCCTACAACCGCAAAACCAGGAAATCAACATGTGTAGATAAGAATCACGTTAATTAAGTTAAAGGTTATATTTGGGCTTTACCAGTTTTTACATGCATTCATTTGTGTGTGTGTGTGTGTGTGTGTGTATGC
This sequence comes from Cryptoprocta ferox, assembly GCA_028646485.1. Lineage (NCBI taxonomy): Eukaryota > Metazoa > Chordata > Mammalia > Carnivora > Eupleridae > Cryptoprocta > Cryptoprocta ferox. The sequence continues at coordinate 30,399,529 of CM053562.1, forward strand.
ATGTAAGTGTATATTTAGTTTTGGAAGAAGCTGCCAGACTATTTGCCAGTTGCAGTTGGTTATATCACTTCATCTTCCTCCCAGCAATGCGGTTTCTCTACATCCTTGCCAGCATTTGGTATTGCCACTCTTTCTCATTTTTCATACTAATGAGTGTGTCGTGATATCTCATCATGGCCTTCGTTTGCATTTTAGTAAATGGCTCAAAATGCTGAACATCTTTTCATGAGCGTGTTTCCAACTACATATTCCCTTGGGTGAAAAGCTTATTCGTGTCTCTTGCCCATTTTTAAATTCAGTATTAACATTTCCTTCTTTTTTTTTTTTTATTGCATTAAACCTGTTGGCATACTTTAAATCTTCTCTCTTAGTGTTTAATTTCCTCTTGAGCTTATCTACAGCCAGAGGTTTTTGGTGGGAGTTCATTGGGTCCCCAGTTGTGGAGGCATCTGGGTGTGGTGGTTGAGTGTGCTGTACCATATTGTCATAAAGTTTCACCGGGTTCAGACCAGCCTTTCTGTAAAAGTTTTAGCCCTGGGGCTCCCTGCCATGTGAACTGTGTGAATTCCGGCTCCACACTTGTGTACGGCATACGTTTGGGGTTCTGATATGTTACAGATAACTCTTTTTCTACCCAAAGTTCCAGACACGTGTCCAGTTTCAGGGCAGCTCTTTGTCACCCCAGCCAGAGCATGTGTGGTCCCCTTCTGTCCTCTACAGCGTGTACCCTGTTCTGATAACCTCTGCTTCTGAAAAACATGTAGGCTTTGGTTTCAGCTCCTACTGGCTGCTTTGGTTTTGTGCTCCTGTTTCGTTTCTGATACCTGAGATTTTGAACTTCACGATTTCTTTTTAAATGTTTAATTTTTAAACAGCATCTCAGCATGTTTGGTATAACTGGAAGTTTTCCATATTTGCTTAGTTCACTCTGTTGACTGTTGACTCTCTAAATACTTGTGCTCATGTGAATATGATAGGTTACTAGAAGTACGATGAAGGACACAGAAGGGTACACACATTTAAAACTTGGTAGAAATTGCCAGAGTTCACATGACAAGGTTGTACCAGTTTATGCTGCCTGTCTAATCCCACGTGCCACTTTCTTCTCTCACCATTACTGCATTTGGTGCTAATCATTGTTTTACTCAGTCTAAAGTTTTAACATGTTCATTAATTAAATTTTTTTAAAGTTTATTTATTTATTTTGAGAGGGAGAGAGAGTGAACATGAGCAGGGGTGGGGCAGAAAGAGAGGGAGAGAGAATCCCAAGCAGGCTCCATGCTATCAGCACAGAGCCCAATGTGGGGCTCAAGCCCATGAACCGTGAGATCATGACCTGAGCCAAAATCAAGGGTCAGATGTTTAACCAACTGAGCCCCCCAGGCGCCCCAACATTTTCATTAATTTTTAAAGGAGGAGCACTTATTTTTATATACTGCACAGAGATTTGATAGGATAAATATAGAGGATGCCTGCCTTATGTGGTCAAGCATGCTGCCACAGCCGCCCATCAGTACGATGTGCGTGAACTGCATGAGCTGGTGCGGAACCAGCCAGCAACCTGGGCAGCTGGACAGAGATGCAGAGAACTGAGTTCACTCACTGCTCATATGCACAGCCATGCTTGCTGTCCGCAATCACAAGTGGTGCTCGGAGGCGCTGCCTGCTGCTGACGGAGACCCCGTCCAGGAGGAGTCTGCATCATGGTTCCCAGTTTTCCAGTCTCACAGCCCAGAATCCGCGGCGGAGGCTACCAGCATGTATGGGAGCAAAGGGGTTGTCTTCCCTAGAAACAGACTCTGGGTGCCTTGAAGTTGGGATTTCCTGCTCCACTTTTTTTGCTTTCTAGGTGTTGACTTCATTTGACTCAGGGAAGAGTGACACACTCCAGTGATGCCTCACTGCTACATGACACTCTCCTGCTTTGGAGAGGAATCTAACTTTGACAGCAGAAACTTCTGCTACAGGATTTTGGGCTGATTTTGCCTCTTGTAAAGAGTCGTTTTAAATAGTCAGAACTGTCTCAATGTGCTTGTAGGTAGTAAGTTTGTCATTACTGGAGGTATTTGGATGACCCCTTGTTGGTATTTTGAATGTGAGCTTGGGAAATATGGATGGACTAATGGCCTTACCATTGCCTTCCAGCCCTGAAGGCCAGGATCACTCCATGTGCACTCACAGTCCATGGGGTTCCTTCTGACCACCCGTCTCTTGTCTGAGGACTGGGGTCTTGTGGTTGAGAGAGGACTCTCAGCTTTTCTCCTAGGTGTATCATTTTGTGTACAGTTTATTATATTCTAATAAACTGTCCAAGACAGGCAGGGGAAAACGCAAATGTTCGGTGATACCAAGGATCAACCCTACATTTGATTTTGGTAAAAAGTTATAAATGATCAGGTGAAATGACGCTTAAGGATTTTCTGCAGTTCTTTTCTTTTCTCCCTTCCCTCTTTCTCTCCCTCTCCTTCTCTCTCTCTCCATCCCTCCCCTTTCCTCTCCCTTCCTCCCTCCTTCTCTTCCTCCTCCTCATCTTCCTCCTCTTCCTCCTCTTCCTCCTCCTCCTCCTCTTCTTTTCTCTCCCCTCCCCCCTCTCTCTCTCTTTCTTTTTTTGTTTCTTTCCTTTTAAGAGACAGGATGATGTAGTAGAATGAGAAGAGGATTTGGAGTCAGACTGACCTGAACTCTCATCCAAAACTTCACTACATTCCAGCTGTGTGACTTTCTGAAAGTTACTTCACCTCACTTATCTTTCCTCATCTAATGAAATAAGGATACTCTCTACCCTGAAGGATGGTAGTAAGGATTTGCAATGCTTTAAGACCAGCAGGAATCTTATTACTCCCTGCTTAAAAATCCTTTATAACACCCAGTGTTCTTCCCCGCAAGTGCCCTCCTCCATGACCATCACCCCCCTTTCCGTTTCCCCCTCCCCCTTCGGCCCTCAGTTTGTGTTTATGGAAACCAACTTGACAATAAACTATAAATAAAAAGAAATAAAGTACCTCTCACAGTTCTATGAGGTGCTCAATTAATATTTAGTGCAGATGTGTCACAACATCTAGTACAAATTAACAGCCATCTTTCAAGTTTCAAAATGGCAGAATAATTGTTCTCAAAAAATATTGGTACTTCATTTTGTTTTTCCCAGTTTTAGGCACTAGAGATCAGGTTACAAAGGTTCTAGGGATGTATTCTATCAAAGATAAGTTGTTGTAAAGAAAAGAAAACAAACTTGGTGATGATTGATTATTCAAGTATAAATTTATGACTGGAAAAAGGCAGTGGAGTGTAGTGGAAAAAATGAGCTCCATGGAACCAAATATCTGGGTTTTTTATTATTGTTTGTTTTTTAGTGATAAACCAGAAATATTTATTTTATTTTTAAATATAATTTATTGTCAAGTTAGCTAACATACAGTGTATGCAGTGTGCTCTTGGTTTCGGGGTAGATTCCGTGATTCAACGCTTACGTACAACACCCAGCGCTCATCCCAACAGTTGCTCTCCTCAATGCCGATCACCCATTCAAATATCTGTATTTAAACTCAGCACCACCTTAGGGAAGGGTGTTTCTTAACTGCTTTAAGCTGATGTGTAAAATGGGATGATAGAATTTCCCTCAAAGATCACCTAGCATATTTGGTGCACAGGTGGTACTTAAAACATTGGATTTTCCTTACTTCTCTCCTCCCTCTTACAAATAATGCTGTGTTCAATCAGATCATGGAGTGAATGGTTTTTAGTTGAGACTTAACCATCTAACCCTTCAATAATAAACTTTGGTAACAGCAAAAAAATAAAAAATAAAAAAAAGTCCTTTAGTGTCATTTCGCTACTTCTTTGGATGAATTTAAAATTTATGTCATGACTTACAAGACCCAGCTCATCTCTCCAACTTTTTCTGGCTGTCCTGGCTCTCTGAGCGTTGTTGGCCGGTTGGCATTCACATCAGTCAAACTCTCTCTTACCCCTGGGACTTGGAATGTGCCCTTCCTCTGCCTGGAAGTTCTTGCTCCTTCTCTGGCTGGGCTAGTTCCTACTCATTCCTCAATTCTCCAAGTAGACATCCCACCTTCCCAATGGTCCCTGCCCCACCACAAGCCAGCTCAACCTCCTCAGACCCTCTCCTTGCCACGTGCAATTTCCATGTTGAGCACTCAGGCCACCGGGAATGCTGTTGTTGAATATTTGCCTCTTCTGGTGGATGGAAGGTCTTTGAAGGCAGGGGCGTTGTCTCTCTTATTTATTCTACATCTGTGTCATCAAACATAATAGTAAGTGCTTGGTAAAATGTTTATTAAATGGATGAAGGAAGAAGGAAGCAAGAACCTTGTTCAGTGCTTCACTCTTAGTAGGTCCTCACAAATGTTGATTCCCTTTCACATTAACCCCCTCCTCCCTTGTCTGTCTTGGTCATGGTAGTGGAATACTATTTGTTGCTGATTTGGTGGGATGGCAACCTTGCTGTAACTCTTCCTCATCATTTATTCTCAAAAGTTGAATTAAAAAAATTTAGATAAAGATTTCAAAGTATAAAGTTGAAAGAATTTCTCAGCAGAGTAAGAAGAAACCAAGATCATTACCCTATTACATTTCAGTATGGGCTTATATTTGTAAGGGTGTCATGGGGTTTGGTACTGGACTGTGACATAAAGTATATGGGTTAATACTTTTAATTGCTTCCCACTGCCTTTATCTCTTCCATGAAAGAACAAGGACATCATGGAAAAGTTCTAAAAATAGCACCTGTCTGGTAGGGTGTTTATGACAGGAATTAAACAGTTGTTTAGCTCGGGGTGTCTGAAACCCAAAATCAGGGTTCATTTTGTGACTGAAGCCTCATTCTCAACTTTGTTAACATCCTGCTCTCTTGTTTCCTTTGTGCTTTTTCTGGCAGGGACTGAGTTTGTCCTCACTCTAGTAATAAAATCCAAAATTGTTTCTAAATAGAAATAGGGTCTGTGCTAGGGAAGGAGGAGTTGCCTGGGGTTCCAAGAACTAGGGTTTCTCTTTGCCCACAGGAGGAGGATGTTTGAGGCAGTTGTGGTGGATGATGCGATGACGATGTTTGTGGGGTGCCCTATCTGTGTCCTGAAATGACCCATGAAGCCAGTTTGGTTGGTGAAGTGTTGAGTACCTTGGGGCCACTCTGAAAGTGGAAATTCCCCGTGTCTGACCATGGGCCCTTCTGCCGCCATCATCCCGGGAGATGACGGCTGCCACTCTCCATGAGATCACAATCTTGAGGCTGCTCTCTCCTCTGACCCTTGTCAGGACCCATCCTGGCCATGGTGGATTGGCCAGGTCTTCAGTGTCCCAGGAAGACTTTCCAGTTTGCCCATGATCTTGTCTACTGCTCCTCCCCGTTCAGCCCGCATCCTCTCTTTCCTGGAATTCTGTGAAACCTCATAGCCAGCCTCCCTGTGCATCCAGGGTTGCCTCTTCTCCTTCGGTCACCCAGATGCTTGAGTACCTTCGCACACAGTAGTTGATTATGAACCTCCCTTACTTAAAATTCTTACCTTGACGTAAAAGGCACATCAAGGTTTGCCTTCCTCTTCCCTTATATGTAGCATTATTTTCCAATTTTGTCTTCTGTAGACACTTAACTCCATCAAAACACAAAATGACAACACAAAGCAAACTACCTCTAGGCCTCAGCCACCAGGCTTCTCCCACACTGAGCTCTTACCCCACCTCCTTTACACAAGCCTTATGCACACTGTGGGCTGAAAATGCCATGCCTTTGTTTTGTCTGTCCGTGGCCCATCCTTCAAGGGAGTTCTTGGCAGTCACCTCATATCTAAGCTTTTCCTGACCACCTAAGTCAGTTCATTGTCTCTTTTCCTCTGCTCCTGAAGTACTTTTATACATGTATCTCTTACCACTTTTGTATTATATTCTAGTAGTTTGGTTGCACATCTCTCTTCTCTTCAAATTTTTTAATGTTTATATATTTCCGAGAGAGACAGAGTATGAGTAGGGGAAGGGCATAGAGAGAGGGAGACACAGACTCCAAAGCAGGCTCCAGGCTCTGAGCACAGAGCCTGACATGGGGCCTGAACCCACGAACCGTGAGATCATGACCTGAGCTGAAGTTGGATGCTTTATCGACAGAGCCATCCCAGCACCCCATTTCTTTTCTTCTAAACTGTGGGCTCTTTGGATCCTCGTGGGTAACTTTGGTGTCTAGGTGTTCATGGTTGTTTCTATAAGGGCCCATAGAATTGATGGGATCTCTGAGACCATTTTATTTTGCCCCCCCCCCCGCCCAAATAAATGTTTTTATCAGTCTTTCTCTCTTCCAAGGCCATTTTAATTCTGTCATTCTTGGTCCCTGATCTTTGAGGAAGCCAAGGCCTTTAGGCAACAGGATGTACTGCATGAGCTGATTGCTGGAGTCTTCCTGATTTTCATCCAGGATCTCCTGAATGGAAGAAGATATTTGCAAATGATCTATCCAATAAGGAGCTAGTGTCCAAAATATATAAAGAAATTATGTGTCAACACCAAAGAAACCCCACAAATAATCCCATTAAAAATGGGCAGAGGAAAAAAAAAAGGGCAGAGGACACAATAGACATTTTTCCAAAGAAGACATGCAGATAACCAACAGACACATGAAAAGATCCTGAAGCAATCTTTTCCTTTATCTGCACAAAAATACTCGTGTTTGGATACTGCTTACCTATTTACAAGAAAAGTTTATAGATTCATACATACATGTACACACCTATCTATATCTGTATTTTTACTTGCTTCACAGTATCTATCTGGTATAAGTGGTATTAGCTTCATTTTTCAGTAGAGGGAATTGAGGCACGGGCACCTTGCTTTGCCTGAGGTTCATCAACAATGAAGCCAAGATTGACCTCATCAGGCTGAGGTTCTGCCAGGTTCAGCCTGCAAGAGCTTGTATCTCGATTGACTTATTGTGGTTGCAGCCCCCCTCCTTAATGATTTCCCTTAGCCATCCCTTTGTTTGCTGACATGTCTTCCCTTCTCCCCACCTCCCTGCCTTGTGCACACTGACACGTACACACGTTTGTAGTTCACATTTGTGGTTGGTTTATCCATTCCAAATCTACTTTGGGATCAATGCCTACATTTGTTGAAGATGGTTCAGGATACTCTTATGCTCAGTATAATGTCATCGTTTAGATTTGTGTTGGCCAGTATGGTGACAGGTGGCCGCATGCGGCTCCTGAGCAACTGGGATGGGATTCATCTGAATTGAGAGGTACAGTAAGCTGCCTTACACACATTGGATTTCAAACTTAGTGTGGAAAAAAGGAATGCAAAATATCTCACTAATTATTTTATATATTGATTACATTTAAAAATTTTTTAATGTTTATTTTTGGGAGAGCATGAGTGGGGGAGGGGCAGAGAGAAAGAGGGAGACACAGAATCTGAAGCAGGCTCCAGGGGCTCGAACTCACAAGCCGTGAGATCATGACCTGAGCCGGAAGTTGGATGCTTAACTGACTGAGCCACACAGGTGCCCCCTATTTTAAAGTAATAATATTTGGATGTATTGGGTTAAATGATTAGATTCAAGTAGTAAAATTAATGTGACCTGTTTCCTTTTACTTCTTTTTATGTGGCTACTAGAAAATTAAGACTGCATATGAGAATTACGTTATGGCTTGTATCCTGTTTCCATTGGTTAGTGCTTGTCTGGACTGTGGGGCTTTGAATCAGATTTGAGGTTGAAGCTCAGGTCAGCCACTTACTTAGCTTTGTGGTTTGGGGCAACTTAGCATCCCTGAAATCGTTTCTCTTATTTATAAAATAAAAACCAATATCTACCTTGCACGGTTGTTATAAAGATAAAATTGTATTTTTTATGTATTTTTCATTCCCAGAATGTGGCATGGGAGCACAGGGGTTAAAAGCACGGATCTTGGCATTAAACTTGACAAGGTTGGCAACACTGGCTGCACCACTTAAAATGTTTGCGGGCTCGGACAAGTTACTTTAATTTCCCAAGCTTCAGTTTCTTCGCTCTAAAATAGGGATGATAATAGTACAAACCTCATAGAATTATGAGTATTAAATGTATTCATCTATATAAAGAGCTTACTAGCTCAGGGTAGGGCATATAGTTAACACACAGTAAATGATAACCAATACTGTAATATCTGGGGAAGGGCATTTGTGAAAACTTTCATGCTATTAAGTGGCATATGTGGACTTTGATTTTAATTAATTAATTAATTAATTTTATAGTTTATTGTCAAGTTGGTTTCCATATAACACCCAGTGCTCTTCCCCACAAGTGACCTCCTCCATGTCCATCACCCTCCTTCCCCTTTCCCCCTCCCCCTTCAGCCCTCAATTTGTTTTCAGTATTCATGAGTCTCTCATTATTTGCCTCCCTCCCTCTCCCTGACTCTTCTCCCCCCCTTCGCCTCCCCATGGTCTGATTTTTATTTTTATTTCTTCATGACTGTACATGTAATTAGAACAAGGCCTTAAGATATAATATATTCTCTGTTGTCTTTACCATGGTTACTATAGTGTTCTAAGAACATTCCTGATATTATATTTTTGTCAAAAATTATATTATTATTTGGGTCTTCTTTTATAACCTCTTCTTTGATTTTATTCATTCAGCCAGTCATTCAGTGCATTCAAGTGGCTTTTGTTAAGCACTTACTGTGTGCCGGGCACTGTGCCAAAGATGGGGGATATGGGGTGAGACGATACACATCCTGCCCTCATGGAGCTTATGGTCTAGTGGGAGAGACATCTGTAAACAATAGGTAATATATTATTGTAATTCCTCATAAATGCTATAACAGGAACAAATTTGGTGATATGATAGAAAGTAATAGAGGAAGGGACGTTGTGGGAGTCTGTTTCAGATAGGGTGGTCCGGGAAGTCCTCTGTCAGGAGATGGCACTTGTACCAAGACCCCAAGGTTGGGAAGAACCCGTCCATGTTGGGGAAGAGCCTTTTGAGCTGCTCCAAGGTGGGAAAAAAGCTTCACGATTTTTGCAGAAAGCTAATGTTGTGGAGTGGTCACTGAGCAGGGCGAAGGGCTTGGGTGAGGTTGGAAAGACAGCACCTCATAGCAGGAATGTAGATCTTGATTGGAGTTCAGTGTAACGAGCTGGAGGGTTTTGATCGGGGAAGTGACATGATCAAATCCAGGTTGCTGTATGGCATAGGATTTTGAGGTGGGCCAGAATGGAAGTAGGGACAGGTTGGGAAACTGCTGGCATGCTACAGTGGAAGGGAGTGGTACACTGGATGGACTTGTAGAAGTAAGTTGGAAAATAGTGAAGATCCTGAGTTATATGCTTTTAGATGCAACAGAACTTCCAGATGGATTAATTCTAAAGGGTTTTCTGAAGGGAGATCTAAGCTGCACCCCTTTGTGGCACCACAGCAGGAGGGAGTGGCATGAAGACAGCTAAGCAAGGAGAATGTTTCAAGAAGGAAGATGTGTAAAAATCTGTAAGAAGCTGCCAAGAGAGTGAGTTAGATCAGGATGGGAGAGCGCATTGGATTTAGCAACATTGAGATCTCTGTGACCTTGCAGTAACTATTTCATTAGCTAATGGAGGCCATGGTAAAATTGTGATATGTGGGGTGTGATTGCAGGGGAGAAGGTGGAGACACTGTGTTTACACTACTTTTTCAAGAAATCTGGCTCCACAGGGGAACAGCAGAAGTTGCTAAGCAAGTAAGGGGAGTTGATTGATGCCTAAGCATGTTTGTGGGATGATCCTGTGTTCAAGGAGAGGTAGATGGAATGAAAGGAGAGGAATCATGGCAGGTGGTGGGTGTAAAGCACTTGAGATAGGGGAGAGGAATGAGGTTCAGAATACACGGTGGGGAATTGGCCTTTGACAGGAGCCAAGTTGACATAATCAACTTTTCTCTGTTGAAACAGGAAGGAGGCTGGTGGGTGAGAGTGGAGGTCAATTGATAGACATTGACCACTGGAAGATGCAGGAGCCTGTCTCTGGTTCTAGTTTTCCAGTGATTCACAAGGGAGAAACATGAGTTAAGAGATGGGTGTGGCAGAGAGCAGCACCTGAGATGCTCTAATCTCTGATCTACTTCAGTAGAAATTACTTTGTGTGGTGACTGTCTCTTGACACAGAAGGGTTTGCAGGTAAGGTGGTTTGGTCCTGCTTCTTTCTTAATCTAGCTATGCGTGGCTTGGGGACCATGGCACATGGTCTTCAGGGAGACAGGCTCTGGCCAGTGTGGCTGGTTTGGGACTTTGGGACTTTAACTGGGAAGGCCTGGAGAAAGTCCACACTGGGGAATGCTACTTTTGACCAGAAGCAGACTTCATAAGGTGACAGGGTGACATGTTGCCATCATGCAGAGGTCCTGTGGAAAGGCAGTAGTTTTTCAAGAGTCTTACAATAGAAGAAAAGCACTGAATTAGGAAACTGGGCTTGGTCATCTGCAGTATGACTGTGAGCAAGCCATTTTGCCTTCTGGGCCTATTTCCCCAATTTGTAAAGTAAGACCAACACTGGCCTTCCCATCTCAGGAGATTGTGTGAGATGTAATGACGTATGTTGCTGTGCTGTGAAGGGTATTTCAGACTGTACAAATGGATTAGTGAACACACCCGAAGGCTTGGAGCTGGCCGCCTGGCTTGCACTCCCAGCTCTCTGCTTACTCAGTCCTGCTATGACTCAGGGTGAGTCACTTTGTTTCTCTGAGCCTCGTTTTCCCATCTGTAGAACCCCATCACAGGGTGATTACGGGGATTCAAAAATACAATAGAGGATTTTGGAAGTAAAAGCACTAGAGAAATGTGACAGCCAGACTGATGTCCCTCTTCTTCATCTAGGGAAAAGCCCTGACTCCAGAATCAGTCTTCGAGATGAGCATTCTTTGGCATCATCAGTAATGGCCTGTAATGAGCCTTTCTGGTGGGCAGAGCCTGGGACTGGGTGTTGTAGGGGGAGGAGGGACAGGGAGAGTGTGACACTTGGTGAAGTAGTATCTGCATTTGGGGGACTCCCGATCTGCTTGGGCTTATAGGACAGACAGAAGCCCACTCTTGGAAGTGCATTTTGAAGGGGCTGCCAAACCTCTGCCTTTGGAAGCTTCCACTGTACGAAATGAATCAAATGGAAGAAACTAGAAGCACATGTTCATGCTTACAAGTACAGAAAAGAGGTGGGGAAGAGGACTGACTTCTGTGGTCCCCAGGACCACCACACCAGGTCATTGTGTCTCCACGTCTGAGGAAGCTATTCCTCTGCATAGCTCTGGAAGTGTCACTGAACAGGTGACATAAGGCAAGCCCCCTTTATGGCTGGACACAAGGTGGGCATCCCATCTCTTTTGACCCTGAACCCAAAGACTTCCTCCCTTGGGAGGACACTAACGCCTTCCCAGATAATGATATTCTGAGTGACTCTGAGAAAGCTTTTTCTCCTGAAGATGACAGTCCTGGAGCTCATCAGAGTCCATTCCCTGGTTTCCTGGTCTGAATCCATTCCCACACACACTTCTGATCAGGGAGGTAGGCCAGTCTCACAGGAATCTTTCTGATCAACATGCATAATTCGTCCTTTGTTACTGGACTCTGCAAAGACTGTTGGAGTCAGGTAGTTAAATGGATGCAAAATATTCTTTTGATCAGGGAATTTTTCTTAAGAATATTAATTGTCATGAAAAACTCGCTCCATGAATATTTCTGCTTTCTATTTTATTTTTTTCCTTTTTTTGATAGATAGAGTACGTGCACGCGTGCAAGCAGGGGAGGGTCAGAGGGAGAGGGAAAGAGACTTCCAAGCAGGTTCCACACTGTCAGCATGGAGCCTGATGTGGGGCTCAATCTCACAACAGTGAGCTCATGACCTGAGTCGAAATCAAGTGTTGGACACTTAACTGAGCCCCCCAGGTGCCCCTCCACCTTCCATTTTCTATAGGTAGTTGCTAAACAGTTAACATGAGAGTAAAATATATAGGATCACAAGTCAAACTACAGAAGCTTCACCTTCTAGGAATCATCTCTAGCCTTTAGCATAAAGATTTGGAAAGAGAATGTGTCACATTTATTCTGATCAAATCCTGGCATCCGAGTCTGCTCCCAGAATGCAGATGCCCCACGGTTTCAGGGTGGAAGGCTGCATCTAAGAGATGGGAAGAGAGAAGCTGAATACAAGTCCCCAACAACCTTCCGTGTCTAGCTTCACACCTCTGTCAATCCCCTTTGAACACATGATGTAGGAATAGCAGTGGGTGGAGAGTCTGGTGAACCTGGCAGTTTTGGGGAGGTATGAAGACACTGTTGACTCAGGCTTCATTCCATAGTGTCTCGGAAAGCTTGGAATTCCACTTAGAAATAATTATGGATTATATTAAACTGTCACAGGAATAGCCATTTTTCCCTAAAAAGGCATTTCCTCCTGAGGGCTTGTTACCCAGAATCCTGGAGCTCCCGGCAACTTCAGTGTATGGTCGGCAGGTGGCTGCTTACTTGTGGATTCCTTTAAGTTCTTGCTGAATAGTCTTATCACCCAGACCGTATTTTGCAATTATACAATAAACACCTAATTAACTCACCTTTCCCCTGCCTTTCCCTTAGCTGAATGCCCAGGACCTCTTCCTTACAATGCTTGCAATTCATCATACTTGTTGACTTTTTAAAATTAAACTTCTTGGGGCGCCTGGGTGGCTCAGTCGGTTGAGCGTCTGACTTCAGCTCAGGTCATGATCTCGCAGTTCATGGGTTCAAGCCCCGCGTCGGGCTCTGTGCTGGCAGCTCAGAGCCTGGAGCCTGCTTCCAATTCTGTGTGTACCTGTTTCTCTCTCTGCCCTTCCCCTGCTCATGATCTGTCTCTCTCTGTCTCTCAAAAATAAATAAAAAAAGTTAAAAAAATTTAAAATTAAACTTCTTATTTTGAGATAACTATAGATTCCACATGGAGGAAATAATACATAGAGATCCCATGGGCTCTACCTAAGTTTCCCCCAATGGCAGCTTCCTGTGAAACTATATTACAGTATCACAACCAAGATACGGACATTGTCACAGTCAAGATACAGAATATTTCATCGCCACAAGAATACCTGTGTGGCCTTTGTATAGCCACACTCATTTCCTTTCAGCCCTCATGCCCTCCTTAAGCCCTTGGCAACTGTTAATTTGTTCTCTCTTTGTGTAATTTTGTCCTTTCAAGGATCTGGTATGAATGGAATCATGTAGTTACCTTATCTTCGGGGATTTTTTTTTTTTCAGTCCAGCTCGCTGCATGTATCAATAGTTTGTTTTTCATGGCTGAGTGTTTTCTGTAGTGTGGATGGACTGCAGTGTATCTAACCATTTACCTGTTGAAGGACATCTGGGTTGTTTCCAGTTTTTAGCCATTAGGAATAACGCTCTGTAAACATTCATGTACAGGTTTTTGCGTGAGTATAAGTTTTCATTTTAATGAAATTTCTACCAGGTTGGAGTAGAAGTCTAGGTTTTTAACCCAGCCTCTATTGACACCTAGGGGTGCTGCTTGTTATTTCTGGGTGGGGGTGAGAATTCCGTGGCCCACTCAACTTACCGCTACCTCCCTGTCTTGTAGGTAGAGGTGGCTTCATCACTGCTGGGTAGACTTGGAAGTCCAGGCTCCCTACTGGGCCTTTTCCAGCACTAGCTCCTTCGGGAGGAGGAGGAAAAGGAGGAGGTTGGGTGCTTCATTACTGCCTTGAGATGGGCGAAATCTAGCTTCCCAGTAGCTTTTGCTGGCCTGGGTAAGAAAGGGACCACCGATTTTACTGTGCTGCTTAGCTATGGTAGAGTGGTTATTATCGAACAGTTTTCTCTCTTTGGAGGCTGCCCCTTTCCCATTCCCATTGCTACAGAGAGTGGGCTTTTGTTGGAACATTGTCATTTTTTTTTTACATTTATTTGTTTTTGAGAGAGTGAGACAGCATGAGCGGGGGAGGGGCAGAGAGAGAAGGAGACACAGAATCCGAAACAGGCTCTAGGCTCTGAGCAAGTGTTCAGCACAGAGCTTGACGCAGGGCTTGAACCCACGAACTGTGAGATCATGATCTGAGCCAAAGTCGGACACTCAACCGGCTGAGCCACCCAGGCACCTCTGTTGGGACATTTTTTGTCTGTGCCCATTGGTCTTTCCAGGTTCCTGGCTTCTTTAGCTTTAAGTCTGGGGATATATGAGGCACAAAGAAAACCCAGAGAACACATCACTATGTTATTCCTAGGCAGTTTGCTTTTTTCCTCTGTCTTAAGTTTGTGTTAAATGTAATGTCCAAGACGTTTAGCTGTTCTTAGAGGAGGAGTAGGAAAAGTGTGTCTACTTTATCTTTATGGAAGTGGAAGTCCCATATAAAAATAAATTTATTTTTATTTGCTTTATTCTTACAGGTTAATCACTTTTCCTGCTTTGCAATGTCACTACCCAAGCTTCTTTAACCACACTTGTATACATTCCTTTCCATGGGGAGAGAAGTTAAAATCCCAAGCCTAGAAGAGCTCTGTGCATCGGTGGGAGGGGTGGAAACAGTTCTCGTACCCAAAGATGCACACTGGGCACTCTGTGCGTTTCTGGCTTTCTTTCACTCACCTTCTCTTAAGGCCTGGAGCTAACCATAGAGGAGACAGGGATTTTCAGATTATTTTATATTCACTAAGGGATCTTTATCCTGTAGGGGAAAAAAGAAGTTCTCATGACACAAGAGGAAGTTTCACTTAGAGATTTATAAGAACCTGTAAGTGGCACAGAGGAGCAGCTGGGGGTAGGGGTGAAGTCCCTTCCAGCTTGGTCTGGCCTCTGAAAGCTGGCTACTTTCAGAGAGTGTGAAACCCATCTGTGAGACTTTTTTGGAGCCAGGCTTCTCTGGACTTCATCCTTCACTGAGTTTGCTTCCTTAAAAGCCTGTTATTTAGGGAAATGTAACCTTGATGTGGAACAGCATATGTTTCTGATCTAGACCTACTCTGGGACCTGGTTCCATCTTTTGCTAGCTGTATGACCTTGAAGTTCAGTCACCCACTTAAAAACCATCGTGTAGTGCCTACTCTGGGCCAGCCACCATGCTGGGTTTTGGGATAGAGTAGTGGTACCTTCCACTGCTCCCTTTCCTTTCCTTTCCGGCCATGAGCAGGTCATCAGCTGGTTTTATTTCAAAAATATATTTTTAAAAACCAAATACTTTACCTTGTCACCTCATCTCTTTCCCAGGCTGTTCTAATAAGTTCCCTGATTCTGTTCTTTTCTCTAATCCTCTGCCTCAATTCATTATCTACACAGTAGGCAGGCTAATCTTTTAAAAACATGCACCAGATTAATGTTCTTTTGTTAAACCCCTCCAGTTTCACTCAGACATACTGGGAATGAAGTCCTGTCCCTCCTCATGACCCACCAGGTCCTGTGTGGTCTGGTTTCCACTCCCCCTTTGAGCTCATCTGGCATCCCTTTCCCGTCATCCAGTGGGCTTTGGTCATATCAGACTTCCCTTTTTGCCTGAGAACATGAAGCTTGTCCCCCCTGGGGTTATTTGCTAGTTATTATCTCTGCCTCAGATACTTTTCATACAAGTTTGAATGGCTGGTTTCTGGTTGTCATTAATAGTTTCAGTTCAAGCACTGTTCCTCCCCTGCTCTTTGTGTCATATTCTATCCAGTCACCATGTCCCTACCCCTTCCTCTGAGTTAGCTCTTATCACAATTTGAAGTTATCTTGATTTATCTACTAGACCCAGCTCCACGAGAGCCAGGCATCACCCTGCTTCCTTCATGGCTGTACATCCAGCATCTAGAACAGTTCCTGGCACAGAATGGTGAATATTTGTTGAGTAAAGTTGCTTAATCCTCTTCAGCCTCAGTTTCTCACTTGTCACATGGAATAATAATTGGCCAACAATACCATGTTGTGTTTAGAATTAAGTGAGATAATAAATGTATGTGATGTACTTAGTACAATGAGTGGCTTACAGGAAGCTAATAATAGTTTTTCATTGTTTCCTTGTGATATTTATATTATAATGTTCACTTCCATTCTCTCATACTCCTCTAGTACCTGTGTTTTTGTTTTTATTTATTTTGTTTTGTTTTGTTTTTTTAGAGAGGGAGTGTGAGTAGGGGATGGGAAGAGGAAGAGGGAGAGAGAGAATCTTAAGCAGGCTCCATGCCCAGCGCAGAGCCAGATGTGGGGCTCGATTTCATGAACTGCATGATCATGACCTGAGCCGAAATCAAGAGTCAGAGACTCAACCGACTGAGCCACTCAGGCGTGCTCTCTAGTACCTGTTCTTGCTCCTAACGATCCATCTGAAGTGTCATGAGCATTTGTTAGTGACAGATGCTGACTGGTTAGATGCTTGCAATGAAATAAATCCTAACTTAGTTCTCTCTTGACCATGTTTTTCTGTACAGGTTCTACAGCTGGGCTCAGACATCCTTCCCCAGTACAAGCAAGAGGCACCAAAGACTCCTCCTCACATAATCTTACATTACTGTGTTTTTAAGACCACATGGGATTGGATCATCTTGATCTTAACCTTCTACACAGCTATCCTCGTCCCTTACAACGTCTCCTTTAAAACCAGGCAGAACAACGTGGCCTGGCTGGTTGTGGATAGCATCGTGGATGTGATCTTTTTGGTGGACATTGTGCTGAATTTTCATACTACCTTTGTTGGACCAGCTGGGGAGGTGATTTCTGACCCCAAACTCATCCGCATGAACTACCTGAAGACCTGGTTTGTGATTGACCTTCTGTCCTGTTTGCCGTATGATGTCATCAACGCTTTTGAGAACGTGGATGAGGTTAGTGCCTTTATGGGTGACCCAGGGAAGATTGGTTTTGCCGATCAGATTCCACCACCCCTGGAGGGGAGAGAGAGTCAGGTACATGCCTCAAATCTCAGACCTTGTTGTCCTGTCTTGAAAGCTGAATAAATGTGGGTGGTCAGCAGAAGAGTAATTACATGGGTGGGAACTAGCATGGCTAATGTCTGGAACACAGGGAGCATGCTTGTTGGATATCCTCGCCTGC
>CM053562.1:30417029-30466730 GCA_028646485.1 Cryptoprocta ferox
CACTGCTGGGGATTTACCCAATACATGGATACAGAAGTGCTGATGCATAGGGGCACATGTACCCCAATGTTCGTAGCGGCATTTTGAACAATAGCCAAATCACGGAAAGAGCCTAAGTGTCCATCAACTGATGAATGGTTCGGGAAGATGTGGTTCATCTATACAGTGGAACACTACATGGCCATGAGAAAGAATGAAATCTGGCCATTCGTAGGAAAGTGGATGGACCTCGAGGGTGTCATGCTAAGCGAAATAAGTCAGGCAGAGAAGGATAGATACCATATGTTTGCACTCATAGGTCTAACAGGAGAAACCAACAGAGGTCCATGGGGAGGGGAAGGAGGAAAAAGAGTTAGGGAGAGGGAGGGAGACAAAACACGAGAGACTCTTGAATACTGAAAACAAACTGAGGGGGGAAGGGGAAGGGAGAAAGGTAATGGGGGGTGAAGGTCTTGGTGGAGGTCACTTGTGGGAAAGAGCACTGGGTGTTATATGGAAACCAACCTGACAATAAAGTATAAAGTTAAAAAAAAATTAGAATATTAAAATTTTTTTAATCATGGTAAAATACACAGAACATAAAATTTACCACCTGAACCATTTTTATGTGTATAGCTCAGTGGCGTTAGGACATTCCCAGTGTCTTGGTCTCAACACTACTGTTCACCCACAGAACTCTTTTCACCTTGGAAGACTAAAACTCTGTGCCTATTAAACAGTAACTCCCCATTCCACCCATAAATGGAGGTTTAATGTGTATTTCCACCTTACTATTGATGGAATCCGAAACACAGGGTGGTTGGTGCCATTATTGGAAAGTACATCGCTAGTGAGAGGCAGAACAAATTCTGTCTTCCCAGTTGAGGTTCCAGAATTATGGATTATTTGGATGATGACTTGTTTAACCTTGAGTTCACTGCAGCCTAGGGGCCCCATTTAGCTTAGATGATTGTGGCTTCTATTGGAATTATCCAGCCCAAACCAGCAACAGCATCCATGGCCACATATGTAGAAAAGGGAGTCTGAAGGATGTGGAAACTATACTAAAGACTTTTAAGATTAAACCTTCTCAGAGAGTTGGTGTCTAATGTATTTTTCCAAGCACAGGAAGGCTCTGTGGATAAGACATAGGTTTGAGGATTGGCTAAAGTGTATCTCAGGGTGTCAGTTGGGAGGCAAGAGAGCATTGCCTGTCTAATGGCCGAGGCCTTTGTAAGAACTCAGGACTAAGCCTTCCTTTAAGAAGTAGTAGTTTCTGTGTGTGTCTGTGCTGTTACCTTCTTAATATGTTGGAAGTTTTTGAAGGCAAGAATGGTACTCAGTGCATATTGAGGACAGGAGTGTCACTGTGCATGTATTTGAATTAGCGCATAGGGGAAGCGTTTGTCTTAGGTTGAATGAGAAACTGCCCTGTAGAGAGAGATGAGATGGTCAAGAAAAGTCCCTTACAAATATTATCTCTCCCACTAGCCTGCTTGAAATCTTTCCACTTTTATGCTCCTTGTGATTTGTTATGTGTTTCCATATTAGGCAAAGTAACAAATCAAAATAATTGTAATTGTGAGAATAGTGGTAGGGGGTTGGTCTCTCATGACCTTCGGGGAGCAAGAGAGGGACATGTGCTCCACTGTCAGACCATGGCCTTGTGGGATAGGGGCCTAGTGTGGAGTTTCTGAAGACCTGGCCTTCCCCAGAGACACAGATGGTGGAGCCAGGGATGGGCTGTCTTCTTCTCAATAGTCCAAAGATGGACCAGTGGAAGTGGTGCAAATCGTGAATATAGATTTAGGTGTGCTGTAAACAGATTGCCAGATGGGTGTGGGGCTATGTAGGAAAGAGAGATGGAACCTCATTAAAAGGAAACATAAAGAAAGAAAAAGGAAACAGAGTACTAAGCAATGGTGATAGAAGAGACTTACCTTTTTTAGTTACATTTTTGTATAGCCAGAGTTCTTTGAAAGGGATGTATATAAATGAAAAGCTTCTATTTGAATAGAAAAAGCAACAAAAAGCATAGCAACACTTAGAGGAAAGAATGGGGCCTTATAAATAATGTCATTTTAAGTGTTTTACAGAACCCCTTCTTTATGTCTTATTCCAGTAAAAGTGTTTTGTTTTGTTTTTTAAAGCAACCACTAGAGCAGATGAGAGAGTAAATATGAATGTATTTTGTGCTCTTTGAGAAAAGGATGACAGAAACATACCTCTATTTATTCACCAGTCATTTATTGAATGGCACAAATAATAGAGCTCTGTGTTAAGTGCTTTAGGAATTTTAGAGAAAATAAAATATCTTCAAGTTGAAGGTTTTGAGCCAGGTCTACAGGAAAGGGAGAGCCAGAGACTGGCAGATAGGATCGTCACTTGGTCAAACGACATAACGTTCATAATGGAATAACCAATTGCTGGTCCGACTCTGTCTCTGACTAGCTATGTGACCTTGGGCACATTAGTTATCCTCCTAACGCTGGTGTTCTTATCTTTAATGAGCGCAGTGTCTATCTTGCAGGGTGTTGTGGGCATTAAATTAGGTAACATGTACGGATAGGTGCAGTGCCTGGCACATTGCTAGCACTTAGGAACTAGTACTGCTATTATTATTGCTTTGTTCGCTCAGGAAATGATCTAAAAGAGTAATGATTACTTTTCTCACGAAGATAGTTGGCCCTGGGAAGTACTGCTGTTGGGAAGCTCATCTTTATTCCTGAGCATATGGACTTGAACCACCTGATGACCATTCACACCCCACCCTTCATGGAGCCTTGGCTGAAAGCGAGAGGCTCCCCAATCACAGGAGAGATTTTGCCTAGATTTTGTGTAGAGGTCTAAAGGCCAAATCAGAACAACCATATTGAGGGCTCACTCCACTTTCTGGTTCTGGGTACAACCTGATTGCACATTCAAATCACCTAGGTTGCCTGTTGAAAATACATATTCTCAGGCTCCACCCCTGCCGGAGTCCAGCTCCAGCAGGTCAGGGCTCCCTGAAGGATGGATGGTGTCGGCGAAAGGGGGAGGGAATGAGAGAGCCACGAGTTTCTTTCTGATCACCAGGCAGGCATCTCTGCACTGACCAGAGTCAGCTTTATTTATTGAAAAAATGTATGGGGCCAGCACAGAAGTGGCAATTGCCTTAGACAATGATTTCTGATGACAAATTTCTTTGGTATGTAAAAATTTCCCAGAACATAGATTGGTAGAAGACTCATGCATAATCTTTATCAATAGTGATTGATTGTAGGTGATTTAGATGTTTATCATATGGGGACGGAAGATATCTTCAACATTCAAATACAAGGCAATGTTTTTAGCATAGCAAAAGCAAAAGTTAGTTCTTTGTGAGCAGGGGTCAATAGCCTGTTTTCTTGAGGGGAAGAAAAACAGGTTTCTCAGGAAATCTAATATTTGCTCCCATAAACACCAAAGAAGAAATTCCTATAATAAGTTCCTTCACAAGGTACAATTAGCATATTTTAAGATGATGGGACAAGTTACCCCTGATACAAGTCAACAAGGTGCCTTGGGGTTGGTGCTCAAGCAAAAATAATTGAGTGGGGGTAGACATCGGTTGCCATCTGACTACGTGAGGCCTTGCAAAGGAGTTACCTCACAAGGAGTTTTTCTCAACTTAGTGACTTCATAAAATGGCTTCCAACACACCCCTGACTACTGATTCTGAGTTCCTGGAACTCATATTTTTAACATCCTCCTTAGCTGTCTCTTCTGTGACCATCCCTGACTAGCATTTGGAGGCAGCTCAGACCACTGGAAATTTTCCTAATGGGCTGGTAGTGGCCTCACCACTATTCCAGGCCTCAGCTGCATGTTCCCTGTTTTCCTGGGTCTTGGGATGGCTTTGGACATTGAGTGGCTCCTTGGGCTGTCCTCTCATGGCCATGCCTTCTCCAGGTTCTTAAAGCCTGCACCCCCCCCCGCCCCAAATTTGAATCAATAAACATTTACTAAGCTCCAGAGAGGCAAGGTATGCAAACAACACAGAACAAATTCTTGTTGCCTTTGCTCTTCGTGCATTGCTCTATGACACACACCTCTTTATACTGTAGTGGTGATAATAATTATACTATGAAAATAGCTTCTCTTTATTGGGCACTTAGTACATGCCAGGCATGTACTGGGCTAAGTGCTTGATGCTTATCACCTAATTTTGTTTTATTTTCACAATTCAATGAAGGAGACTTACTCCCATTTTATAAGAGAGGAGATTGAAGCTTAGATAAGTGGCAGTATTAGGGAGGACTTGAAACTTTGGTGTTCCCACCCCCCTTTTCCCCACCCCAACCTCTTACATGTTCTAAATACACCTGACAGGTTGGGTTAGTGAATGCAGGGATGCCGAGGTACTTGCAAAGTGCTCTGAGAACCCAAGGGAGGGGTTGTTAAATGGGCATGATGGGAGACTTAATGGAGGAGGGGGGCAGATGGACCATGCCTTGAGGGAGCAGGCTTGTTTTGACAGATGACACTGTGACCAAGCAGATTTTCCTCACTGCCATGGCTGGAATGATTCAGGACTTCGGTGTCATAACATCTCTGGGTGGTTTGGGTGTAGCTTAGCCTATTTTTGGTACTTGTTGACATGGTTGTGCTAATATTGACAATAGTCTTCCTTGAGCCATAGTTTACAAAGTGGAGTTTAAAATGTGGAAAACATAAAAAGGTTTACATTTTACAACTTTTCAGAGGAAACACAGGTGGAAATAGAAGGGTCCCAGTATAAAAGATGGTTATTTTAAGGGACTGCCTTGGATTTGTTGAGGGTCACCTGAAGAAACATGTCTTGAAGCCGATCCTTTTCTAAGAGGAGTCAGGAATTCCAAAGTTTAGGAAATTTTAACCAGAGGAAAACTAGGATCAGGAGACAGGGACCCTGCAGCCTGAACAAGTAGCATAGCCAAGGCCTGGAGGTAGGAACCTGCATGGTATGTTCAGGGCGCAAGGAGCTGCCCCGTAGGGGCTGGAACATAGTGTGGGAGGTAGGGAGTGGGAGATGAGGCTTGAAAGGTGGGATTGTGGGGGTGCCTGGGTGGCTCGGGTGGTTGGGCTTCCAGCTTGATTTCAGCTCAGGTCACGATCTGATGGTTCATGAGTTCAAGGCCCATGTTGGGCTCTGCATTGACGGCTTAGAGCCTGCTTGGGATTCTCTATCTCCTCTCTCTGCCCCTCCCCTTCTCATTCATATTCTCTCTCTCTTTCTCAAAATAATTAAATAAAAGAAAAGAAAGGTAGTATTGTAGAGGCTTTGAATTCGAGGTACCCTTTTGATGGAGGTATACACATCCTCGACTTTAACTCCAGTGTGGGGGATTAATTTTATATTCCCTTCTCCAGTAGAAACCAAAGGAAGGGCCTTTGGGGAGCATACCACAATCTTACCTGTTCTCCCATAATCCCTGTTGGTATAACAAAGTATATGTTGTCCAGGTTATTGTGGAGTTCTAAAGAAGCTCCAGGAACTCCATATTGTAAGGCTTTAGCACTGTACAGTTTTTCCATATGAAGTGTCACATTTGATTCTCATCATCGGAATGGATGGACTATCACTCTTGGGTCCAGTAACAGTTATCATTTACTGAATTCCTAAAATGTGTTCCCTGAATGTGTCAGTGCTTCACAAACATTATCACTGACTCCCCACAACTGTGCAAAGTAGTTGTCTTTTTTTTTGGTTCAGCTGATGAGGAAGCCAAAGTTTAGAAAGCTTAAATAACTTATTCTTTCATAGAGCCCCCGTCCCGGGGTTTAGAAACCAGACTTGTCTTACTGCTGAATCCATGTTCTTTCCACCAAGCTCTGCTGCTGCCTCTCTTCCTCATGGAGGACATAAGGTCCAGAAGGGGGTATCCTGCCCAGGGCACACTTGGAATGGTGAGACAGCAGCTTGTCCAGATTACTGTGAGTCTTTTCTTGACCTGTGAGCACCCTGCTGGCTACCAGATACCCCTAGTATAAACCTTAGTATAATGTGAGCTACCGGCCAGCTGGCCCCTCTAGAATGTTGTAATATTCACTCTTCTTCATTTGTTCAGGGATACATGGTCTTCCCTCCTTCAGTAGGGAGGGACTCAAAGCTCCTTTCTAATGTCGACAGCTTAGTCTTTATACCGTCTTCTCACATTTACAAGTGTATTCATCCATACTTTCTGTGTAAACCTCCAGAAACAGCCTGTTTATACAGGGTCCTTTGACAAGGCTGTAACTCAAGGCTGATTTGAGGATGCTGCTATATAATTCATTACAGGTTGGCATTAGCTAAATTGAATATAATCCATCATGCTTATTAGATGCGGTGGGGGAGATGTGCACCCTGAAGGATCAGCAGGAAAGACACATTAAATATAGACAAGCTGAGTATTTTCCCAGGCGGCTGGATATACGGAGTGGGGCCGTGTGTTTATAACACAGCAGCTTTCCCGCAATGGCAAGGAAGAAATAGTGGGGGCTGGGGAAGAAAAAGCACTTAGAAGCTTTAAAAGTAGATTGAGCTAGTTACAAAGTACCTCTTATAAAAATTAAACAGTAAAATGTGAGAGTGGAAAACAGAATAAGTGATTCTTCAGGTAATTACCAAAGATTTCTCAGTTAGGATGGAGATTTCTCCAGGCACAGATATCTTGACACCTACAGGCTCTCTTGGTCACCCAGTGGTTTTCACAGCATTTGGGCACTCTGGCTGTTTGCCTGAAGTGCTACATATGACATACTCTACATTCCAGTTAGTTTGCAGCTCTTTTTGTTTTTGTTTCTCAACATCAAAACAAACCTTTATTAAAAGCCTCATTTTAAGAGTCACTAGGGCATATGACGTCTCTGGCTCAGTTCACTCCATTATTTTGGAGGATGTGCCCTAGAAGGCAGCACTGTTGTAACTGGCTACCTAAATGCCAAAATCAATGCAATATTTAAATACCCAAATGGATTGGTTCTAATATTGGGTTTGTTTGTGTATTTCCCAGCTGGGCAGCAAATCTCAGCTCATGGCTAATAATAAGAAAATTCACAGACTGGTTTTGATGTGTATTTCTCTTTTTATTTTTTTAAGTTAATTTTTATTATTCTGAGAGAGAGCATACACAAGTTGGGGAAGGGCAGAGAGAGAGGGAGAGGAAGAATCAGAAGCAGGCTCCGTGTACTGTCAGCACGGAGCCCAACATGGGGCTTAATTTCATGAATGGTGAGATCATGACCTGAGCTAAAATCTAGTTGAGCTTAACCAGCTGAGCCACTCAGGCACCCTTGATGTGTATTTATGATTGCAGAATGAATACTTGGCATCTTTTACCTTTATTTTTGCTTCATAAACATATTGGAAGTTCATCAGAAAATTCACCCACAGCACAAGCCAGCATCTGTAAGAGTCCTGACTAGCATCTGTAGAGTATGGCCCTTGTGTGGGGGCAGATATGGTGAAAAAACACAAAGCTTGGCCCCAACTACATTTTCTTTTACCACTGGTGGGCTGGTCCATGATCACAGGGGCACTGACGGAGGATGTGAAAGTGCCATTGCTTGATCCAACTTATTCCTGGAAAAGCCACCTTTTTCAGTAATACTATTCTTTTAAAAAAGAAAAAAGGAAAGAAACAGAGCTACCTAGTTTTCATTTCCTATTGGACACCTTGCCACACTTATTCTGTCTCTCTCCTCATTGTAGCTCAAGCCTAGGGATATGCATTGACCATCTCTTATTTTCATCCTACTAAGCATGTCAGTCTCCAAGGCACGATAAAGACACACGCAGCTAGTTGGACAGCAGTGCCTTTGCGGTGAAGGACATTTTCTTACTTTATTGAATGTTGTCAAGTCTAATATCGAGCAGGCAGCACAATGTAAAGCATAGCTTACATTTTATTTTGGGTTTCTTCTAGAGTAAGAATACGATTGTCTTGGTTTTCACTCTACTAGAACGTGGGCACTACTTCCCTGCTGAAATTCATATATTCAACAGAAATATTTGTGTAGAGGGCTTATAGGTCTTCTGTTTTTCACGGAATCCAACCCAAATTAATCATTATGATCATTTATTATGTC
Organism: Cryptoprocta ferox; assembly: GCA_028646485.1. Classification (NCBI taxonomy): domain Eukaryota; kingdom Metazoa; phylum Chordata; class Mammalia; order Carnivora; family Eupleridae; genus Cryptoprocta; species Cryptoprocta ferox. Next base: position 30,425,079 of record CM053562.1, read on the forward strand.
TTGGAGGCAGCACTTTCAAATGTGTTACTTCTAAATATTTATCCTGCAATCAGGAGGGGGATTTCCCAGGTGATAGCTTATTACGATAAAGCTGGCTTGCATTGCTGTGCTTAGTTTATTTTAATTTCATCTGAATTTTTAAACAGTTCTTAGCCTATCTTGCAAGAATAAAACTTTTATTACTTTTCACATCCTTTTCCTGTCTGTTATTTAATTCTATCCTCACCATCCTTATATGGATGTTGAGAATTTTACGGAAAAGGGGAACAGAGGTCAGGAGCGATGGACTTACTCAAAGTCTTACGGCTGGTGGAACTGAAGATCAGATTTCCTCACCCCTAGACCAGTTATCTAATTCTTGCCTGATTGGTTCCTGAGGTTTTCTTTGCGGTTAATATGAACTTTGTTTTTTTACCTCTTCTTTTAAACTGTACCTCCTCTCCAACACACCAGACTTCTATACACATTTCCACATGCATCTGTCCACACATATGGGTTCCCAAATGCCTTTGCTCCCCCATCTGACCTTGAAATTTTGAGTTCTTTACTGTGTCCCTAAACAGTCTTCACTTCTAGAGCTAAGTGGGAAATGGAAGAGGATATTGGAGTAAAGGGAATAATTCTGGTATGGGGGGAAAAGCTCAGGAAGTTTCCTGGCATCCTTTGTTTTTGAGTCACTAGAAAGCTGGCCCCATTTCTGCTTCACTTTGATAGTATAGATGGACTTTGCGCAATTTGAAAATAATTAGAGAGAAGGGGAACCTGGTTTCAGATTATGCCATTTCTAACAGAGGGAGTATTTATAGCTAGAAAGCTGAGAGGTTTTTATATTGAAGAAAATTCCCCTGTATTAAGGACCTGATTCACTTGGGGCAGACACACAGTCTTTCCTACTCAATCATTAAGAAAGCCAAACACTGGCTTTTTTTTTTTTTTTTTCCATGCTGGTGATTTTCTTTGTATAGCTATGGTATGATAAGGGATGATTCAGTTTTTGTTGTTGTTTCTTCTATGACTCATTCATGGACTGAGGAGTCCTTTGGACTAGTTGTAGTTGCTGTAGTGATGCTATCTCTAAAACTCAGCTTTCTTTTGGGCAGTCAGTTCCCTGGCATACCAGCCCAACATCATCAATGTGTAGAATAAGACATGGGTTAGACTCCCTGCCTGTTTCCATCTGGTCTAGATATGCTGTAAGCACTGTCTGCCTGGGTGGGGAAAAGTCTTGAGTGGTCTTATCTGAGTGGCTGTAGTATATGTTACCCCATTCATGAAAAAGTTTTTTTCCAGAAAGCCAAAGGATTAGAGAAAAGGATAAGAGTTCCTATTATGGGATATTCATAGAGCTTTCTCCCTGGTTTCAAAATACCTAATGAAGATTTTAAAAGGTGCCATAGTGGAAAATGCATAAGTTCTGGAGCCAGTGGACCAGAGTAACATTTATAACTAAGCCTCCATATCTTCATATGTGAAATGTAGGTAGCAATGTCTTGTCATATATGCACATACACATATACTATACATATAAATACACACACACACATACACACACAGTTATGTAATACATTGTAATGACTGTTCTCAAGCTTCTTGTTGCTTCTTTTTAAAAAATTTTTATTTATTTATTTTTTATTTATTTTTGAGAGACAGAGAGAGACAGTGCAAGCAGGGGAGGGTCAGAGAGAGGGGGAGATACAGAATCTGAAGACAGGCTCCAGGCTCTGAGCTAGCTGTCAGCACAGAGCCTGATGCGGAGCTCGAACCCACGAACCGTGAGATCATGACCTGAGCTGAAGCTGGACGCTTAACTGACTGAGCCACCCAGGCGCCCCTGTTGCTTCTTAATATATATTGGGCACTATCACCCTACATAGAGTTTAGGATCAGAGAACTGGATGGACTCTCTGTGCCTATTATTGCTTATATCTTTCTCAAGACTAGACAATTCAGCTACAATAGACAGTTTCTTTAAGTCTTGGATTGTATCATAAGACAGTCCATATTATTCTTTTCCTTTCTCTGAGCTTCCTGCTGACCCATCTATTTGTACAAGCTGTTTTTATGTCATCTTTCATCAGTATGCTTTTGTATGGATATTGGGCTCTCAACAACAGGCTGCCTATAACTCACATGTTGGCGTGAGTTTGTTATGGGAAGATTACTTGAGGTAGCAAGCCCTGTTAGTGGGTAGATTCGTGTGAGCACCAATTATAGAAGGTGATCTTCTCCAACCTATAACCCTCAGCCAGTCCTGTCCATTATGGCTACCTTGGCATGCCTTGAGGCGACCAGGTTTACTTTTGAGCTCATGTGCCTTGTCTAGCTTCCAATTTCAGGCTGTACTCATTTAGCAGTTGTTTCGGACAAAGCCTGGATCAAAGCTTGCCAACCACGAAGGAAGCCGTTTCAAGGGTAATTGAGATGGAAGAGATGGACAGAGGACAGAGCATATTTATTACAAATTCTTGAAATAATTTAGCATTTTGTGATATGTTAATATTGGTGCCAAATTAAAATGTCTGTTTATTAATAAGTGTTCTCCCAGAACCTCTTTGTGTTACTTTATCAGAAGCTAAAGATACTGCAGTAAATATAATAAAATTGCATTATGTTAGTTAATTTGGATCTCACTAATAAATATGGCCTCCTGTTAGCATTAATGTTCTGTTAAAATAATTTGATTCATTAAACACTAAATGAATGGCTTGTTTACTTAAGAATATTACTGTGTACAGAGTCGGCTGGGAGATGGGGGGATTAGTTGAGAAGCCAGTATAACTGGTTTTAGTGGAGTGTAACTGGACAATTTTCTCAGGCTTCAAGCACCAGAAAGCACTCTAGAGCTGGATATAAAAACTTTTGAAGAAAAATTATAAAAACAATATAAGAAAAATAATTGAGGTTAATACATCAAATATATAGGCAAAAGTTTAACATCTATAATACATTCATGGAAATGAGAGAAATATCAAGATGAGTGGGAGCAAAACAGAAGAATGGAAAATTCAGTGGGAAATATAAACAAACAAGAATGTGTTTGAATTTCTAATAATTCAAAATGGCAAATGCAACAATAATAAGAAATTTAAAATACGGACTAGCGATACTTAAATGAGGTTGTCACATCTTCTCCCTAAAAAGTAACTCTAAAGCTTGATGAAATTAGTGAAAAAAACAATCTCAGTACTCTAGAAATCAACCTAAGTTATATAATCATCTGAGAAACACTTATACATAAGAAACCCCCACAGAACTTCAGGGAAGAAGAGTGGCAGTGTGTGGTCTCTTTGCTTGGGGCACCTGTTGTATCCCCCTTTCCTCTGCTTCTCAGTTGGCATGGAGGTTCTGCCCCGTAAGACAGGCTGTGAGGACCTGCAGCTTTACGGCTGCAGTCAGAGGGGGTTGACTTGATTTGGAGTGGCTCATGATGCCCGCACCCACCAGCGTTGTCTGTCAGTAGAAGTGACAATCTCTGTGGTAGGGTAAACGAGGAAGGCCACTATCTCTAGTACTAGAGCTTGAGGTTGCAGTTGTGATTAGGGCAAAATGTTCCCAACTGAGATGCAGCAAAGACCAGAGAGGGCCCAAACTATCCACATACTTCTGACAACCTTGAGGCTGTTTACACATGCAGAGAAGACACTAAAAGCCCCAGCAGCAAACAAAATACTAGGCAGACTTAAAACAGCATGAATTTTTGAAAATATAATTTATTGTCAAATTGGCTAACATACAGTGTGTACAGTGTGCTCTTGGTTTTGAGGGTTTTGGGAGTAGATTCCCATAGTTCATCACTTACATACACCCAGTGCTTATCTCAAGTGCCCTCCTCAGTGTGCATCATTTTCACCGTCTCTCTCACCCCCATCAACCCTCAGTTTGTTCTCTGTATTTTACAGTCTCTTATGGTTTGCCTCCCTCCCTCTCTGTAACTATTTTTTTTCCCTTCCCTTCCCCCATGGTCTTCTGTAAGTTTCTCAAGTTTCACATATGAGTGAAAACATTTATTACCTGTCTTCTTCTGACTGACTTATTTCAGTTAGCCCTCCTACATATAGATTCATTGGCAGAGAACGGAAGCTTTATGGGCTTGATGTGTTTGATCCCATCCTCTGACTGATTGCCAAAGCTTGTAGACACAGGAGTGAACATTAAGAGTCCAGGGTTAAAAATAAAAACAAGAATAATGACAGTTAAGACACACAACTCAGCAGAGACATCATGAGTATATACAGTGAGGGAGATAGATTTCACAGATTTACCTGAGGCAAGTTTCTAAACAAATAAAACAAACAACAATAACTTATTCTGGTTATTATCTATAATGTTCTGTAACAAAACATGATGAGGCATACAAAGGAACAGTAAAGTGTGATCCATACTCAGGAAAAAAAAAAACCCAAACAGTTAGTAGAAGCTTTCTCTCAATGTCCCTAGGTACGGGGGTTAGCAGACCAAGACTTCAAAGTAGGTATATACATGTTCAAAGATGTAAACGAAGCTATATTTAAAGAATTAAAGGATAGTATGACAACAATGACTCAACAAGAGCCAGGAATTATAAAACGGAATTAAATCAGAATCCTGGGGTTGAAAAGTATAATTGAAATAAAAAAAGTTACTGGAGGGACTAAGCAGCAGATTTAAGATGGTAGAAGAAACAATAAGTGAATTTGAAGATAGATCAAGAGAAATTATCTAATCTGAAGAGAGAAAAGAAAAAACGATGAAGAAAAATGAATGTGACAAAAGACAAAGTGAAAATCATGGAAGCTACAAGAGAAAATTTCTAATGCAATCATTGATACAATTAAAGTTAGCCTTCTCATCAAAACAACGGAGGCCAGAAAGTAATGAAATGACCTATTCATTGGTCAACCAAATTTAATGAAGAATCTTGTATCCAGGAATCCTATATCCATCAAAACTACCCTTCACAAATGAAAATAAAATAAAGGTGTTCCCAATAAACAAAGACTGGGAGAATTGGTTGCTAGCACACATGCCTTTCAAGGCCTACTAAATGAAGTCCTTCACAATGAAAGGAAATGATAAGGTTTAACTTGAATCCCCAAGAAGAAAAAAGGGCATCAGAAATGGCAAATGTGTGTTTTTTTTTTAAAAAAAAAAACCTTTAAATATATCTTTTTATCATTTCTCCTCTTCCTTAAAAGACAAGATTGTATAAAGTAATAATTATAATCATATATTGTTGAGTACATAACATATTCAGATATGATATGACAATAATAGCATGAACTCTTTTAAAAACAGAGGAAGAGGGATCACATCAAATAGAGAACACTTTATCTCTGGAGCTGGTAGTGTTCTGATAACAAAGACAGTATAAGAAAATAAAAGAATAGACCAATATCTTAGGAACATAGACACAAAACTTAACACAATATTAGCAAACCAAATATGGCAACATATAAAAAGAATTATTCACCATGAGTAAATAGGATTTATCCCTGGAATGCATGGTTGTTTTAACACCCCCAAATTAATTAATGTAATATTCCATATTAATAGAATAAAGGCAAAGGCCACATGATCATCTTAAATGAAGAAAAACATTAAAAAAATCCCAACACCTATCCATGATAAAAACTCTCAACACACCAGGAATAGAAAGGAACTCTCTCAACCTGATAAAGAGCAGCTATGAAATACCTACAGCTAATATCAAAATGGTGAAAAACTGGATGTTTTATCCATAATATTTGGAAGAAAAAAAAGCAAAAGAAAGATGGAGGAAGGAAAGAAGAAAAAAGGAAGGAAGGAAGGAGTTATAGCCATCCAAATTGGAGAGAAAGAAGTAAGGTTGTCTTTATTTGCAGATTAAATGATTCTTTATATAGAATATTCCAAGGAGTCTACAAATGCCCCAGAACTAATAAGGAAATTTAACAAGATAACGGAATACAAGATCAGTATACAAAACTCAATTCTATTCCCAATTCTCTGTGTTCTCAGAAAAAAATTTTTTTAAATTAAGAGAACAGTTCTATTTACAACAGCATCAAAAAGAATAAAATTTGGAGGGCTTACACTAGTTGATTTCAAAACTTACTATAATGCCACAATAATCAAGAAAGTATGGGGTCCCTGGGTGGCTCAGTTGGTTAAGCATCCAGCTCCTGATTTTGGTTCAGGTCATGATCTCACAGTCATGAGATCAAGCCCTGTGTTGGACTCCATGCTGAGTGTGGAGCCTGCTTAAGATTCTCTCTCTCCCTCTGTCCCTTTCCCCTTCTCATACATGTGCTCACTCGCTTGCTCTCTCTTTCTAAAATAAAATTTAAAAATTTTAAAACAGTATGGAATTAGCACAAGAATAAACACATAAAGCAGTAGAACAGAATTGGGGATCTAGAAATAAACATTTACATTTATGATCAGTTGGCTTTCTAGAAAGGGGCTAAAATAATTCACTGAGGGAGAAGGATAGTGTTTTCCACAAGTTATCCCTTCCTCACACCATACATCAAATTTAACTCAAAATGAATCGTAGATCTAAATGATCTAAAAGCTAAAACTATAAAAGTTCCAGAAGAAAACATTGGAGAAAATCTTAGTCACCTCGGGTTAATCAAAGAATTCTTAGATAAAATACCAAAAACACAATACAATGAAGGGAAAAATGGATAAACTTAACTTTATCAGAATTAAAACATTTGTATTTCAAGAGATACAATTAAGAAAGTGAAAATATAAGCCACAGAATGGGAGAAAATATTTGCAAACCATATAACCATTAAAATATTTGGGCAAGTAAAATGGGCAAAAGAAACTCCTCAGGCACTAGAGAACCTCCCCATCTTGGAAACCCAGCCTGAAACCCCTAGGCCATGAAGGTGACCTCTAGCAGATCACATTTTATAGCCACCATTCTCCCCTTCTCAAAGAAGAGCCTTCAGCCCTACTGGGAAATCTCTTCCACAAGGGAGTGGGTATGTGACCCAAGACAGGGGCAAAGGAATAAGAGTTGGCATTTTCTGAGTGTTAACTATGTGCCAGGCACTTGACCTATGTGGTCAGCTGAATAATGGCCCCAAAGATATCCCTGTCTTAACCCCTGGAATCTGTGAATGTGGCCTCATACAGCAAAAGGAGCTTTGCAAATGTGAGTAAATTAAAGATCTTGAGATATGGGAATTATCCTGGATTGTCCAGGGAGGCCCTAAATGTGATCACACGTGTCCTTATAAGAGGAGGCAGAAGGAGATGGATGGCAGGAGAGGAGAAGGTGGGGTGATGACAGAAGCAGAGACTAGAGCAGTGAGATGTGAAAATGGAGTGAGTGGCCAAAAGCCAAGGAATGGGGCGATCACTAGAAGCTGAAAAGTTGAGGAATCAGATTGTCCCCTGGAACCTCCAGAAGGAACTAGCTGCCAACAACCTGACTGTAGTGTGATGACACTGATTTCAGACTTTTGACCTCCAGAAGTGTAAAAGAATAAATCTGTGTTTTTTAAGCCCCACTCCCAAAATGGGCAAAAGATTTGAATAAATTTTTTACCATTACAAATGGCTGTTAAGCATGACTAAAGGTCCTTTTCTTTTTGTCCTGTGACTTATTTATTTTATTTATTTGTTTTTAATTTTTTTTGCCTTTGACTAAAGATCCTTAACATCATTAATCATTAGGGAAATGCATATTAAAACCAAAATAAGATACGGTATATCTATTTACACACCATAATAAAAAAGACAGTATCAAATGTTGGTGACAATGTGATGAAACTGGAGCTCTCATTCATTGCTGGTAAGGAATATCAAATGGTGTAACCACTTTATTTAATTTTTAAGTTTATTATTTTGAGACCACAGGCACACAGGTGGGGGAGGGGCAGAGAGAGAAGGAGAGAGAGAATCCCAAACATGTTGGCTTCGCATCAGTGAAGATCCCGATGCAGTCTCGCACTCATGATCTTTGAGCTCATGATCTGACCTGAAATCAAGAGTCAGACACTTAACATACCTAGCCACCCAGGCGCCCCATCAAATGGTATGGCCACTTTCAAAAACAAGTTGGGCAGTTTCTAAAAAGTTAAACATAAATTTCACACACAACTGTGAAATTTCACTCCTAGGTATCTATCTATGGTATGTGAAAATGTATGTCCACACAAAAACCTGTATGCAAATGTTCATGGTAGCATTTTTCATTATAACGGAAAACCTAGAGACCATCCAAATGTCCAACTGGTGAATGAATACATTTTTGGAGGATATTGGAAATGTACTGAATGCTGGATTATGGTGATGCTTGCACAGCCTTATAAATGTACTAGTGATCATTGAACTGCACACTTACTCCAAAATGGTGCTGATTTGTTGGGAGATTGTGGTGAAAGTGGGAAAGTCATGTTTTGAAAATTGTTGTGACTCTGGAAAAGTAATGTAGCAATAGATGGTATGAAAAAAATATATTAATGTAAACATCTGGACTTCACTCTTAAAAATGTTTATTTGGAATAATTCAAAGGAAGGAAAACATGTAACACTAGAAACAACCAGTAATTTCATAATAGGGAAATGGTTAATATATCATTTAGATGAAATATGTTTTCATTTAAAAATAGCTATGATTAGGGCGCTTGGGTGGTTCAGTCGGTTAAGCGTCTGACTTTGGCTCAGGTCATAATCTCATGGTTCGTGGGTTCGAGCCCTGCGTCGGGCTTTGTGCTGACAGCTCAGAGCCTGGAGCCTGTTTCAGATTCTGTGTCTTCCTCTCTGTCTCTCTGCGCCTCCCCTGCTCACACTCTCTGTCTCTCAAAAATAAATAAACATTAAAAAAATAAATAAAATAGCTATGATTGATATGAATAGATATGTATAGTACTCTCAATCAAAGAAAATAGTCTTTAAAACTATATGTTTGTATGAGAGACTCTTAAATACTGAAAACAAACTGAGGGCGGAAGGGGGGAGGGGGAAAGGGAAAGGGAGGTGATGGTCATGGTGGAGGACACTTGTGGGGAAGAGCACTGGGTGTTATATGGAAACCAACTTGACAATAAACTATAAATTAAAAAAAATAAAAAACAAAAAAAATTATATGTTTGCTATAATTAAATTGTGTGAAGATATGTATACCAGGCCCACACTGGAAGGGAATGATAACTGTGTATAGTTGACTCTTTTTACCATTTTAAAAATTCCATTACTCTTGCTGTAAAATTGTCAAAGTAAAACAAATATGGCACCATGAGGGAAAAAAATAGTGACAAGTGGTATTGGAGACATTTAAATGTGAATAGAAAAGGATGGATGGATGGATAGATGGATGGATGATGGATGGTTAGGAGTTTTGTTTTATAGATTTAATTGGCATGATTTGGTGATTGGTTAGGATATGGGGTTGGGAGAGAAAAGAATCTCTGTGGTCAACGAATTTCTATCTTGGAAGATGGTGATTCCGTTACTAGAAAAAGAAAATAGGTGTAGAGGTCACAGGCAAAGACAGTAATCTCATGTTTTAGTATGTTATTGAGAATGCACCTGAAATAAAGGTATTCAGTTAATATTATTTCCCTTTTGGATGTTGAGGTTGAAGTGACACTGTGATTTCCAGGTTGAGGTATCTAAAGGTCAGAATGAAATGGGTATATAGAAATTTGGAAGGAAGTTGGACTAAAAGGGTAGATGTGGAAACAATATGCATGTGGGTGCTAGAGCCTGAGGATGTCATGAAAGTTGTTGACTAGGCATCACTGTGACATGCTAGAGAGCACATGTCAGTTGATGATGGTGCCCTGTGTCAAGGGGTAGAGGACTAAGTAGATAGGAGGCAGACAGCCAGCATAACTGTTCTTAGGACACATATGGCAGTGAACAGAAGATGGGTGAGACAAAACTCAAGTCATAGCCAGACTGTAGATAGAATTTGTTCCATAGGTCTTCCTTCCTGAAAATTTTAGGGTGAAATTTTCCTGTTGCTTGAAGAACCACCTAGACTCAATGTACTTCAGCCTTCCATTGACTTTAATGCACTTTGCCCGGCAGATACAGACCTTTCCCTGTGAAGCAAACACGCACTTTGCCCGGCAGATACAGACCTTTCCCCGTGAAGCAAACACAATTTCATGGTGTCCTGTAACTGAAATGATTGTTGCTCTAATGATAATTTTCTACCGCAGTGCAAAAAGAATTTAAAAAAATCAATTTCTCATTTTACTGACTCTTTCAATGACTGTCTTCATCAGAAAACAAACTATCTTGCCAATTTTGACAGCTTTTTTGTTAAAAGCAGGGTTTTTTTCTTTTCGTTTCTCCCAGTGTATAAATAAGCCTTTTAAAAAAGTAACTTTAGGGCAGCTGAAAATCATTAAAGAGATGGAGGGTTTTCTAGATGAGGAGCGACAAAAGGATCACAACTCCTTGGTGTGGAAATTAGAAAAGTGGAGCAGGAGAGATTCAGAGTCTAAATTGACAGAAGCTATGAGGAAAGAATCTGGTCCATACATCTTGGACACCAAAATGAGAGGCAGTCTTCCGATACTACCTACCTCAAGGGGTCTTTGCTAGTGTTAGGTGATACTGTACATAAAAATGCAATCCGTCAAGAACTATTAAAAAATGATGTTATTATTAGAATTTCATGGGTGGTGTTTTGGAAAAATAGTAGAAAAAAGTCTCTGCTGTGTAGTTGGGGAGGGAGCATGAGCCCATGGAGTGTAAACAGAATGCCTACATGAGGTCACAGGCATTTGCACCTGAGTGGATTTTTAAGGCCCAATGGGTCTTCTCTGTGTGTTTGCTTGACCCTGAAGTTGAACTGCTATGTGCTCCTTATCACATCTATTTGTTAAAGACACACTAATGGATTGGATGGACACTAAACCCACCATTTACTTCAGTATATTATATAGCATTTTAAAGCTCCTTTAAGTTCTTAAATATTATATGTTTTATAACTTAAATAGAAAATAATTATAAAATGTGTAAATATTTAACAACTTGCTCTCTGGAAGAAAAAACATCCTGATTTGTAGAGATTACTAATTTCTATAGTACAAATACTTCCTCCATAACTGATTTCAGGCTACCAACCAGAGGTCATTGAATGTCACTTGGGAATAGATGCACAGTGGCATATCATTATATAATATTTTCACCAGCCTGACACAATAAAAGTAAATGGCCTCGGGAGCATGGAAAATAGTAAAGTGGGATAAAAATAGAAAATAATGTGTTTGAGAAATTATTACCTTTGCTTTAAATATAATTCATTTAGTTTTATATAAATAAATTAGTTTTATATAATTTTATTTTATTAAACAATTTTTAATGTTTATTTAGTTTTGAGAAAAAGAGATAGAGTGTGAGTCGGAGAGGGACAGAGAGAGAGAGACACACACACACAGAATCTGAAGCAGGCTCCAGGCTCTGAGCTGTCTGCACAGACTCTGATGTGGGGCTTGAACTCACAGACCATAAGATCATGACCTGAGCCAAAGTCTAATGCTTAATCGACTAAACCACCCAGGTACCCCTAATTTTAATTTTAATAATAGCTGTGTTTAAGAACTCAGTCTCAAAATTCCTGAAAATTTAATAATTGCTCACTTGAGCTGGTGTGAGTTGGCTCAAGTACACCATATTCTGAATAACTTATGGATCATAGATCAGAAAATATTTAGGCCTATTAGATGGTAAAAATACCATATATAAAAACTTGTAGAATGAAGCTAAGATATTGCTTAGATGGCAATTTAAAATATTAAATGGTTCTATTAGTAAATAGGAAAGATTAAAAAATAATGAAGTAAGCACTCAAGATAGTTAAAAACAACTGAATAAATCTTTAAAAAGTAGAAAGAAGATATAAAGATAAAAGCAGAAATATTAGAAAATATACAAAGGCAAGATCATCCATGTCAAAAGTTGGTTCTTTGAGGAGACACACAAAATTGACAAAACTTTGCTGAGATTAATCCAGAAAATAAGAGAAGGCACAAATAAAAGAGCAAGGATAAGGCATATCTACAGATATAACAGAAATTCAAGAAGAGCAAGAGAAACTTAAGGACTTCTAGAAATATGTTTGAAACCTTAGGTAAAAAAAATAAGATTCTGGGGGTGGGGTGGGCATGTGGGTATTTAAAAAGGACTCAAAAAATGTAGAAAACTTCACTTCTCTTGTAACTATTAATAATTGAAGTGGTATTTAGTAAACTTCTAATAAAGAAAACAGTAACACCTGGTGATCTTATAGATTAATCCTACCAAATTTTCAAGATAGATATCATGGTAGACTTATGTAAAGTTGCTGAGAGAATAGAATAAGGAGGAATATTCCTAATTCATTCTGTAAGGCAAGTAAGTTCACAGTACCCCAACACACAAGCATGGTGTGGTAGATAAAGTACTGTTACAGGCCAAAATCACTCATGAATATGGATGCAGAATTCATAACAAAGTAAATAAAGCGATGTACTATACAGAAAAAGTAATATGTCATAACTAAGTTGGGTTTGTTTTAGGAATGCATAGATAGTTCAATATTAGAAAATTTATAAATTTAACTTATGTGAATAGATAAATGGAGGTAACCAACATAATTATCTTAAGGACACAGAAATGGTGACTTATTAGAAGTCAGTACCATTTATGATCAATGTCCTTAATATGGTAAAGAATACTAAAAAACCTCTGATAACATTCTTCTAGTGGGGTATTTTAGAAACATTTTCCTTAAAATCAGGAACAAGACAATGATGCTCACAATCACAGCTTCAAATCAACATTGTACTGGAAATCCTTACCAATAGGGTAAGAGAAAAAGAAAAAATAAACAGTGTAAGGATTAGGAAGGGACAAAAGAAGAAAAATGGGAGGATATCCTCTAGCAAATATCCAGACTTTCTTTATAACAACATAGTGATTGGGATGGTATAATTTGATGCAGGATAGACAAATTGATAGAACTAAATAGACGGAGGCCCACACATATGGGAATCTGGTGATGAACAAAAGTGAAGTTGTGTGGTCCTGGGGAAATCAGTGGTTCTTGGGTATTCAGTTGTTTGTATGGGTAAAATGATAATGGTTCTCTTCCTTACACCACACATAAACTCCAGATAAATTGTTGACTTCAATGTGAAAGGCAAAACTTTAAAACTTTAGAAGAGAATCTAGAAAAACCCCTATGTTTTTTTTTTTTTATAGCAAAGGGCTTGTTAAAGCAGTTACCAAAAAGGCTAACGATAAAAGTTTGAGGTGTTTGACCATAATAAAATTAAGAATCTTTGGCAAAGATAGCATGAGAAAAATGAAAAGACAGGTTACTAGTTCAGAGAAGATATTTCCAAAACTTATAACCATTAAGGTATAAATTCCCAGTATATGTATTTTTTAAAGTTCAGCAAGGCAATAAGAAAATGGTAAAATGCCTAGTAAAATTAATAGGAAAAGCACATGAATAGGCATTACGCAGAGGAGGAAACACAAATGGTCATCAGTGTAGGAAGTGATGCTCTGCCTCATTTGTATTGAAAGAAATAAAAATAACATTGCAAGAAGATCCTCTTACGTACTCAGTAGCTCACAAAATTTAAGATGTTTTATAACATCAAGTGGCAATAATGTGGTGGGACAGTATAAAATCCAGTAGTCCTACTCTTAAAATCCTAGAATCCCTAGAATCTCTTGCAAAGATTCATTAAGGGACATGTTCAGAAGCATTGTTTCTAAGATTAAAAATCTGAGACAACCCAAATCTCCATCATTGGGAAAAATAGGTAAATATATTGTGGTACATTTACCCCATGGGATGTTCTTAGGTGGTAAAAATGAATAAACTCCAGTTATTTATAAGCAGTAGCATACATGAATCTTAAAAATATTATGTTTAGCAAAATCAAATAAAAACTCAGGAGGAATGCATAAGGTGTATTTATTATGTTTATAATGCTCAAGAACTCAATACCAAGTAACATAGTTACTCAAAGCAAAGCTCAAGCAAAACTAAGTAACGTATTATTTAGGGCTCCATATACTTGTTATAAGTGGAGGGAGAGCGAGAGAACGAGAATCAGCCCTAGCATAAACACTGCTCTTGTCTAACAAATCATAAAAGCAAGACCTGAACAAATAAAAGAATTTTTAAGTAATGTAATGGTATCTTGGAACAAAGCTCAATAATATTTATAGGAATACAAAAATATCCAGCATCCAGTGAGATGAATTCACAATGTCTGGCATCAAATAAAAAATTATCAGTCATGCAAAGACATGGGGAAATAATCAATCAAAACTAACCCAGAAATGATACAAAGGATAAAATTAGCACACAAGGCATGAAAGCAGTTATTATAATTGTATTCCGTATGTTCAAGAAACAAGAGAAAAGACTTAGAAGAGGAGTCTTGAAAGATATAAAAAGACCCACATCGAACTTCTAGAGACGAAAGCTGATGTGGAAAATGATGGGGTTTAGAGCCAATGCCTCCAAAGACTTCGGGGGAATTCCAAAGAATTTGAAGTGAAAGGCTCCAAAGAATTCTTGAGAAGTGTTTGGTGCAAAAAGGGGGTTTTATTAAAGCACGGGGACAGGACCCATGGGCAGAGCTGCACTGGGGTTGTGAAGAGTGACTGATTATATACCTTCAGGTTGGGGGAGGGGGTTAGGGATAGTGTAACTTTCTAAGATATTTTGGAAACAAGGTTTCCAGGACCTTGAGGGGCTAGCTGCTGTTAGGAAAAGATCATTTGTTACTGTTTAGTAAAAACTCAGTCATGAGACCCTTCAGGTGTGTATCAGGGGGTCATAAACTTGGAGTATGACTACCAACATATATCTTGTGTGTGTGTGTGGGAGGGTAGCAATAAAGGAAGTTTCAAAAGGAATTTCTATATGTTAAAGTACACTTATAGGATCCTGGGGGCGGGGGGCGGGATAATGTTAAGCGAAGATTCCCTTTAGCCCTTAGCAAAGTGTCATAATCAAAGTAGCTGAGCTCCTAAAGGAAAGTCACTCTTCCTGTTTCAAAGACTTGTCAATGGACTGTACGTTGTAAGGAAACTTAATTTGTTCTTTTGGTTTGTTTCCCATATCAAAAACTATGTCTGAAGTGGAAAATATGTTGAGTGGGCTTCACAGTAGATTAGAAATTATAGAAGAAAATATTCATCATCTTAATGACATTCTAATAGAAGTTATCTATAATGAAACACAGAAAATAAAAAACACCAAAAATAATTCCACTTTTGAAAGATGCTGTTGAGAGAATGAAAAGACAAGCCACATATGGGGAAGACGTTTTTGCAAGTTGCATATCTAATAAAGGATTTGTGCCAAAATCTAGAAAGAGCTCTTAAAACCCAAAAATAAGAAAACATCCAATACATATGTGCAAAGGATTTTAACAGACACTTGGTTGGAGGACACATAAAGATGGCAAATTAGCACATGAAAAGGTGCTCAGCATCATTAATTATCAGGAAAGGCAACAGAAGTGCAATGAGTTATCACTACACAGCTAGAGTGGCTAAAATTAGAGACTGACCATACCAAGTATTGATGAGGGTGTGGAGGGACTGGAACTCTCAGACACTGCTGGTAGGCATATAAATTAGAACAATCATTTCGGAAACCAGTTTGGAGGTTTCTTAAAAGGTTAAATGTATACCTTTTATGTGGACCAGCTATTTGACTTTCACTGGCCAAAGAGAAAAGGCAGCATATAACCATATAAAGACTTGTATACAAATCTTTTTGGTAGCTTTATTTGTGTTTTATTTAATTGGACAATCCTAAAATCCATGGACAGGTCATGTGTTAGCAAATTGTGGTACACCCATGCAATAGAATACTACTGGGGTGATGAATATGTTCATTATCTTGATTACAGTGATGATTTGATGGTTATGCAAAAATTGCCAATTGTGTCTCAGTAAATCTTTGTGTATTTCAGGAGAATAAGTAATCCAAAATTTATGATAGTAGTTACCTCTGGAGAAGGCTGGGAAGGAGTGCACAGGTAAATGCAACAGAATTGGTAATGTTCCAATTCTTAGACTGGGTCTTGGGCTTGTTGTTTTCATGTTATATATATATATGATATGTATATATATGTTATATATATTTCATGTAATATATATATATTCCATGATATATGTGTATATATATACTTAAATAACTTTATGCATGTGAAAATTAAATAATAGATTTAACAAAATGCTATTGGTAGTGACTAATATTCTTGGCAGAGAGAGCATTTTAGGCTAAATTTTGAAGGCAAGAGAAAGCATGGCCCAAAAGGAAAACTGCTAGTAGTACATCTATAACTGGGAGTAGAGGTCAGTAGGAAGAGAAAAGATGTAGGAGGTTGACAGGTGCCAGGTTGGCCCACAGGGCCTTGAATGCCATCTGTGGGACTTGAACTTTACTTTTAGATGCTGAGAAGTCACTGAAGTATTTCGTGCAGGCAGGATATAGGAGATAGAATTAGAGTGTTTTTCTGAGTCCTAGATGGAAGGGGGTTGCACCAGAGCCAGGGAGACCAGTTGAAGTGCTGTTGGAGTAATCCATGCAAGAAGAGATGAGTGCTGTGGAAATAGAAAGGGAGGCATGCAACAGATTCCTAGAGAATTAGGAGAAGAACCAAGAGAGAGTTGTCAAGAAGCTGGGAGGGGAGAATTTTAAGAAAGACAGGATTGTCAACAGTAGTACATATTGCAAAGAGATCAAATAAATGGGACTAAAAATCTCCTACTGGTAGACCTGATAGAAGTCATATGGTGAGCCCAAGCGCGCACACTGAAGGTAGATGCCAGCTTGCCCTGGGTTCTGTGTGACTGCTGAGGAAATGGAGACCTTGAGTGAGAACTTGACTTTCCAGAGACTAGTCTGACCCTTGAGGGAGGGAAAGCCTTAGTTATATACAGAAGGAAATGGAGGTTGGAGATGGGAAAGTCATAGAGTTCCCTGACCTGGGGAATCCGGAGCAAAGTGGGAGGGCTCAGCCCGGACATAAAGAAGGCTCACTTTTTCCTCTAAGTCTCTAGAATAAAGAAGTGAAGGTGGCTCCAGCTATAGATATGAGTATAGATAGTAGGTGTGAGAGAAGGCATCTGAGGGAGTTGGTATTTGATAATTTTGATTATCTGGGTCAAATAAGAGCTGGGTTAACTTTTGAAATTGGTTATAGAAGTTTAGAATAGCTATAATAGCATATTAAAGAAATAAACAGACAAAGCCACATAAAATTATTGCTATAGTTAGGGTCATTGCATATGGTTGTGTGGCTTACATACTGCACAAGACTAGAAGCACCAACATTCTCATAATAGGCTATGTGAATGGTACTCTGGAGGATTGTGAAGTAGGTGACCTGAACAACTGTACATGGCAGCCTTAGCTCTACGCGAGACTGAGATAGAAACCCCCTAGTTTACAGCAAGAACAATTGGTCCTGAGATTAGAAACTCTAAATTTGTAGTAAGAATAGTTGGCATGTTTGTGTGATTTTTCTCTATGAGTGAATCTTTGGGTTAATCCCAAATATCCAAGGTTCGTGGATGTTCGGGAGCATGGAGGAGAAAGACCAAAGGACTGAATGTTAAAGATGATTGTTCGAGGGTGACGGGAATGCTGAACTTGAATCTCTGTTCTAGCTCAGATATCTGTGTGTCCTCATCCCCTCCCTGTATTGTGGATGTTATTAGTTTGTCTCCTCCAAAAAGCTGTGAGCTCCATAAACTAGTCACCAGTCTTAATGTTCCCTATATTGTCATGCTTAGGTCACACCTGCATGTAGTAAAGACTTCATGAATATCTGTTGGATGGACAGATGGATAAATAAGGTGTAGGCTGCATGGGGAAGGAAACATTCAAAGAGCATGGACTAGGGGAAAAGGAAGGAGGTAGGGTGTATTTGATGCGTTTCGAGGACTAGTGAAGCAGGAGTAAAGGTGTGAAACAGCTGGAAAGGTTTTGTGGTCGGAGGTAAGATTAGTACAACCCTGTGAAGTGACAAATCCTCAGATACGGCCCTGGGAGTGGGTGCTGGGGGCGAGAGGAGGTAAAGGCACACGGAGAAAGACCAAGGCACCAATGTCCAGCATATAGCTGATTCCAGTTAGGAGAGTGCAGGGTGGGTGGCCCGAGTTTAGTTAGGAGTTAATCTGCCTGTATTGAGTAGCTGTGCTGCGTTTGCTCTTTCCCTGGACAGCCAGTCTTTTTAAAATATACAATAGCTAGTCACTAGTTACAGTAATACTTTGATACTTTAATAAAATTACTCCAGTACAGAAAAAGCATATTCTACTAGATTTATCCCATTGCTGATACATTTCTCTATGCCTGTGGAAAGCTTATCCCATTCACCTCTAGAACCGTGACCAGCAGAATATCTGGAAAGAAACTGCTTCTGCCAAGAAGCTTACACCAGCAAGTTACTAGATATAGTAGACACCCCACCCTGTTATATAAATCACATGCATAACAGGTTCAAATGCTCTTCAAGTATGGAGAACATTCTCTTTGACAGACATTAACAGGGGTGTCTCCATTTCAGTTTCCACTGGATCCCATGCTTTACAAACCCTATCTGTACTTTCCTGTGTACGTTTGTCCAGTTTCCTGGATGCACACAGGCTTCCGTGTCTCCCCCTTTATGCATTGCAGCCCTGCAAATGGGGTCTAACCCTCATGGGGTTTCTTTAACAGCCCTGAGAATAGAACAGCCTACTTCCTGGACCCCCTGAGTGTGCTGTTTGAATGCAGAGATCCTCACTGCATGTTTAGGACAAGCCTATCTGGGTCAACTCCTTTTCCTCCCCCTTTTCATTAAAAATGGTCCTTTACCCATTTAACTAATTTATGGCCTTTATAGCACTTTACACAGATATTAGCTTGTTAAACTCTTTTTTCCCATTATTTTTCGTCTCTCTCACTAGAAGAGTAAGCTCACGAAGCTAGGACTTATATGATTTGGTTAACATGGAGTCCCCAGGGCTTAGCACAGGGCCTGGCACATGGGGCCACTCAGTAAATAAATCTCTCACACCAGTGTTTGTCGGCCATTCCTACATTTTTATTGGAATGAGGATGAAAGTACCTGCTTTGTGGAGTGATGGAGACGATGAAAGACGTGATGCATGCAAAGCACGTATTTGGCATGTGAGTTATGAGTCTCAATAAATGACGGCTAGTACGAGGAAGTGGACACATTTAGAACCTGCCCTTGAGACCTGTGAGCTGAGAAGTGAGGAAATCAGCTGTCTGTATCTCACTTGCCCTCCCCCTACTGAGCAGTAGATGGTGCTCTGGAGAGAGAACAACAAGGGGTTCTGTTCCCTGGAGCAAGGAGTGTGTGCACAAGGAGAAGAAATTCACCTCCTACTTATACACCTGTTGTTTTTTTTTTTTTTTCTGGTTCTCTTGTGTCTGTGTGGCTTGGTAATCTTTTCCTCTCCAACTTCTGGTTTCAGAAGAATACTGTGTTTGATTAAAGCAGGCTTCACACTGTTGGTTTACCATTCTTCCTTTTAAAAATCTTCCCTATACCTGAGTGATTGACTCATAGCATCTCTACATAATGTTATCTCATAATGTCATTGTGAAGGCCTATAATTGCAGCAAGTGGTTCCGTGCCCAGAATATAATTACTTTTGCAGCAGCTTGGAATGTGTCAAAATAATGACCAGATGAACAATTGTAATGGGCAATATGGCTCATGGTGGCAAATCTGCAGAGAGCACTAACGATATCATTACTAAAATCAACAGCAGAAACCTGGACCATCTGCTAGTACACTCCACCCTGTTCACTGGCTGGGCCTCTTCTAACGGCTTACACTCAGCTAGCATTTGTGAAGTGCCGTTTGTGTGTGTAGCAGCCTAGGAGGTGCTGTGGGAGATAGAAAAGTAGCAGATGGCATTGGTCCCAACCTTGATCTTGCTATCTTATTGGAAAAGAGAGCATGTATTATGAGGTAACAATTGGAAACAATATAAAAATATCTATATTCACATTGCTTAGTGAAGCAGAGGAGTGAGCTATTTGGGTTCAGGTCTGTTAGGGAAGACTCCCTGGAAAAGGTGAGCATAGAATGTGGTCTTCAGGAAAATGGTCAGATTTGGGCTGTCAGGATGACATTAGAAGAGAACTCGAAATGTCAAAGCTGAGGGATCAGCACGTCGTCTCCAAGGAGAGATGAGATTAGACTCCTTGGGGCTCTGGCAGCTTATATGGGACATGAGTTTGCAGAGGGAGTAAGGGCCAGCAGGTTCGTGTGTGAATCTGAGCTTGGTCAGTTATAAATGGCTCTGGAAGACCCCAGGGAATGCATGACATCTTTTTTCACCCTCTTTAAATGTAAAAATCATGCGGCAACATTAAAGACAATTATAATGAAAGAAAATTGTTTACTACACATCATCGTAACCCAGGGGTTAGCAAACTGTAGCCTGTAGGTCAAATCCAGCCTACCATCTGTTTTTGTGTGGCCCATGAGTTAATAATAGTTTTTACATTTTTAAAAGGTTGGAAAACATTCAAGCGAGAATAACAGTGTGACATAAAAAATGACATGAAATTCAAATTTGAGTGTCCATAAATAAAGTTGTATTAGAACACAGGCACATTCATTCATTTATATATTGTCTGTGGCTACTTTGGGCTGCAGTGGGCAGCGTTGAGTAGTTGAGGCCGTATGGCCCACAAAACCTAAAGTATTTACTATGTGGTCCTTTACAGAAAATATTTGGTGACCCCTGCCCTAACCTAATAATTTCTTCATTCCTGCCTTTTTCCTTTCAGTTTTTATCTAAATGTACACATAATTTACATAGTTGTACACAGTTTTGTATACAGGTTTTTCCCTTTGTATCCTAAACATTTTCCTGTAATAGCCATTATTATTATTGTTATTATTATTTTTACTATTTTTATTTTATTTTATTTTATTATTATTTTTTAGTCTATATCCAAGTTGGTTAGCATATAGTGCAACAATGATTTCAGGAGTAGATTCCTTCATGCCCTTCACCCATTTAGCCCATCCCCCCTCCCCTAACCCCTCCAGTGACCCTCTGTTTGTTCTCCATATTTAAGAGTGTCTTCTGTTTTTGCCCCCTCCCTGTTTTTATATTATTTTTGCTTCCCTTCCTTTATGTTCATCTATTTTGTATCTTAAAGTCCTCATATGAGTGAAGACATATGATATTTGTCTTTCTCTGACTGGCTAATTTCACTTAGCATGATACCTTCTAGTTCCATCCACGTAGTTGTAGATGGCAAGATTTCATTCTTTTTGATTGCCAAGTAATACTCCATTGATATATATATACCACATCTTCTTTATCCATTCATCCGTCAATGGAAATTTGGGCTCTTTCCATATTTTGGCTATTGTTGATAGCCATCATAATTATAATTTGAATTTGTATCATGCCTTAAAAATGTAAAAATTGCCTTCTGTCCATTTTCTCGTTTTATTATCACTGTGCCCCTGTGAACTGTCATAGTGATTAAGCGATCAAGGTCACACAGATGGCAAGCAGGTAAAGCCAGGATTTCTGACTCCAAATCTCTTACTCATTTCAGTTTACAATATTGCTTCCTGATAATTATGTTGTTCCCCCCAAGTTAACGCAAATTATTTTAATTAATAATTCTTCTATTGTTGGATATGTAAGTTGTCCCCAGTTCCTCCCTTTTACCAGTAATGTCTTAGTGAACATCACATATATGAATTGTCTTTTATTTCTTTTAAGGGAAGAATTTAGACTTGTTCTATCATCTGCTTTTCAGAAGAGATCACCAGTGGTATGAATGAGGTAGGGATTAAGCTGTAAGTAGAGGGGATAAAAGGTGGGCTACCCTTGTTCAGAAGCTGCCTTCTCAGAGGATGAACTAATTTCCAAAGTTATTTAGCAGTTATTTGTGGGGTGCCTGTTAGTGCCGAAAGGGTTGTTAGGTTCTGGGCATTTGGCATTGGAATCAATGGAGTGCCTGCCTTCAAGAAATTTAACAGTCACATGTGGGACAGAGAGGATGCCTGCTGGATGCTTGGGAGAAGGCTGGCCTGGCTGGGAGCTCAGAGAAGAGTCTTAAAATGCAAAAGTTGGGAGTTGGCCAGGTGAAAAGGGGGAGATTCAGGGGGGCAGTGGGAAGAGATGCTTTTTCAGGCCCAGGGACCAGCCTATGTGAAGGACAGGCGGTGAGACACACCTGGCACGTTTAAGGGATTCACGTTGTTTGCTGTGGCCAGAGCATAGGTGTGTGAGAAAGTGGGGAGAGGGAAGGCAGGAGGAGCAGGTTGGGGCCAATCATGAGGGCCTTGTGTGCCCCACTTGGGAGCATAAGCTAGATCCTGAGGGCACTGAAGAGTCTGAGCAGGAGAGGATTGTGATCAGAACTGCCTTTTTGGAGAGAATGATCAAGTCACAGCACAGAGGATAGATTAGGTAGGGGTAAGCCAGAGGCAAGGGGCCAGTTGGGGCAGCTGCTGCAGCAATCCAGGTGGGAGACGAATATGTCAATGTGGATGGGAAAAGGTGTGCTGGTTCCAGAAACCACTGGAGGCAAAATGAATAGGATTCCACGGTTGCTTTATGTGGGGGATCAGGGAGAAGGGAGACCCAAATCAAAGATGACATCCAGGTTCCTAGAATGGGTGTTTTGTCTTTTAGATTTTTTCCCCAGTAAAAGGATTACTGGACAAAGCATACGCATCCTTGAATATTCTTGATATGACTTCATTCTCAAAGAGGCAATCAGTTAACAATACTAATAAATGGGTTTTTGTGTAGGAGAGAGTAATTTGATAAAAGTGGTGTAAGATGATAGAAATGCACAGGTCACATTCAGTCAGAGAGCCCTGCGTGGCAGGTGGCTCTTACAGAAATCCAAGCCTGAGGATAAAGGTAGGGTATTAGCCAAAGTTTGTCATGTTCTTATCAACAGCTGATAATTTGTTCATTCAGGAATCATTTACTGCATGCCTGCTCTGTGCAAGGACTGCGCTGGATGTCTCAGGGGCATATCAAGGAGAAAGAAACATGTTCTTTTGCCTAGAAAGGGTTCCTATGTGTAGTAAGAGATCAGGATATACAGCAAAAACTTTATAAAAGGTAGGACACGATGAATGTAATAATAATGGTACAAAATGCTATGGGGATTCAAGGAGAAGAGATTAATTCTAGAGCAGGGGTGGGTGGGGTGGAGGAACAGGCAGATTCAGACCAGGCTTCCTTGAAGAGCTATTGTTTGAGCTGGTTTTCATTGACTCTAAGTGGAAGTTTTGGGCAGGTGAATGAGAATAGTCCAGGTGGAGTCTGAGACTCAAATCTGGGGACATGATGCTTCGCTGTTTCTCGTGAGATCTGTCCTTGGGCTGTAGTCGATGCCTCAGAGAAGGCAGCACCGTGGGTTTCTGCATGTAAAACTGGATGAGTAATACAGGGGTTTCTAAAACCAAGAGTGTCTCAGTGATTCTCTGCCTCAAAAAACAGTGCCCTAGTTTTGGTACAGAGTGATGCAATGGAGAAGGATTTCTGATTCTGAAACATGATTTTGCCTCTGGGCCTTTTACTAGGTACAGGCAGTGCATCTTGCCCTCCCTGAGGTAGGCTGGTGTGCTTCCAGAACTGGACTGGGTATTCTCTGGCTATTTTCTGGTTGGTGCTTCCTGATCCCCACTCTCCCCGCCCCCCCAAAGTACAAGCCATGCCTCAGGATACCAGGAATGTGCTCCCAGACCAGTGGGATACCTAAAGCCTGACCTTGATGGTATGATTGCATTAAGACCTTTTCAGTTATCTTATGAAAACCCAGTGGAATAATATTCCTTGAAGAGCTTTGTAAACTGTTAAGTGCTGGGTGGGTGCTGCGTATTCATTCATTCACCGAATCATTATGGAGGGTCTGTTCCAATGTTCCAGGTGTGAGGATACAGCAGTGCTCCTCAGCTTGGTGTTTATATTCTAGTACATGAGGCAGTCAACAAACAAAATATAAAGCCTACAGTATGTTAAATCTGATAACTTCCCAGGAGAAAAATGAAATAAGGAAGGTAGATAGGATGGGTATGTTGGGCTGGGCATTGTGATTTCGCAGGGGTATCAGAGAAGGTCTTGTTTCAGAAGGTAACATTTGGGAAATGGCCCCTTGGTGAGTGAGGCATAGTGGGGGTGTTGGGGTACAGTTTTCCCCATCAGAAAAAGCAAGCATGGAGGCTCTGAGCTGGGAGCCTCCCTGACATGCTTGACAAACAACAAAAGTTCTCTGTGACTTCCGGCGAGGGAGTGAGTAGGCAATGGTAGGAAATGAGGTTGGAGATGTCCTGAAGTAGGAGAGAGAGCAGTGGAGAAGATGTGGGTCTTGAGGCCACTCTGAGGACTTTAGCATTTGTCCAGAGTGGAAGTCATTGGCAGACCCGTTTAATAGAACTCTTGTTCTTCTCGTCTTTGCCCTGTCCTCCCAGTCACCCTGAGCCAGCCGGCCTGGCTGGAATCCAGCTAGGACACTTAGCTCACTTTGTAATCTCGAGCAAGTTACTTACCCTTTCTGTGCCTCAGTTTCTCCTCTGTAAAATGGGGTTAATAGGGTTCCTACTTTATAGGATTTATGAGAATTAAATGAGCTTATGCTTATAACATGCAGTGCCTGGCGTGTGCTAAATACTGTGCAAAAGTTTGTTAAAAACAAAACATTTTTTGAATTACCACATCCTCAGAGACTCAAAACAGATATTTGTGCACTGATTCATAAGCAGCATTATTCACAGTGGCCCGGGGAAAACATCTCAAGGGTCTATCCATAGGTGAATGGAGAAACAAAATGTGATATAAAACTGCTGCAACCACTATGGAAAACAGTATGGAGGTTCCTCAAAAAATTAAAAACAGAACTACCCAGGGCACCTGGGTGGCTCTGTCAGTTAAGTGTCTGACTCTTAATTTTGGCTCAGGTCATGATCTCAGGGTTCCTGAGATCAAGCCCCATATGTGGCTTAGGGCTGACAGTGCAGAGCCTGCTTGGGATTCTCTCTCTCCCTCTCTCTCTCTCTCAAAATAAATAAACTTAAAAAAAAACACAGAACTACCCTATGATCCAGCAATTACCTTTCTGGGTATATATCCAAAGGAAATTAAAATACTAACTTCAAAAGATACCTGCACCCCCATAACCATTGCAGCATTATTTATGACAGCCGAGACATGGAAACAACCTAAGTGTCTGTAGACGGACAAATGGATAAAGAAATTGTGGTGCATACATATACAATGAAATACTGTTCAGCCGTTGAAAAAACAGCAAATAACTGTCACTTGTGACAACATGGATGGACCTTGAGGGCGTTATGGTAAGTGAAGTAAGTCAGACAGAGAAAAATAAGTATTGTATGATGTCACTAACATGTGGAATCTTAAACAAAGGTGTAAAAACCCAAACTCATGGGAAAAAAATACTAGATTTGTGGTTACCAGAGGTGGGGGTGGGAGGAGGGGGAACAGGAGGAAGGTGGTCAAAAGGCACAGACTTCTAGCTAGAAGATATGTACAACATGATAACTATAGCTAACACAGCTGTTATGAGGTATCCTAAGAGGTTTTATCACAAGGAAAAAAATTTTAATCTATATGAGATGATGGATATTAACCAGACTTACTGTGGTCATCATTTCATGATACTGAAGTAAGTCAGAGCATCACGTTGTACCCCCTAAACTAATACAGTGCTGAGTGGCAACTATGTCTCAATAAAACGGGGGGGGGGGAGGCAAGTGGGTTATATACACACAATAGAATATTATTCATCCATAAAAAGGAATAAAATTCTGACCCATGTTGCAGCTCCGTGATCCCTGGGGTCACCTCCTGACCCAAAGTTCTGTGATGCCGGGACTCCTGAGCCGAGGCTCATGTCCTCAGCCCTCCATGTACATCTGGGCCATTCAGCAGTCCCGCCCTTTGGCAGCCTCCTCTGGCCATCTGCTTTGTGGTCTGGGGCTCTGTGGCTCTGTCTGCTTGCCTGGAGGGCTTTGTGGCTGAGAGCTCTGCTCTGTACAAAGATGGTCTGTGTCCTCGTGCCACCAGGAAGAGATTTAAATTATTGTCTGTAAATGCATCATGACTTTAAAAACCATTTGTACATAATACCACCACCACCAAAAGCACTCATTTGTAGAGCTTTTGATTTTAACTTTCCAAAAATGTCCCTGTGAATTATTTTTCTGTAGCCTCATTATAGTTCTGTGAGCCAGGTGAGGGTTGAGAGCCCTTCAGAATGGCGCCAGCTTGGCTATTGGCCTTTGGGTCAGCCTCTCCCCCTTCTCTGGGCCTCAGAGGCTTCATCTGGGGTAGGGCTGAGAGTCTTGGGAGTCTCTTAGTGCCCATTTTGTTTCACATCTGAGGTGGAGTGATTTGAATAATCAACAGCTTGCTGTTGATAATAAAGCCAGCTTGCTGTCACTGGACCTGTGATATGTGGGAAACCCACATTGATGGAGTCCCCATGGAACATACACGAGGTGCTGTCCTGAGAAGTCCTAGGATGCCATCCTGCCAATCTGCAGACCACCGTGTAAGAGTCCGGAATCCTTAGTCTGTCCAAAGACAGCATGGTCCAAGTCTAAGCTTTTCCATGGCATTAGTCTTTAGGCAATGGAAGGAACATCTTCTTTTTATTCTAACACTGCTTTTGTTTGTTGTTTTTTCATTCTCCTCCTTGCTGTATATACACACAGCCTACCCACTGCTTGAAGAGAAGATGGGAATCATCAGTCTTTCCTACAATGGTCAGCTTGGCTTTGGGGGAGGACTTCCCAAGTGAATGGAGGAGAATAGTAGGCTGGTTTATGTCTTTGAAACAGCCATCGAAGAGTCTGATTTCATTGTTTGTTTTTAAAAATCTGATTGTAATCAACGTACATCATTCTTCGTGGCTGCTTGTCCATCAGTTACTTCATGAAAACCCATACATTCACATCCATTCACATAAAATGGGGAGAATTAAACTATTTATCCTATAGAAGAGTTATAATAATTGAGTTGATGCATATAAGGCTAAGAGTTAGGATAGCTTGCCATATTGCAGGTGCTTAGTATATCATGTCTGTGATTGTTTGCTATTACTTAGCAGGAAGCAAGATAGGGTTGACAGGTCGGGGTCTGTATTCCAACTTTTCCATTAAAATAAACTTCTAAGTGTCATGTTTGTTATTTTAATAATTTCTTTTAAGCAACTTTTTTAAATTTTTTAAATTTACATCCAAGTTAGTTAGCATATAGTGCAACAATGATTTCAGGAGTAGATTCCTTAATGTCCCTTGCCCATTTAGCCCATCCCCCCTCCCACAACACCTCCAGAACCCTCTGTGTGTTCTCCATATTTAAGAGTCTCTTATGTTTTTATCCACTCCCTGTTTTTATATTACTTTTGCTTCCCTTCCCTTATGTTCATCTGTTTTGTATCTTAAAGTCCTCATATGAGTGACTCATATGAGTTCTCATATATTTCTTTCTCTGACTAATTTCACTTAGCACACTACCTTCTAATTCCCTCCACATAGTTGCAAATGGCAAGATTTCATTCTTTTTCATTGCCAAGTAATACTCCATTGTATATATATACACCACATCTTGTTTATCCATTCATCCATCAGTGGACATTTGGGCTCTTTCCATACTTTGGCTATTGTTGATAGTGCTGCTGTAAACATTGGAATGCATGTGTCCCTTCGAAACAGCATACCTGTATCCCTTGGATAAATATCTAGTAGTGCAGTTGCTGGGTTATAGGGTAGTTCTATTTCTAATTTTTTGAGGAACCTCCATACTGTTTTCCAGAGTGGCTGCACCAGTTTGTATTCCCACCAGCAGTGCAAAAGAGATCCTCTTTGTCCGCATCCTTGCCAGGATCTGTTGTTGCCTGACTTACTGATTTTAGCCATTCTGGTGGGTGTGAGGTGGTATCTAATTGTGGTTTTTATTTGTATTTCCCTGATGATGAGTGACATTGAGCATCATTTCATGTGTCTCTTGGCCGTCTGGATATTTGGAGAAGTGTCTGTTGTGTCTTTAGTGCATTCCTCACTGGATTATTTGTTTTTTGGGTGTTGAGTTTGATAAGTTCTTTATAGATTTTGGATACCAACCCTTTATCTGATGTCGTTTGCAAATATCTTCTCCCATTCTGTCAGTTGCCTTTTAGTTTTGCTGATTGTTTCCTTCACCGTGCAGAAGGTTTTTATTTTGATGAGGTCCCAAAAGTTCATTTTTGCTTTTGTTCCCCTTGCCTCTGGAGATGTTTTGAGTAAGAAGTTGCTGTGGCCAAGGTCGAAGAGGTTCTTCCCTGCTTTCTCCTCGAGGATTTTGATGGTACCCTGTGTTAAATTTAGGTCTTTCATCCATTCCGAGTTTATTTTTGTGGATGGTGTAAGAAAGTGGTCCAGGTTCATTTTTCTGCACGTCACTGTCCAGTTTTCCCAGCACTGCTTGCTGAAGAGACTGCCTTTATTCCATTGAATACTCTTTCCTGCTTTGTCAAAGATGAGTTGGCCATACATTTGTGAGTCGATTTCTGGGTTTTCTATTCTGTTCCATTGATCTGAGTGTGTGTTCTTGTGCCAGTACCATACTGTCTTTATGATTACAGCTTTGTAATACAGCTTGAAGTCTGGGATTGTGATGCCTCCTGCTTTGGTTTTCTTTTTCAGGATTGCTTTGGCTCTTCAGGGTCTTTTCTGGTTCCATACAAATTTTAGGATTGTTTGTTCTAGCTCTGTGAAGAATGCTGGTGTTATTTTGATAGGGATTGCGCTGAATATGTAGATTGCTTTGGGTAGTATTTTAACAATTTTAACATTTTAACAATATTAGTTCTTCCTATCCAGGAGCATGGAATATTTTTTGTGTCTTCTTCAATTTATTTCATAAGCCTTCTATAGTTTTCAGTGTATAGATGTTTCACCTCTTTGGTTATGTTTATTCCTAGGTATTTTATGGTCTTAGGTCCAGTTGTAAATGGGATAGATTCCTTGATTTCTCTTTCTGTTGTTTCATTGTTGGTGTATAGTAATGCAAACAATTTCTGTGCATTGACTTTATATCCTGCCACTTGGCTGAATTTCTGGATCAGTTCTAGCAGTTTTTTGGTGGAATCTTTTGGGTTTTCCATATAGAGTATCATGTCATCTGCAAAGAGTGAAAGTTTGACCTCCTCCTGGCCAATTTGGATGATTTTTATTTCTTTGCGTTGTCTGATTGCTGAGGCTAAGACTTCCAATACTATGTTGAATAATAGTGGTGAGAGTGGACATCCCTGTCTTGTTCCTGACCTTAGGAGGAAAACTCAGTTTTTCCACATTGGGTCCACATTGGATTCCACATTGGATATTAGCGTTGGGTCTTTAATATATGGCTTTTATGATCTTGAGGTATGGTCCTTCTATCTCTGCTTTCTTAAGGGTTTTTATCAAGAAAGGATGTTGTATTTTGTCAAATGCTTTCTCTGCATCTATTGAGAGGATCATGTGGTTCTTGTCCTTTCCTTTATTGATGTGATGAGTCACATTGATTGTTTTGTGGATATTGAACCAGCCCTGCATCCCAGGTATAAATCCCACTTGGTTGTGGTGAATAATTTTTTTGATGTATTGTTGGATCCAGTTGGCCAGTATCTTGTTGAGGATTTTTGCATCCATGTTCATCAGGGAGATTGGTCTATAGTTCTCTTTTTGAGTGGGGTCTTTGTCTGGTTTTGGAATCAAGGTAATGCTGGATTCATAGAAAGAGTTTGGAAGTTTTCCTTCCATTTATATGTTTTGGGACAGCTTCAAGAGAATAGGTGTTAACTCCTCCTTAAATGTTTGGTAGAATTCCCCTGGAAAGCCATCTGGCCCTGGACTCTTGTTTTTTGGGAGATTTTTGATTACTAATCCAATTTCTTTACTGGTTATGGGTCTGTTCAAATTTTCTATTTCTTCCTGTTTCAGTTTTGGTAGTTAATATGTTTCTAGGAATTTGTCCATTTCTTTCAGATTCCCCATGTTATTGGTGTATAATTGCTCATAATTCTCTTATTGTTTGTATTTCTGCTGTGTTGGTTGTGATCGCTCCCCTTTCATTCTTGATTTTATTTATTTGGGTCCTTTCCTTTTTCTTTTTGATCAAATTGGCTAGTGGTTTATCAATTTTGTTAATTCTTTCAAAGAACCAGCTTTTGGTTTCATTGATTTGTTCTACTGTTGGTTTCAATAGCATTGATTTCTGCTCTAATCTTTCTTATTTCCTGTCTTCTGCTGCTTTTGGGTTTTATTTGCTGTTCTTTTTCCAGCTCTTTGAGGTGTAAGTTTAGGCTGTGTATCTGAGACCTTTCTTCCTTCTTTAGGAAAGTCTGGATTGCTATATACTTCTTTTTTATGACTGCCTTTGCTTGTCCCAAAGGTTTGGGGCTATGGTGTTATCATTTTCATTGGCTTTTGTATACTTTTTAATTTCTTTCTTAACTTCTTGGTTAGCCCATTCCTTCTTTCCAATTTTTTTCTTATGGTTGATTTCTAGTTTCATAGAGTTGTGGTCTGAAAATATGCATGGTACAATCTTGTTCTTTTTGTACTTGTTGAGGGTTGATTTGTCTTCCAGTATGTGGTCTATTCTGGAGAACGTTCCATGTGCACTGGAGAAGAATGTATATTCCACTGCTTTAGGATGAAATGTTCTGAATATATCTGTTAAGTCCATCTTGCCCTGTGTCATTCAAAGCCATTGTTACCTTGTTGATTTTTTGTTTAGATGATCTGCCCATGGCTGTAAGTGGGGTGTTGAAGTCCCCTACTATTATGGTATTGTTATCAATTAGTTTCTTTATGTTTGTGATTAATTGATTTATATATTTGGGTGCTCCTATATTTGGAGCATAAATGTTTATAATTGTTATACCTTCTTGGTGGATAGACTCTTAATTATGATATAACGCCCTTCTTCATCTCTTGTTATGGTTTTTATTTTAAAGTCTAGATTACCTGATATAAGTATGGCTAATCCAGCTTTCTTTTGGTGACCATTAGCCTGATAGATGGTTCTCCACTCCAACTTTCAGTCTGAAGGTGTCTTTAGGTCTCAAGTGGGTCTCCTATAAACAGCATATAGATGGATCTTGTTTTCTCATCCATTCTTTTATTCTCTGTCTTTTGATTGGAGCATTGAGTCCTTTGACATCTAGAGTGAGTACTGAAAGATATGAGTTTATTGCCATTATGTTTCTTGTAGAGGTGGAGTTTCTGGTGGTGTTCTCTGATCCTTTCTAGTATTTGTTGCTTTTGGTCTTCTTTTTTTTTCTGTCTTTTCTCCTCTTAGAGAGTCCCCCTTAAAATTTCTTACAGGGCTGGTTTAATGGTCACAAACTCCTTTAATTTTTGTTTGGGAAACTTTTTATCTCTCCTTTTATTTTGAATGACAGCCTTGCTGGATAAAGAATTCTTGGCTGCATATTTTTCTGATTTAGTACATTGAATATATCCTGCCACTCCTTTCTGGCCTGCCAAGTTTCTGTGGATAGGTCTGCTGCAAACCTGATGTCTCTTCCTTTGTAGGTAAAGGACATTCTTCCCTTGCTGCTTTTGTGATTCTTTCTTTGCCTGATTATTTTGTGAATTTGACTATGATATGCCTTGTTGATGGTCGGTTTTTGTTATATTTTGTGGGAGTCCTCTGTGCTGCCTGGGTTTTGATGTATGTGTCTTTCCTCATGTTAGAAAAGTTTTCCACTATGATTTGCTCACATAACCCTTCTACCCCTTTTTCTCTCTCTCTTCATTTTCTGGGACCTCTATGATTCTGATGTTGTTCCTTTTTAATGAGTCACTGATTTCTTTTATTCTTAGATCATGCTATTTTGCTTTACTCTCCCTCTTTTTTTCTGCTTCATTATTCTCAATAAGTTTGTCATTTATATCACTGATTCGCTGCTCTGCCTCATCCATCCTTGCCACCGTGGTATCTATTCACGATTGCAGCTCAGTTATAGTATTTTTTATTTCATCCTGACCTTCTTTTACTTATTTTATCTCCATAGAGAGGGATTCTAATCTATTTTTGACCCCAGCTAGTATTCTTATTATCATGATTCTAAATTCTGGTACAGACATCTTGCTGGTATCTGTGTTGGTTAAGTCCCTGGCTGTCGTTTCTTCCTGCTCTTTCTTTTGGGGTGAATTCCTTCATTTCATCATTTTGAAGGAAGAAAATGAACTAATAAGGTAAAACAAAAATTTTAAATTAAAAAATTGAAAACAACACATACACAGACAGACACAAAATCAAATAAATTATGCTATACCCTAGGTGTGTTTTGGTCTAGTTATTGAAAGGAGCTTGATTAGAGAAAAAAGGGGAAAAAATTAAAATTAAAATTAAAAAATTAAAAACAGCACACACACACACACACACACACACACACACACAATCAAATAAATGATGCTAGAGCCTAAGTGTGTTTTGGTCTGGTTATTGAAAGGAGCTTGATTGATTAGAGAAAAAAAGGGAAAAAATTAAAATTAAAAAATTAAAAACAACACATGCATGCACACAATCAAATAAGTGATGCTAAATTCTACGTGCATTTTGGTATGATTATTGAAAGGAGCTTGATTGATTTGAGAAAAAAGGGAAAATGAAAAAAAAGTTTGAAAATCTGAGAAAATAAATATGATGAGATAGAATAACTTGAAATGATGGAAGTAAAATAGAATTTGGACAATTTACAAAAAAGTAAAAATTTTAGTTGAAAAATATAAAGGAAAATATTTTTAATAAAAATTGAAAATAAAGATAAATTTATTATCTTTTTGTATTGAACTAAAAGAAAAGAAAAAGAAAGAAAAGAAGAAAAAAAAGAAAAAAATTGGATAGACCAGTGAACAGACTGAAATACAATTCATATTACGTTGTTTTCCCCTAGAAGTCAAAGTGTGAAGCACTTCATAGTCTGCAAACTAAGCAGGTGGAGACATTTGTGGTGTTCTGAAGAGTGAGGTTGGCCCAGTTGGGCGGGGCTTAGTGTAATGGCTTAGTTCTCCACTAGATGGAGCTGCTTAGCTTACTGGGGTGGAATGTTGTGGCGCCTGTAGGTGTGTATGCGCATGCGCGGTAGGGGTGAAAATGGCATCACCCAGCCACCAAGTCCAGTATCAGAAGTCTGTGCTCTCCCCAACCAGGAATCACACCCCCGTCCTTTGTCTCCAGTCTCCGTCCACTCCCCACTTTTGCACTGTCCATAACCACACTGTCAGGTTGCCAGGTGGCACCTCACTCCTGAGTTTTATCTGAGATGCAGCTGTATTTCCCAACCCCTCACTTCTGAGGTGCTGAGGCTTTGACCCATTCAGATCCTCCGGGGGTGGATCTCACCCAACAGTGGCTGGGTGCTGGCTGTACCCAGGAAGGTTTGCAGGACCTGGCTACTGCTGATGTCCAGAGACTTGTGGCTGGGTGCCAGCCCACCCCAGGAAAAGTTTGCGTGATGGTGTAGCAGCAGTGTTTCCCAGATTATGGAAAATCACCTGTGGCCAAGGACCTACCGGACCCACTCTTCTCCTGGGAATTTGCCCTTCCCACCAGACCACCACTAGGTATTTGAGCTGAGGAGTTTCAGACTCTGTGTTCCCCGTGTTTATAGAGTCTTAATGGAATTTAAACTCTCTCCTTTCTCCTTTCTCCCTTTAATTCAGTCCCTGCAGCTGTTTCCACTTTTCCACTTTCTCTCCAGCTGCTTTTGTGGGGGGTGCTTTTCCCATACTCTCCTTTGGTCTCCATCTTCTCTCCGCAAGCAAAAACAGCTCTCTGCCTTCCACGGCTCCTCTCTCCCCCAGTTCACCTCTCCGCACTGAGTACCTGCTGAGTTCTGTGGTTCAGGTGGTGCAGATTATTGTGTTAATCCTCAAATCAGTTTTCTAGATGTGCAGGATGGTTTAATGTTGATCTGGCTGTATTTCGTGTATGCGAGATAGAAAAAAGACTTCCATACTGTTCTGCCATCTTGGCTCCTTCCCCCTATTATTTTAATAATTTCTAATCATGGTAGTCAGAGAAGTTGTATAGCTTTTAAAGTGAGTTTAGAAATCCAAATACCTAGGTATACATTGTATTCTATTAGTTTTCCAGGTATCCTTGGCATTTCCTGTCCTTATGAGGTGAGCCCAACTTTCACGTACCCCTGGGACTCTGCATGTCCAGAAGCACAAGGCCAGGGCACCTGCCTGCTTTCCTTCACCTTAAGTGGTGATTTTGGCCGAATGTCCTTGACTGGTTGATCTCAGCTTTTCAGGGAGGGGGCATTATTTTACCTCTTTATTAATTCTCACCTAGTGGTGACTTCTTTCTGCATTGCAGATCTTTGT
The DNA here is from genome assembly GCA_028646485.1 of Cryptoprocta ferox. NCBI lineage: Eukaryota > Metazoa > Chordata > Mammalia > Carnivora > Eupleridae > Cryptoprocta > Cryptoprocta ferox. Next base: position 30,459,437 of record CM053562.1, read on the forward strand.
CTTTTTTACTGAGGGCAAAGAGTTTCTCCCCTTCATGACTCTGTCTGTCTGTCTGTCTGTCTCTCTCTCTCTCTCTTTTTGGCTGGATTTTTATAGCTGAAGGGGAGCAAGGTGACGACCTCTCAAATAATAACAAATACTTTTCTGAACATTAACCCTTATGAATGCATTTTCCCCACTTGACAGGTGAAGAAATGAAGCTTGGAGAGGTTGGGTGACTGGCTGGGGTCACAGAGATAGTAAGAAGTGTGCCAGAGGCAAGGGCCTCGTGCTAAGCCTAAGTCCCACACGTGGCTTTGGGTGTGCATGGGACTCTTCATGGTGGCCTTTTTGTTTTTTTTTTTTCCTAATGAGAAGACAATTTTTCTTCTCTGTGGTTTCTCTTAGTCTCAAAAGTTGTAGTTACTGATTATTTTAACCACATAGAATGGGGACTATTCTTATTTCCGCCTGCTTCCAGAAAGTTTAAAACTATATTTACCAGTAGCTTCTTAAAGGATCCGTAATTTTTCCTTAGAACATTCCTACAGAGACTTATCCCCAGAGGGCCAGATGGCAGAAGAGTAGAACTCTGTGTGCGCAAGTTGCTTCACGGAATGAAAGAGTCCAGAATGATTAGTGGTCCTATCACTGTTCACTGCTGAGGCTGCAAGAAAAAATAGCCCTCAATGGCTTTAAATCTATTCGTGAAGATGGGGCACAGTTAAAACCATGAATAATATTAGGGGCACCTGGGTGGCTCAGTGAGGTAAGTGTCTGGCTTCAGCTCAGGTCATGATCTTGAGGTCTGTGAGTTTGTGCCCCGCATTGGGCTCTGTGCTGACAGCTCAGAGCCTGGAGCCTGCTTCAGATTCTGTGTCTCCCTCTCTCTCTGCCCCTCCCCTGCTCCTGCTGTTTCTCTCTCTCTCTCAAAAATAAATAAAACATTAAAAAAAAATTTAAAAACCCATGGATAATATTAGAGGCAAAGCACTGACACTTATGGCTGGAAGGGGGTCCTTATTACCTTTAACCTATAGTTCCCTTAGGTTATGGCCATGAAGTTTTCCTGAGAGCCTTCTGTTTCTACCTCTCCCTTTCTCAGTACCTAATATGTCAGTCACACACTGTGTCCTGCGGGTAAGCCAACCCCCATAACCTGCTCCAGGTACCCTGCTTTGATGTCCCCAGTGGTCCCTCAGAAGTACACCCAGTACTGTTTGCCCAGCACAGCGAGCTAGTCCCTGAGCACTGGCGATACCTTCACCCACCCCAGTTCTCACAGATACAATCCCAATGGCTGGGCTGCTGGCCTGAAGCTTGCTGTATACCAGGATCCCGGATTCTGGGGCACTTTTCACACATCCAGACCAGCTGCTAGAACCTTCCTTCCTCACCATGCTGGTGGAGGCCTCAAGGCCATACCTCAAATTCCAGTGCTTGTCAGGAGGCTACACATTTAAGGGCTCCTTTATAGGGTCTAGGGACTTCCACCTTCTGATTGGAAGCTTCATTTTGGGTGACAATGATGCAGAAGTGGATTATGTCTGAGGAGGGAGGGAGAGTGGTTTTTATTTTTTTAAATATTTAAAAAAAATCTTTTTATTTATTTTTGAGAGAGTGAGTGCAAACAGAGGAGTGGTGGAGAGAGGGGGATGGCGGATCTGAAGCAGGCTTTGGTGCTGACAGCGGAGATCCCCATGTTGGGCTCAAATTCATGAACTGTGAGATCATGACCTGAGCTGAAGTCAGAGGCTTAACTGACTGAGCCACCCAGGCGCCCCAGGAGTGTGTTGTTTAAAGCCAAATAAGACTGCATGGGGAATGATCTCTACCTCTCTTACCATTAAAGAGAGAGTGCTATCACATGTAGTCAGGAGGTCACAGCTGCATGCTCCCATGCTCTTCTTTGAGGTGATGCTTTCATAATGTCAGCGCTGTTCCGTATCAAGAGCTCTGGCCAAGCAGAGGACCAATGCCCTCCTCAGTCCCCAGTGCCTCCAACTGCCATGTACACAGCCCTCAAGAAAGTCACTGGATTTTCACCTACACCAGACCCTACTATGCTGTTGGCTCTGAAAATTAAAAATCAGATTAGTCTAAACCAAATTAAAGGCTAGTTAATTAATGTCTAATTCTGCAGAAATGTCAGAGCTGCAGGTACAACATATTTTTATTGCTTCTTTTGTTAGGAAAGAAAGTATAATCTAGGCTACTTGTATTCATTTCACTTCCCTGGAAGAAGAAAACCTAAGATTAGTATTCTGAGAAAGACCAAGAGAGGGCTTAATAAATCCAGATTCTCTATTCTGTATCCCTAGGATTTTATTTGGCCAGTGATAGATTTCAATTTTTGGTGCCTCTATAAAGAAAAAGAGCCTGATGGTTTAATATCGCAACTGAATACACAGTTTATTTCAAGGTTTGAATTGTCAACAAAAGGAAAGTGAATGGTTTCAAGTGATCTTTCTAAAGTTTCTTCAATGATTGTTTTCTGTGGAGACTGCGGATGTGTCTTTTGGATACATTCTTGGATTAAACAAATGGAGTGTTGCAGGCTATCACATTTCTGGTTGGAAAGCTCCCCTTAAACTCAGTAACCACATCCTCCTCCTGAGTATGGTCCACAGACCTGGTAAGTAGAATACAATTCCCTTCATGCACAGCCACAGCCCTTGTGGTAGTTCAGGCCTTTATGGTGGCAGCTGACCTGTGTTTGCTGCCACACTGTGGTCATTACAGGCTGTTTTCTCTGTGGCCCAATGGTAGGCATCGTGAGGACAGAGCGTTCCATGTTTGTTTTTGTACCACTGGTGGCTCTGGGCTATATCTTCCTGCACTACGTTTTCAGAAAATGATTGTTGAATTGAATTCAACAAGCCTAAAGTAAAATGTTGAAGCAATGAAAGGGAAGCAAATTATATTTAAGCCTCAATGAGTAACTTCCAATAAGATGTGGTAAGCCAATTTTTTGCTTGTAGTTAAGATGGGTCTGCAGTGCTCAGAGTGGGGAGATCATCACAGAACATTTATTCTTGAAGTCATCTCTGTTGTAGTTGTTGTAAGTTTATTTATTTGTTTTGAAAGAGAGAAGGAGCAAGTAGTGGAGAGGCAAAGAGAGAGGGAGAGAGAGAGAATCCCAAGCAGGCTCCACGCTGTCGGCACAGATCCCCATGTGGTGCTCAGTCTCGCAAGATCATGATCTGATCTGACATCAAGAGTTGGATGCTTAACCGACTAGCCATCCAGGCCCCAAAGTCATCTCTGTTTTAAAGACAACAAACAAATCAAGCTCTGCTAATAAAAGAGTAAATCCTCACACCAGATGACTAGGTTTGCGACCTTCACAAGTTCTCCTGGTAAGGAAGTATAAGTGTAGGTTTGCATGTAATAAACATGTACTGAGCAACTGTGAGGAGGTAGCACTTTAAACATGGGGACTTAGAGCAAGGAGTTAAGGTCGTCCACTTAGGAGTTAGTTGATCAGTCTTCAAATTCTAGCTCGATCACTTTCTACCTTTGTGATACTGGACAAATGAAAACATTAGTTTCTTCATCTGTGAATTGGGTGTATAATATACTTACCTCCCAAGGTTGTGAGGATTAAGTGAGGCAATCCTTGCGAAGTCCTTAGTGTGCTTGGCACTTAGTGAGTACTCAACCAATGTTAATTAGTACTCTTACTGAATGTGTTTCCTGACCTCAAAGGGCATCAGCCTAATATAAAGACATTGTGACATTCCTGCCTCAGGACATTTGCACCCGCCGATCCTTCTATCTGGAACATGCATCCCTTAGATACTCTCTGGTTCACATTCTCATCTCCACTTGGCCTTTACTTAAATGTCAAGATGTCAGGGAAGTTTTCCTTCACAACCCTATTTGATGCTGAACATCACCCCCTTTTCCTGTTACTTTTATATTCATTTCCCACTTAATTTTTCATCTTTTTTTCTTAGAGAGATAGCATACCATTTATTTTACTTATTTATTCTATGTATTGTCTATCTTTCCTAACTGAATGAAAGTTCCAGAAAGGTGAGGATTTTGGTCTAGTTTGCCACTGATCTGTTATTAGTGCTGGAAATCATGTGGGCCCCATATGACAGTGCTCAATAAGTGTTTGTTGAAAGAATGAATCAAGGACCAGTCATGGGAATCTAGTAGAGGGCATGTATAACTCTGCCTGTGTGTATCAGGGGGAGGCATCACAGAGAGATGACACTGTGTTGAGTCTTAGGCTAGCCATTCTTGACCTTTCTTCTGCTAACACTGTCAAAGATTATGGAGGCTGAGAAGTCCCATAAGCTGTCATCTGCAAGCTAGAGACCCAGGAGAGGTGGTGGTATAAGTTCTAGTGTGAGTGCAGGAGATTTGATGTCCCAGCTTGAAAACAGTCAGGTAGAGAGTGCGAATTCTCCCTTACCCAACTTTTGGTCGTATTCGGGCCTCCAGTAGATTGGAGGAGGCCCACTTGCACTACGGAGGACAGTCTATTTTATTCACCGTACAGACTTAAATGTTAATCCCACTCTAGAAACGTCCTCATCGATTCACCCAGAATAATGTTTGACCAAATATGTGGACACCCTGTGTCCCAGTCATATTGAGACATAAAATTAACCATCACAGCCACACACAGAGGATTCGGTCTCTGTGTGTGACATCTGATTCACAGTTTTGAGGGTGCTACTGTATCTATACCCCTTTCTCTACAAGTCAGGAAAGCAGATGGGAATTCAGATGAGAGAGCAGTATTGGAATAAGTTTGAATTCACTCTAATACTTATTTTAAAAGGCAACCTGTGTATACTTGCTAAGGATATGTGACTCATCTTATCACTTGGATGGTGAGAAAGGTCTTTAAGGATGGGTAAGGGCTTCCTAGGCAGACAACCAGGGAAATAGTGTTTGAGGCAGAGGGAACGGCATATGCGAAGGCATGAAGGCACAGTGTGATTGTTGAACCACAGATAATTTGATATGACTAAAGCAGAAGATGCCTGGGAGGGAGGCAGTGAGAGGCAAGGCTGTTGGGGACCAAATTACAAAGGATTTTGTTTGCTACAGAAATGGAATTTTATCTAGAAGGCAGTGGGAGCCATTGAGTGGCTCTAAGCAGGGTTGTGTCACAGTTTTTTAAAGTTTATTTTTATTTATTTTGAGAGAGATATAGAGAGCAAGTAGGGAAGGGCAAAGAGACGGAATACCAAGCAGGCTATGTGCTGTCAGCACAGAGCCCGATGCGGGGCTCAAACTCACAAGCTTTGAGATCATGACCTGAGCCAAAATCAAGAGTAGGACACTTAACCGACTGAGCCATCCAGGTGCCCCTAAATGATATTTGATTGTTTTTATAACTTGATTTTTTTTTTAATTTGGAAAAACAATAATTCACATGGTATAACATTCAAAAGGGAATATACAGTAAAGAATCTCCCGCCCTGGGACAGTCAGTGTTTTCAGTAGCTTATCTGTACTTCTAGAGATGTTACATGCATAGACAAGAAAATATGCTTATTTTTTATTTTTACCCAAATGGCAGCAAACTTACACATTGGAATACTGCTGTACCTTAATATCACCCCTTTATTTATTTTTTAATTTTTTAAATGTTTATTCATTTTTGAGAGACAGAGATGGACAGACCGAGAGTGGGGGAGGAGCAGAGAGAGAGGGAAACACAGAATTTGAATCAGGTTCCAGGCTCTGAGCTGTCAGCACAGAGCCTGATATGGGGCCCTAAACTCACGAACTTTGATATCGTGACCTGAGCTGAAGTCAGATGCTTAACCAACTAAGCCACCCAGGCGCTCCTTAATATCACCCTTTTAAAAAGAACATTTAGTTAAGGCAAGTTGGTATGGCCAACTGATGTGATGACACCTCATTTTCTACTTGGGAGACTGTAGACCTGGGACTCATTCTCCACGTTGGGGTGTAGGAGATAGCCTGAGGCTACATCTGTCAAACTCAAGGACTCATGGGATGTCCCAGTGACAAGCTCATAGGGGTCTTAAGGTCAGGAGAAATATCCAGTTTGGAAGGATGGATTTATAGTTATGTGTATAGAAATGGTGGTTAAAGCCACATTAATGGATGCAGCTGTCAGGGAAAGAAGTGTGTAGAGAAGAGAAAAAGGCCAAGAGCAATGCCATTTTAGTAATAATTAAATATCTAATGTTAAATATCTAATTAGGAGTAATTAGAAAGAGAGTTATTGTGGGAACCAAGGAAGAACAGTCCCTTCCACATGGTTTAGTCGGGGTTCAAGTCTGGAAAATATAAGGAAGAAAAAGTTTATTAAAAGTTGGTAGGTATTCACAGAATTTTTGGAAAGACCAGCAAAATATTTGGAGGCTATCTAGAAAAATCATATTGCAGAACTGGTCCTGTGAATATGTCACTGCTGCTACTGGACATGGACTTGCAATGCACAGGGCTGATAACCACCACCATTACTGGACCCTGGGCACCAATTCTAGGACTGCCACCTGCTACCTCTGGGAATGGGTGATGCTGCCCTGCTCTTGCAAAAGGGGTCCTGCACAGTTCTCCATTAGATACTATTCAGTGACGGGGGTGGGTGTCTCTGGTGGCAGATTCTAGGTCATGTGCTCACACTTTAGCTGCATCAAGGGTTGGAGAAAGATTTGTGGTGATCTTCAGCTTATGGGGTGCAAAACAAGTTCTACTTTGTAAGATGGTGATTCCTTAAATGAAGGAAGACAGTTTAGACACTGTGTGGCCATGAAGAATGTTAAATGTCCATTACAGATGTCAAATCCTGTAGGGTATAACAATTAGAAGGTAACTGGTGACCTTCAAGACAGTAGATTTCTGAGAAGTGGTGAGAATGGACGTCTGAATTCAGTGGGTTGGGAAATGAGTGGGAAATGAGGAAATTGAGCCATCGTGTGTTGATTATGGTGAGTAATCTCTGATGATTGCTTGTATTTCTGAGGGGTTGGTTGTGATAGATCCGTTTTCATTCATGATTTTGTCTATTTGGGTGTTCTCTCTTTTTTTTTCTGAGGAGCCTGGCTAGAGGTTTATCAATTTTGTTTATTTTTTCAAAAAACCAACTCTTGGTTTCATTGATCTGCTCAACTGTTTTTTTGGATTCGATATTACTTATTTCTGTCCTGATCTTTATTATTTCTCTTCTTCTGCTGGGTTTGGGGTTCTCTCGCTGCTCCCCTTCTAGTTCCTTTAGGTGCTCTGTTAGATTTTGAATTAGCACTTTTTCTAGTTTGTTGGAATAGGCCTGGATTGCAATATACTTTCCTCTTAGGACTGCCTTTGCTGCATCCCA
>CM053562.1:30466830-30608271 GCA_028646485.1 Cryptoprocta ferox
CCTGCTGTTGGGTCCCATGCAGTGCCAGATTTGGCAGGAGGGCAAGGAGGGAGGTTGTTGGTTGGTAGGGAGAGAGTACTGCAAGTGATGTAACAGCGTCTATATGATGGGAAAGGAAGTGAAATCTGGAGAGTTGATGGTTGGAAAAGCTAGAGATCGAGATATCAAAGAGAAGCCAAAGACTAGATTGGGTTGAATGGGGATAAAGGAGTGGAGAAATGGAAGGAAGCATGTAATCATCCTGTTGAATGCTGGTGTGTAAGATTTCAGAGAGGGAGTGGTTTCCAGTGATGACCAGGGTCAGGATGGGAAGAGGAGGTGAAGGTCACTGGGAATAGAGAGGCTGGAGTGTTGAATAATTTTTCTCCATGGACATGGAAGGTTCCCATTGCTGATAACAGGAGACAGGCTGAAAATCCAGGTGCAGAGATTTAAGGGATGAAAGGAAGAAGTTAATAAGTGGGATAATTAGTGAAAGATTAAGTTAAATTATAGCATAGTTGTAAGCATTCAACAGATGGTAGCCATCAATAATCAGATGGCTGTAGTGAGGAGGTGTTTTTGCTGGATGGCCTGGATCTTAAAGGAGGGGATTTTTTTTTTTTTAGCAGGGGGGAGTGCCATCCAGCTCTTGTTTGGAAGATGGAAGTGTGGAGATTGAAAATGCCCTGCTCTGAACTCCAGGATATAAGGGAAAAAGCAGGGTGCTCAGGGAGAATTGGCTTCAACTAAAGCAAGAAGATGGTGGGAAAAACCCAGGAGGATGTTGGGACTGGGACTTTTTAAAAAACTAATTAATTAATTAATTTTTAAATTTACATCCAAGTTAGCATATAGTGCAACAATGATTTCAGGAGTAGATTGCTTAATGCCTCTTACTCATGTAGTCCATCCCCCCTCCCACAACTCCTCCAGCAACCCTTTGTTTGTTCTCTATATTTAAGAGTCTTTTATGTTTTGTCCCACTCCCTGTTTTTATATTATTTTTCCTGAGGCTGGGAATCTTTTTTCTTATGTTTATTTAAGAAAGAGAGAGAGAGAGAGAGGGAGAGAGAGAGAGAGAGGGAGTGCAGGGGAGGGGCAGAGAGAGAGGGTGAGAGAGAATCCCAAGCAGGCTCCATGCTGTCAGCCCTGAGCCTGATGTGGGGCTGGATCTACCCAACAGTGAGATCATTACCTGAACCAAAATCAAGAGTCAGTCACGCTTAACTGACTGAGTCACCCAGGTGTCCCAAGGCTGGGAATGGTTTCCAGAAGACTCACAGGGAAGCATGTGAAGAAGGCCTTTAGCTGCAGGAGATTGCAGGAGAAGAGTAATCATGTGAGGTTGAATGCAATAAACATCAAGTTTGCCTACAGAATCTGTTATGGATGCCATCATGTCACCACCCCCTTATCCCCTCTCCCGCCCAGGGGAATTATTCAAGGACCTGAAAGACTAGGTAGTTCTTTTCCATAGCACATTGTCATTAGTCCATGACAGTGTTATCTCCATGCATATGACAGACAAAAATGTAAACCAAAAGTTGGTGAATCTAATTGAGAAAGTAAAGTATACATAGCCCAGGTGAACAAAATGATTTATTTAGTCTGGGCAAATAGGTAAAATTTGATAGTTCACATACTGTCTGAATAAGATAATTGCCAAATGCCCATTTCAATCTGAATTGCATCAGTATCACCATAGCTGAGGTTTTTGAGGTTTCAGAAGTCTTCCTTGCAGTCATAGTTGTTGGCCTTGAGTGACGAGGCCTTTGGTGATGAGGATGGCACAGTTTCTTACCATCCCTTCATCCATGTTGGTTCAGCTTGAAAGTCTTGGTTCTTCATAATTTTAAGGTTGTAATAAAGATGTTTCTGATACAATTTGGAATGTGAGATAGGCTTTCTGATACAAGAAATTCCTGGGGAAATGTGATTCTCTACCATATGGTGCTGTCATATTTTTAGCATACTAAAATTAAAAAAAAGTTTAGAGTATTGTGTTTATTTATCTCATCTACTGAACTTGAGGCAAATAAGAAAAAAGAACAAAATAATAGTTTGAAATGATTTTAAATAGCTAGAATTCGTGTAATAGGAGACAACTTATACAAAACTATGTAATAGAGTATCAGTGTACACAGATAAATAACCCAGTGAGGAAGTGTTTATTTTATATTGTTCTGGGGGCCTCTTAAAATGGGAAAGAATTCCCTAATAATCCAAACTCTTCAGTTCAGTTTAGAAAATGTTTCAGACCCTTTCTGAGAAGCCGCTGGCTTTAGATCCTGTGTAGGTATATTAGTTTTCCAGGGCAGTTATGACGAATTACCACAAACTGAGTGGTTTAATACAATAGAAATTACTCTTCCTCAGTTTGGAAACTAGAAATCTGTAGTCACAGTGTCAGTAGGGCCATGTTCTCTCTAAAGCCTCTAGGAGAGAAACTGTTCCATGCCTTTCTCTTAGCTTCTGGTTTTGCTGATAATCTTTGGCATTCTCTGGCTTAAAGACACATCACTCCAATCTCTGCATGGGTAGAAAACACCTGGTTTTTCCTCTGTGTGTGTGGCTCTTCTCTTTTTTAAGGGCATCAGTTATACTGGATTAAATATGACTTCATCTTAACCACCTATACCTACAACAACTCCATTCCCAAATAAGGTCACATTCCGAGGGCCTGGGAAAGACATGAATTTGGAGGGGACACTATTCAGCCCAGTACAGGAGGCTTCTAAAGTGAAAATCCAATGGCTTCTGTCTACAGAAAGATGTAGCGTCTGCTGTAGTTGGGGAAATTATAGTGCCAAGGCAATGTGTTCAGTGGGTAATGGATACAGAATACCATGGACACACAGAGGGGTGAGCAATTGGTTGTGAGGCCAGGGTAGATGTGGAAGGGCTTTAGGGTAGAGGCAGTGGCAGACCTGAAGGATAACTAGTATACCAGCTGGTAGAAAGGGGGGAGCTGGGCATTCTGGGCTGAGGGACTAGTCCGAACAGGCACAGAGATGCAAGTGTGCATCCACCGTGCAGGAGGCTCAAGACATCTGGAGTGTAAGGCTATAGGAGAGCAGGCCTTTGGGTAGTGTGGTTGCATGTGTTGTGCGGCCATTGGGACGGGATGGAGAAGGGAGGAGGGAGCAGAGGGAGATGTGAAGGGTCATGGGAGCACAGTCATTCATGTCCATGAATGACTGCCAGAACGGGATCGTAGAGATGTGTAGTGGTTAAAGGGGGAGTTCAAGAAGAAGCTGAATGACCGCTCCTTAGGGAGTTCTAGAAGACATCCCTGGACTTGGAGGGCTGGACTAGACGACATCCGTGCTCCCTCTCAGCAATCACGTACTGTGACTATGACATAGAAGTATCATACTTTGCCTCTCTCACTAGTTATTATGCTTTTGCTTCCTCTCCTCTTTCTTCCCATCAAGCCTCTTCCCCATGCCAGACACTGCAGCCATAATGGTGGACAAGAAGATAAAGACAGCATCATTTTAATCTCTTCCCTGTGGCATTAGCACAAGCAGTACCTAGTAGGTTCTCCTTAAATGTTGCTTTGAATTGAATCTGAGTGAGGAAAAGTGACAAGGCAGTTTTGCCCTGGGTAATAAGTTCTGCTTCAGAGTTGAACTGCTTTGAAAGATAATCTCAATAACCTCCTTATGAACAGGTGGAGAGTAGGTGGCTGCTTACATGTGTTTGGTTTCTGAGTCATCAAAAAGGCTCCTTTGCCTCCCAGAATATCTCCTTCATCTAGGCTGTGGGAACTTTTTATTCTACTATTGGAGGTTAGTTTCCCTCTGTTCAACTGCAGATGCCCTCTGGAGAGAGGATATCCGTTTACTCTCATCAGTCTTTTACACCTTAATATGGGAGGTTTTCTTAGCCTTTTCTGCATGGCAGGAAAGGGATCCAGGGGATGAGTACTGGACATGCCAAAAGTAAACTTTGTCAGAGTTAGCAATTTGGATGAGCCGACCCTGGGGATGTAGTCCCTTGGCTTAGAAAAATCCATTATTACTTATTTGCTGGTATATGTTGGACAGGAAGTGATTATTTCTATTGTAAGTTTTATGGCTACAAAGCTGTTGTTTCTTTGTTTTATTTTTTAAAATGTGCAATACTAGGATTTAAATAAAATTTGAAAAGAATAAAAAAGCCAAACCAAAAAAAAAAAGGTATAATAAATCACATCTTCCCCAATATCAGCTCAACAAAAATAATTTGTGTGGCAGCCTGATTTGTGGGCTTTATGGACAAGGCTATAGTACATATGGTTTGTGTGTTCACATATCAGGGAAGGCTAATAATATCTACTATACCATATATCCCCCAGAGTTTCAGTGGCTTTTTTCAGAGATTTTGTTTTCATTTCCATCATAATATGATTCAAATTGATGGGGAGGGGGAGGGTGTTCCACATGGTCTTTCAGGGACCCAGGCTTCCTCCATGCTATATGGTCCCCCATCTTTACTACTTGGCCTCAGGGTCCCACTAGTCTCATCTGGAAGGTATGTCAAAAGGAAAGAAAAAGCATATTTCATTTTAACTGTTTTGGCCTGGAAATGATACATATTTCACCTCACATCCATTAATGAGAATCAGTCTCAAAGACCCACCTAGATGGGAAGAGGCTGGGAGATGTAGTTCAGCCGGGGTGTCCAGGAAGAGGTAGCAGCCTTGGTGAGTCTCTGACAACAGGTCATCAGAAAGCATTTACACATTTTCCTTCTGTCTGTGACATAACCTGACCCTTTGGGTTGTTATTAAGGGAACAGGGAGCAAGAGAGACTAGCAGTGACCTGGAAACTGTCCACTGTTTAGAATAGTGAAAAGTCATTCATTCTACTTGGTGAAGGGCATCATCCCGCTGGGGGATTTTTGCTGTGTGAGGGAGGCCATAGTTGTGGTACAAAGAAATATCTCTATTTTGTTTGCTTATTTCCTTTTTCATGGAAGTAAGAAAAGCTATAGGAATTTGGGGATTTTTGAATGCAGTGGCTTGTGTAATGTTACATTTCCTCTAATCCACTTCCCTCATTGTCTGGATGAGAGAGGCAATTCACTTGTCCAAATTCACATAGCAAGTTAGTGGTTTACTTAGGTCTCAGACATGTTTTCTCCAGATTTCTACTCTGGTGTTCTTTCCACTACTGCTATTCCCTTGGAGAACCACTATTTGGAGACTAGACATGCACTGTCAGGGTCCACAGGACCTGATCAAGCCAAGGAGGCTTGATCAGGTGAAATTGGAAGCTTCCTTGTAGCTTGGAGATTCCTTGATTGTATTTAGATATATGGTGTCTGATTGTATAATCCCTGGCCTGATGGGAGTGATGTAGTTTCCAAGAATTTGTAACTCTCCTGGGAAAACAGAACCCTAGTGCTTTCTTCTTCTCAATTGTTTCTTTAATACAGTTTTACCTTTTTTGTAAAAACTGTGTTTGCTTTTTAAATACATATTTTTCTAACTGAAAAAGTAATAATTTCAATTTTAGAAATTAAGTAAATATATTCAAGTATAACAAAAATATATACAAATATAACAAAAAATTTCTGGTGATTCCATAACTCAACAATGCAGCAGTAACCGCTATTAATATCTTACATTTCTCTCTATGTGTGTTTCCTAGCCATTTTTTAAACACATAAATACTTGTATACTTATGTACAGTGTAACTAGAATGAAATATTATACAATATGAAATAAATATTATACAACTCAAAATATTTCATATTACTTAATATGAAATATTGTATAACCCTTAAAATTGTTTTAAAATAGTAATGATATGAAATATGCTCATGTATATTTATATACTTATCACAATATAATTAGAATAAAATTCTAATTTTATTTGTGTTGCTTGTTTTTTTTTTTTATCTGCTTTTTAATGGAAGTAGGAAAAAGCAAATGGTAATCTCCCTTTCATATGCCTTGGAATAAAATTAGAATTGTATCATACACAACTATACAAATATGTATGAGCATTTCTCCATATCATGATTTATGTTAAAACATTTTTTTAAAGGGTTGCACAAATTGCATCTTGTGGAAATACACTGTGCTGAAGGAAACAAGCCAGGAGGGGAGGTGGAAAGAGTAGTAGTATCTTTGGTTCTTGGCCATCAAGCTCTGCTCCTCTTTTCCCAGGGCATCAGCAGCCTGTTCAGCTCACTGAAGGTCGTCCGGCTGCTACGTCTGGGGCGAGTGGCCCGTAAGCTGGACCACTACATTGAATACGGAGCTGCTGTGCTGGTGCTGCTGGTGTGTGTGTTTGGGCTGGCTGCTCACTGGATGGCCTGCATCTGGTACAGCATCGGGGACTATGAGATCTTTGATGAAGACACCAAGACCATCCGCAACAACAGCTGGCTCTACCAACTGGCGATGGACATTGGCACCCCTTACCAGTTTAATGGATCTGGCTCAGGGAAGTGGGAAGGTGGTCCCAGCAAGAATTCCGTCTACATCTCCTCGTTGTATTTCACTATGACCAGCCTTACCAGCGTGGGCTTTGGAAACATTGCCCCATCCACAGACATTGAGAAAATCTTTGCAGTGGCCATCATGATGATTGGCTGTAAGTATGACAGTTGCTGGGGTTGAGAGGGGGATGGGCAGGGGGCATACTGTTTCACCATTGCTTCTATTGGCTGGAAATAGGGTGATGGCTACAGTGCTAGCAGGATCATAGTGTAATAACTTAAAATAAACCAGGTTCTGTTCTTTTTTTTTTTTTGAGATGAGCTTTATAGTTTTCCTGATAATTAAAGCATTACATATTTGCTGCAAGGATATTTAGAAAATACGAAAGAGTACAATGTAGAAAATCGAGACCGATGATAATTCTACCTCTCAGAGATAACTACTATTACTTTATAAAGTTAGAATGAAATCATCATCTACAACTTGTTAACCTCCTTGCTTATAGAACAGTAAATTGCGAGAAGTCTTTCCACGTCCATTTAAATACAGCTCTAGATCTGCACAGTCCCTTATGGTACCAGAAAAAGAATGTATAGAAAAAGAAACGTGAGCTATCTAATTAATTATCTTTTATATTGATTATATGTTGAAATGATAATATTTTTACATAGTGGGTTAAATAAAATATCCCATTATAATTAATTTCTTGTTTATTTTTTTATTTTTTAATGAAAAATTTAATTTAATACTCCTAGGAATATTTTTAATGTATTTTCTATTTTTCATACATTTTTGATATCTGGTTGATGGTTAAGAAATTTCCCAAATCCGAAAAACAAAATAAAACCCCATAAAACCCCCACAGGGTAGATAGAAAGGCGCCTGTTCAGTTGAGCAGTGATGGGTTATTGGCCTAACTTGATCAGACTGAAAAACAAAAACAACCCCAGTTCTTGAGGAAGGTGTTTAAATCTCTGTCACTTATCTATTGACCATTGCAATGCCTGGTCTGGGAACAATCTTGGGCTGGAAACAATGAGCTCACTTCACTGAAGGGGGTCTTAGGGAGAAGTAGACCTAACTGGACTGGGGAAAGCATTATGAATTCAAATGGCTTGGATTCATTATGACCTCGCCAAGTTCTCCCTGTTGGCACTTCGATGACAAATGGTGACATGGGAGAGGACAGTCCTCCCATGAAGTGTCAGTGTGGACTGGAGTCTGGTCACACACAATGAAGCTAGGCTCTGGTTCCAGCAGGCAGAGGCTGTTTTGCTTAATGTACTCCTTCCGAGTGGAGTTGACACATTAATTGCTATACCAACCAGGAAACCTGGTCAGTTTGTCTTGTTTTGTCCAACCCACCAGGGATGCAGCAAGTTGGGGTTTTGTTACCCCAAACAGTCACATGTGCTGCTTGCCCCCTCTTTTTCTGCAACCACCACTGCATCAAGATGCAGTTCTTCCATACAGGCCCTCTCTGCAAGGCACAGAGCTGGCCTCTGAGTACTTACTGAATGTGTCTAGGGATAATTGATTTGTGGGACATGTGTGCTGATGGAGATTTTGGGTTGTGTCTTACTTTAAAATGGGTCTTAATAGAGATGATTGTCTGACCATGGGAAGCAGTGTTAAGTATCTGTGGGTGGCTAATTGCTTTAGCTTAATTAGAACTTGAGGTGCTTTCTCATGTAAAAGGATTTAAGAACTCAGCTCTTCTAGGATTATTTCAGCCTTACTAGTACAAGTTTTCTAGGTAGTGCTTGCAGCATTTTTGGAAGCTTAGGGACACCAGGTAAGCAACCAGATGTGCCAGCCATGCTCTGGGACTAATTTCTGTCCCTAAGAGGGGGAGATGAGTCATTTTGTCAATTGAAATACCTCATTATATCCATTATAGACAGTTTGTTAAGAGCTGTCAGTTAGAAAATGGACCCCATGTCATGGGCTTGCCAAAGGCTTTCAGATAGGAGGAGACTTCACTGCAACTCTTTACCTGAAAGAAAATGGTTCAGGTGGCAAATAGTAAAGATAAGCAGTTTGTTTTTCCAAAATCATTCTTCTAGGGAAAGCATAATTTCCTAGGTATAGTCTCCAAGGGAAACCTCAATTATTATCACCTCTTTTCTTTCCCTTTTATGATCTTTCCATCTCTTTTTTTAAAAAGTGTAACAATACATAAGTAGTAACCTCTGCATTATGCAACCAAGTGTGATGTTTAAGTAGGCAAGTCTACTTAACTGTAATCTCATTTCCGGAACACTTGTTATTTGCCAGGTTCTGTGATAAGTGCTCTATCCATGATTTCTCTTGCTCATAATAACTCTGTACTTTAGAGATTATTATCTCCATCTTGTAAGGAATGAATTCAGAAAAGGTAACTTCTTGGGACACCTGGGTGGCTCAGTTGGGTAAGCATCTGACTTTGGCTCAGGTCATGACCTCATGGTTTGTGGGTTCCAGCCCCACTTCAGGCTCTGTGCTGACAGCTCAGAGCCTGGAGCCTGCTTCGGATTCTGTGTCTCCCTCTCTCTCTGCCCCTTTCCCACTCATGCTCTATCTCTGTCTCTGTCTTTCTCTCAAAAATAAATAAACATAAAAGAAAAGAAAAGGTAACTTCTTTCCCAAAAATATGGGGCTGTTCAGCAGGAGAGACAGGATTTGGATCCAGGCCCCTCTGAATTAAATGCCAGGTTCTTCCCATGGAGGCCACCTGCGGTCATGTGGGCTGAGAACACAGACCAGCACAGCAATGCCTTGAAAATTCTCTCCATAAATTTTAACGGGTCAACAGTTTCTGCAGTGGAAAGTTTTTGTATGCTTGTTGTTGTTGTTCTTTTAATTTAAGAACAAGATTACGATACAGACTCGTGGGACCAGGTGCTTTGGAAATCAGCCATTTTTCATCAACCTGTCACTTACAGTTACAGCTGTTCCACTTTGCATATGACACGTCTGACAAATTGTGGTGCTAACAACAAAGTTATTGCGCTCTGTGTAATGTGGTGGTAATTATCCTTGTAAACCCACATTCTGAACAGCCTTTGTTCGGGATAACTGCTGATGTCTTACTGGATTTATGGGTCGTCTTTTACCTTGCTTTGCCTGTGTGCGCACATGTGCACACTTACACCCTTCCAGCTGGCTCAAAGGATTGGACCAGTGCCAGAGCTGGGATCACTGGTGGTGGGGAGCATTGCCCACAGCCTGCATTTGTCCCAAGGGATCACACTGTTCTCCCCTTCCAGTCACCCTGGCACTCAGGCTCAGCAGTCTTTAAGGAGTAGAGAGAGACACAGAAGCCAGTGCGCTTTTGGAGTAATGGTTACTCTGTGAATTCTTCCTCTTTGCATTGAATTTTACATGTGCTAGTAATATTTCTTGGCTATTCTATGGCATTGTGTTAGCTATAATATAGATTATCCAGAAGCCTTTTGCTGTGTCTCATCTCTGCTCTCTGGCACTGAATATCTCCTGATAACTTGGCCAGTTCCCCAGAGACTGTCAGCAAGCAGGAAAACTGTTTTCAAACTTGCCCACCTTTCTCAGTTCTGATAAAAAGTTGCAGTAGGAAGAGGTGAAAACTTTTGGCTAAAATGAGCTTTTGCATAATACAGTCTAGTTCCATCCATGTGCGAATGGCAAGATTTTATTTATTTTTTGATCACTGAGTAATATGCTAAATGAACTAAGTCAATCAGAGAAAGACAAATATATGTGGAATTTAAGAGACTCTTAAACACAGAGAACAAACTAAGGGTTGATGGTGGGGGGTGGGAGAAAAGGGAAAATGGGTGATAGGCATTGAGGAGGGCACTTCTTGGGATGAGCACTGGATATTGTATGTAAGTGGTGAATCACAGGACTCTATCCCCCAAAACCATGAGCACAATGTATACGCTGTATGTTAGCCAACTTAAAAATAAATTATATTAAGAAAAAAGAAAAGCAATGAGCATAGGGGAAGGGAAGGAAAAATAAGATAAAAACAGAGAGGGAAGCAACCCTAAAAGACTCTTAACTATAGAGAACAAACTGAGGGTTGCTGGATGGCAGGTTGGGTGGGGGGGGGGTGGGCTAAATGGGCAATGAGCATTAAGGAAGGCACTTGTTGGGATGAGCACTGGGTATCATACATAAGCAATGAATCACTAGGTTCTACTCCTGAAACCAGTGCTACACTGTATGTTAAACTAACCTGAATCTAAATAAAAATAGAAATAAAATGAGTTTTATTTTTTGTGATTAGGCTGTGGATATAGGTGATCTATGGTGTCTCACTTCCATTCTGACACCTTGGCCCAGGCCAGGGGCAGGCCAGCCCCCACCCTGATCTCCCTTCCCGCCTTATGTGGGTCTTTGGTCTCCTGTAAAGGCTCACCCTGAGGTGTGGTAAGCGGGCTCCTTACATCTTTTTGCACGTCTCCTGTGTGCTGGTGATGCTGAGAGGAGCAGAAAGCCACCCTAGCCCTCTGTGTGACACCTGGGAGAGAATGTTCCTATTCAATAGGCGTATGCTGGGTACCTCCTCAACAGACCCAGAGCTGTGTACTAAAGATCTGTGTGCAGTAGATGGCACTCAGAGAGTCTGCAGTCTGAAGGGAGTGGGGGCAATGGGAAGGACAGAGACAGGTCCCATCATCTACCAGCTAGTGACAAAGGCCTGGAGATAGAGCCACCACTGTGGGCCAAACCTTGCCCAGGTCTCTGAAGGATCCCACAAAGAAAGATTGCCAGAGGGAAGAGTCTCTTTTTCTGCGATGTCTCAGGCTAGGGACGTGCCCCTCTCTTGGGAGCTCTCCAGGGAGAATTTGATGGTACAGAGACAGTTCCCATTTTCCTAATATGGGCTTTGCACTTTTCTGATTCTCTCCTCATAATGTCATCGCTGTCATCCTGTCATTATAATTAAGCCACATTCATTTCCTTCCTCTCTGATAATGGCAGGGGGTCTAGACATTGTACTCCTACCCCAGACACACTCCACCCCCTCAAAGCTGAACATTGGTCTCCTACCTCAGCACCACACACCGGTTTCTTTGGATTCATTTCTCTCTTGTCTGTCCTCCTCTACCTCGGCTCCTTAAATGTCAGTGTTAGAGGGACCCTATGAGTGTCTATTTACTCCATATCAGTCCTCCTGCTGGGCCAGATCTCATCCTGGTCAAGTCCCCCTTGAGCCTGGGGGATCCCTGAGAGTAACTGGGCTCACCCCTGGTGGCTTCCAGACATCGCCTTCTCTCCTTGGAGACAGGACACTAGTAACCTGCACACCTGGACATTTGATCCCACTACCTCATCCACCTGCAGTATGCTTTTTGGCTTCCTTTCAGCTTAAATTGTTATTTGCAAGCAAATAGGGACTTTCCCTGCCTCCTTCATGATCTTTTTCAAATGTTTGTTGTTTCTTTCCATTTCAGCTTTGTTGAATGTGCTTTTTTTGCACATTTGCACCCAATATCGTGGGTTTTCAAAAATGATATGGTGCTCCTCTCCCAGGAGGCTGTAAATATACTCTTAGGAGATGTTAAACACATAGTAGACTCTTAATAAATATTTATGGGTTTGTTGATTCTGAACCATCGAGGAGGCTCGAGTTGTTGGGAGTGGCCTTTAGTGCCATTGGCAAAGCTTTATTAAGATATGGGTTCTGCTGCTGGACAGAAACAACAGAGTATTAGTAGCCTCAACAAGCAATATGTTTCCAAAAGTTTAGGGTTGGTCTGGCTGCTCTGCAATCATTAGAGACCCAGGTTTCTCTGGTGTCTTCAGCACATGACTTCCATATCTGGATCCCATATGGCTGTTCTGGCTTCAGCCATATGTTCTTTTTCAGAAAGCAGAAAAGAAGGGGAAGGGGAAGACTAGGAAGCTGTACCATATTATTTTTGTTCATATCATATCGGCTGGAACTTGGTAACCTGGCCACGCCTAGCTGCAAAGGAGGTTGGGAGTCTATTCTGGGTGGTCATGTGGTCAGGTGGAAATACAATCATACAGACAAAGAGAACAGCCATTTGAGAACGAAGCAGTGTCTGTCTGCCTCAGCGTTCCTCCCTCTTCTCATCTCCCTTCAGTTGATACCAGTAAACATTACAGGCATACCCTGTTGGAGCTTCATCCCCGAATAGCTGGTTGAGAGACTTTGGTTCAGGTCCTGGATCAGCTCTGTTCTTTGGGTTGTACCCTTTAATTTCTGTGGATTAGGGATAAGAGGTTCTCCTTATTATCTCACTTAGTAAAAGTGAGAACTAATGGGGATAATGATGTATGATAGCTCTTTGAAAGAGTTGGAAATTTTACATTCAGATGTGATTTTATTGTTAGTAATATCGATTACTTCTTGCTCTTCCCAGTTAATTTTTTCTTTTCTATTCTCAGAAAAAAAAGAAAATAATAATTGCAGCTCCCTTCTCAGGAGCATGGAAGTGCTGTTTAGTTTCATCTTTGGTTTATGTTTATTTGGGAAATTGAGTACTGTCCAGAATGCTGTGGCAGAAGGAACTTGCGCTTAGAATGTACACTGCTCTTCAAATATTCTTGTGACTTCCTAGTTATTTGTCTTGCCTTGTCTGTATTTTGATAACTCCTCTGAAGCTCTGGGCTTCTGGAGGGAAGGGCCTGTGGGTATCCTGGGCCGTCCTTTTCTCCTTTGTGCCTGGCCATGTGCTGTTGAACCTGGGAAAGACCATGAGCTTTGGAGCCGGGAAGTTCTGGCTTCCAAACCCACCTCTACTCCTGATTAGTGCCTTTCCTTTTGGCACTTTCCTCAACTGAAAGTGGAGACACCAGACTCTGCATGACCAAGTTTGGAGGTGAGACAATGAAATGTTGCAGCATACCTAGCACAGTGCTTCTCACATGGGGTGTTCAAACAGTGGTAGTTCTCTCCCTGGTCCTCCTGTCCCTCTAACCTGCACATTTCTGGGGCTCACCAAACAATATGTCTCAGTCACTTGGTAGTTCTTTAGGTGTGCCCTACTTTAAGAGAATTTGACGTTGCGTGGAATATCAGGTGCATTGCACTGTTTAAGGTACAGGTCATAAAAATACATATACCTGGATGTGAGTTTCTTTAGCTATAAAGCTCTTTCAAAAAAAATTTGTCCTGACATCAGAGCAAGTTAGAGGAAGCTCTTAAAAATGGAGAAAGGGATTTTGTGTGGTTGGAAAGCCTCCCAATCATCACTGTCCAGATCTGACTGGCAGGATCTTCACTGGGCAGGAAATAATACCCTGAGGAGTGAGAGAAGGGGCTTCTCCTTCCCTGGAGAAGGAGAGCAGGGGCTAGAAACACAGGTGCACTGGGCACCCAGAGTGGGCCAGGTGTCATGCTGCGAACTTTGCCTTAACCAGTAACCTCATAAGTAGGCGTTGTTATCCCTGTTTTGCAGCTAAGAATACTTAGGTTCGGAGACCTGACATAATGAGATCACAGGTTAAGGGGGAGCTGAGTTGAGTTTTGAACCCAGTTTTATCTGACATCAAAGTTTCACTTTGTTTTGTTGCTTCTCTTACTGATTATTTTGGAATATGGGAGAGGAAAATGTTCTCTGTGGTGTGTGTGGGGTTGGGAAGCAGGAGAAAGAGCTGGGGAGAAAGGGGGCAGAGGAAGGACTACAGAGAGGGGGTGCTTTCCCTGGAATCCTTCTCTATTTTGAATTATAATTACAGTGACAAAATATCTGAGTATGCGTGTTGTTGAAAGACATTATTCTTATTCATAGCTGGACTATTGCACTGGGCAGAAGAATTTACAGTAAAAGTCTTGAGATGTTAGGGAATTCTGTCAGTGGGAAGCCAACTGGATGAGGTGTATTGTTCTAGATCTTATAGATACCCATGTCTTTCACAGAACTTCTTTTTCTTTTTCAAAATACGATTTCCATCCAAGTGAAAATTATCATGTGGAGCTGTTGCTTCTCTGTCTTTTGTTGCCTTTGAAACTCTCAGTGTTCCACAGAACAGGTAGAATTCTCTCCAATTTTTGGATAAGGAAATTGTGAAGTCACTTGCTGAAGGTCACACAGCCATTTAGAAGCAGAGCTGGGCTCAAGCCTGGGTCATCGCTCTTGGCTCAGTGGTTCCCCTTCTTCCAGATCTCCAGGGTAGCAGTTGGTACTGGTAGGCAATGGCCACAGCTGGCCCCTTGATGAGATGCCCTCAAAGCTTGATGAGAAAAAAATGATGTGGGTGAAGAATGGTTAAGGCTTCCATCCTATTTTCAGCAAAGGAACTTGATTCCTCAAGTTTCACATCTCTTGGGCTGCTTTTTTTACAAAGCCTTTATTCAGTGTGGCTCTCTACTGATAGGCTGATGACTACAGACAGCTAGAGAGAAATTACACAGAGGAGAAAATAATTTTCCTTTCCTTCTCTAAAACCTGAGAGGAGGAAAGCCCACCAGGGACATATGAAGTATGCTCCCTGAGAAAACAAATGTTAGATTGACCTGTCAATCCCCCACAACTCTAGTCAACCAGCGGTTTACCCAACCATTTTCAGGTGTCTGCCATGTGCCAGGCGCTGTGTAAGTTCTGAGGATGGAGCAGTGAGTGAGCCCAAAGCAGGCTCTGCCCTCATGTTGCTCGTGGTCTTCTGGGGGAGCCAGATGAGTAAATAAGAAATTTCTGTGAAGTGAGGTGAGTCTCTGCTAAGGAAAGGATAGGTTGTTATGGGAACATGGGCAGGGGCCCCTCACCCAGGCAGGGGTCAAGCAGGAGGACAGAGAGTTTACACCCCATTTATTTGGGAAGAGCCTTGGGAAGACATCATGCCTTCCTCAATTTGCTTATAATATAACTTGGGAAACACAATTGCAAACAGGAGAGCCCGTGTGAAGCTGGAAAGTAGGATGCTAGTCCCCGTTCCTTGTCATCCATGGAAGATGCATTCCCAGACCTCCAGTGGATGCCTTAAATTACAGATGATACCGAACCCAATGTATACTGTTTTTTTCCCATATAAACCTATGAGAAAGCTTAATTTATAAATTAGGCACAGTAAGAAATTGACAACAACTAATAGTCAAATAGAACAATTATAACACTGTATTATAAATGAAAGTTATGTGAATGTGGTTTCTCTGTCAGATATCTTACTGCACTGGGTTCACATCACCCTTATTCTTGTGATGACATGAGATGAGAAAATGTCTGTTGATGAGATTAAGTGGGGTGGATGACATAGGCATTGTGACCTAGCGTTGGACTACTATCGACCTTCTGACAATAGAGAGAGGAAGGGTCATCTACTTCCAGGCTGTGACTGACCATGGGTCACTGAAGCCACAGATAAGGAAGGGTAGGGTTGTAACTACTGTAGATGTTTGTGGAATAACAGTAGAGCCTCTTGCTTCCAGACTTCTGGGAGGGAAGTGATCTTTTTTGTAAAGTGGAGATGAGAGTGGCATTAAAAAAGAAAAATTTTACTGACCAGCGAATAATAGGATTTCCAGGGCTTACAAAGATGGACAGGTAAGAATAGTACTAACAGTAAGCTAGCCAGCATGTGCTGTGTGTAAAACACTTCATATGCATTCTTCATGAACTTTACTAACATTCCTGGGTCGCAGGTGTTCCTTTTTTTTTTAGTTAAAAACATTTTTTCTTTTTTACTTAATTAATTTTTAAAATTTACATCCAAGTTAGTTAGCATATAGTGCAACAATGATTTCAGGAGTAGATTCCTTCATGCCCCTTGCCCATTTAGCCCATCCCCTCTCCCACAACCCCTCCAGCAACCTCTGTTTGTTCTCCATGTTTAAGAGTCTCTTATGTTTTGTCCCCCTCCCTATTTTTATATTATTTTTGCTTCCCTTCCCTATGTTCATCTGTTTTGTATCTTAAAGTCCTCATATGAGTGAAGTCAAATGATATTTGTCTTTCTCTGACTAATTTTGCTTAGCATAATACCCTCTAGTTCCATCCATGTTGTTGCAGATGGCAAAAATTTCATTCTTTTTGATTGCCGAGTAATACTCCACTGTGTGTATATATACACACATCTTATTTAGCCATTCATCCATCGATGGACATTTGGGCACTTTCCATACTTTGGCTGTTGTTGATAGTACTGCCATAAACATTGGGGTGCATGTGCCCCTTTGAAACAGCACACCTGTATCCCTTGAATAAATACCTAGTAGTGCAATTGCTGGGTCATGGGGTAGTTCTATTTTTAATTTTTGGAGGAATCTCTTTACTCTTTTCCAGAGTGGCTGTACCAGTTTGCATTCCCACCAGCAGCCGGGTCTCAGGTGTTATTATCCCAGTGTCACAGGTGAGGAAACTTAGAGTGGTCAGTTATATTCCCCTGACTCAACCTCTTGTGACTGTAGTAAGAAATCAAACTCATATCTCTGGCCCCTAAGCTCATTGTCTCTTCATCATCTGTGCTGCCACCCCAGTCACTGTCACCAGCGAGGATGGCCCTGAGGACACCAGTGACATAGCCTGGAGCGGAAGGCTGTCGAGAAAGCAGCCACCACTCCGTCCTGCCAAAGAGGATAGCAGAAAGAAAGATGTGCTGATCCGAGAGGGCCCAAGTGCCCACTCTGTGCCTCCTGGCTTTTCAGCACCTCAGTCTCCTTCCTTTGGTGGGCTAGTGCTTGGTGACGCCCTCCACCCGTCCATCATGTGCCAAGAGACAGGGATGGCAGTGGGTTGCAGTGGGGTTAATTTACCGAATTTCTTGAACACCCAGATTTCACTATTTTGGTGTGCCATTTAGAAAAGTCATTGCAATGCAGACTTTATTATTTTTTTTTTTTACTTGGAGGACATCATTAGTGATTTCTGGATTAAATTGCTCAGTTTGTTAAGCTAAAGATGCCACAGTCATAATATTGGTCAGCTTCAAAGCCTGTCCCCTTTTCCTGGACAGCCCCCGTTTTAGTCATTGCTCCCCAGAGAGGAGACCAGCTCAGAAATGAGGATGGTTTCTGAAAGCCATCTCCACTGCCAACCAAACCAGTTAAGCTGTGTGTGCAACCGACATTGGGTCAGGAAGATCATTTTAATTTCTAAAACCATTATAACGTAGGTAGTCCATGGGTGCAGAAGAGATGAGCATGGCTCACTATATGAGTCCAGGCTCCATTACTGAATAGTCAAGGGAACAAGCTACTTAATTCCTGAGCTTGTTTCTTCATCTGAAAAATGCAAATTCAGTGGGGTACAGGACAGTCAAAGTTCTTCCCTTTTGGAACCTTTGTTTCTGCTTGGTGCCAAGCCCAGAGCCGCAGATGGCCTGTTGGTTGATGTTGATGCCATTCTTCCAGCACCCTTGGTCTGCACTGTTTGTTCGCCAGCTCAGCAAGGGACTCTGATAGGTGTTGGCTGGGGGTTTAGAGGCAGGAGGAGGTGTGTACAGGTGGTGACGGGATAGGGACAGCGCAGGCCCTGCATACAGAAGTGCCTGATGAGGAATTGCTCACAGAACTAAGTATCAAGATGAAAGTTTCCTAGCGGGGACTCCACAAGCGAGGAGCTAGCTATCAGGGCCAACTCTGCAAATGCTCACCAGGGTAGTGACTTTGCAGACTCGAAAAACGTTTCCATTTTCACTTTTCCCCATTGTGGTCCTCTGTGTGTATGAGAGAGAGAAAGAATAATTTTAGCTCTCATCAGCTAGAGGTCTGGCTCTGAATCATAGCTACATGGTGATAAAAACCCACTGTTGCCACAAGAAAGCTTGGCAGGGAGAGAGGTCTCGGTACAAAGAACAAAATGAAAGAGCTGGAGGCTTAGAAAGAAAATCAAATATGTGAAAAATCACCAGCGAGTTCTGCAGAGCTGCAGGTACCCTGCGTGTAGAGCCAACTGTGTTCAGGAGGGTGACCCTTTGTTCCGCCGTGGGGATGGAGAGAAGAGCTGGGCTGGGCTGGAATGGGCATGATGGCAAAGCTAGAGCAGAGGAGGGATCTGTCTTCCTGATCCTCACCGTGTAACTGAGGGCCTGGCCCCCCTCTTAAGAGCTCCCTGGGGTAGGCATGAGGGAAGCAGAAGGCATCCAGTGGAGTAACAACAGTAAACTCTAAAGGGTCCTTACAAAGCAAGGCACATATGTGCATCTCAGCAGAGCATAGCAGACCTACCGCAGCTCTGCAGAGACAATACACAGTGGGGGTCTCTCGGGCTCTGGGACTCCCTGTCAGTCTAGCCTTGCCCAGCAGCAAGCAGGAAGGTGGGGGAGTGGCAGAAGCCACAGGTTCTCTCCTGCTTGTCATTTTGATCTGATCCCTCCTGGGAACTCAGGTGTTTAATTACACTGAGCTGTGTTCATAGGCCTGCACTGGAGGCCTTGGCTGCCATCCAGTGCCTTAAGTGGGAGGGAGACAGGATTTCTTAGCAGAGGCCTTTCAGGACATGTGGTAGGACGTGCCTTCCATCTTTGTTTCTTTGTCTTCTTCCCTTCCACAAACATATATTAAACCCCTACTGTGTGCCAACCACTTAGAAACGGTGAATAGATGGATGGTCAGCCATTCTTTTTCTGTGATAATTAACCAGGTCTCCAATTAGGTCATGGGCACTTGCAGAATTTTGGAATTGAGAGGGACCTCAGGATGTCCCTGAGGTTTGAACAGCTCCTGGAGTGAGACCATTCCATTTCCAGAGAAGCTCAAGGGTGAGAATTTCCTTTTTATATAAAGCCAAAATTCCCTCCCTGTGGATTCCACCCCCTTTTCTCAGCTTTTTCCTCTTGGGACTTCGTGGGACAAATCTAGCTTTTATTTCACACAATAGAGCTTCAAAAATTTGAAAATGATTATGTCTGCCTTGAGGCTTCACCTCTGCGAGATGGATACAACCAGCTTCTTCCATGTGGTTCTGAGAACTTCTTGGTGATGATCTTCTTTTCTTTCCCCTTTGTCCAGATGTCTCTCACGAAGGGCCCAGGACTAAACTGCTTTCTGTCTGTGGTTTGGTCAGAGCATAAGGGAGTAGGACTATTGCTTCCCTCATTTTGAAATCACATTTATGGATTGAAAGAGCATCAGAACTAGTAAGGGTCTTAGAGACCACCCATCCTCACAGTATCACTGTGAAGATAAAAAGATGAGGCCCAGAGAGAAGTTGCTAACCTAGTTAGTGGCAGAGCAAGAAAAGGACTTAAGTCTTCCCAAATCTCAATCCTTTAATGTTCAAGTACTTTCCATTACTCCTTACCATATCTCTCTATCTCTCACAATTGCTCTTAATTCAATTTGTATTTTTGACTACTACATCATGCTGTTGATTAAAATTCACTGGCACCCAGCTAGAGTCTTAAGTTATTTCATAGGCTCTCCTAGGAACTGTGTTTCTACCATCTTCTGCTTTTCCAGTTGGCTTTTTGGATCCAAGTCTATGATTTGACATTTCTCCAGAAGTGTTTCCCCATTTCCCTTAGCTGCGTCAATCTGGGAATATAGTCATGGGACAAAATCATAGTAGTAGGAAGAAAATGACTCCTTTTTCTGTCACTTCAAGCAAGATCATTAGAACCTGGTTTATGATTTTAGGGATATTAGTGATATCTCGTGATGACTCAGGAGTGACCATCTCCTTCTTCCTTCTCCTGCTGTATCTAGTGCTGTCACTTACCGTGTGGCTCTCCAGTTGTGAACCCCACCCTGCTGGACTGTGGACTTTCTCTACCAAAGTGCTGATGTTACTCCTTCTGTGTCACCCACAAAGACATGCAGAAGCTTGTACTTTACTCCAGTGGGGGTGAAATGCCCTCTTCCGACCTGTGCTAAACTCTGGCACCAGCACAGAACAGGATCATATCATGCTGCCAGTTAGAGAACACTTTTATCTGACTCTTGATTCAGACTCTTGAGTTTGGGCTACATGACACCATGTACTGCTGTACTCTCCCTTTCCTGATCTCACAGAGTCTCACCCTACCCTAGTGTTCATAGACAAAGCTCATTCCAGTAAGCCAAGAAAAACTGGCTTTTGGGACTCAACTCTGTGACTACTGGTAGGGTGAGCTCTTCCCTATTGGCTACAACTTCTTGGCACTAGAAGACCTGGCTACTTAGGTGTCTCATCTGAGAAGTGGCCATTAGTTCCCTGCACCACTCTCATCCGAACGGCTCCTGGGGCCTAACATGTAAATAGATTCCAGCCTTTTGCCCTCATGTGCTTTAGTGTAGCTTTGGCCAAGTTATGATTTTTGATTTATCTTTATTATTTTTTGATTGTTAGATATATGATTTGCAAATATTTTCTTCCATTCTGTAGATTGCCTTTTCATTTTCTTGATGGTATCCTTTTTGCACAAACTTTTCAATATTGATGAAGTCCCAATTACCTGTTTTTTGTTGTTGTTGTTGTTGTTATTGTTGCTGCTTGTTCTTTTTGCCATGTTAAAGGATGGTGATATTTTTTAAAATGTTCATTTATTTGTTTTGGGGGGGGCATGCATGGGGAGGGAGGGAAGGGCAGAGAGAGGGAGAGAGAATCCCTAGCAGGCTCTGCACTGTTAGGGCAGAGCCTGATGTGGGGCTCGATCTCACAACCATGAGATCATGACCTGAGCGGAAATCAAGAGTTGGTCGCTTAACCGACTGAGCCACCCAGGTGCCCAGAGGATGGCAGTCTTTAATCTACCCTCCTGGTTATTACCTCCCTGGCCTCAAGTTGTCCATGGATTTGATCAGCATTTCATCCATCTGGGGGTGTTCCTGCCCAAAAATTCCTTCATGTCACGTCATATAAAAGCAGTGCATGCTCTAGAACCCCTCCTCTTCTCCTACTTCAGAAACTTGCAAGGGAACTTCCTAGTCTATCAGTGAGGGGATCAGAGCGAATATGAGGGAAGGCACAGAATTAATAGCAAGATAGGTAGCTCATAAACCCACAACTTTATTATATGTAGGAAACACTGCTTTGTGAATTTCACTGGCTGTCTCTTATTTCTATGTAGTGAAGGGAGTCCTGGGAAATGATGATGAAAATCTCTTCATTTTTCTGGGATACTTGCTAAGAGCTGGAGCCAAGACTGCTGTTGTGGGGAATGAGAATCAGCACAGTCCTCCAGTGGGCATTCCTCAGTGTTACTTGAGTCTAGGTCCAGGAGGCACGTGGTGCTGAACAGTGATCCCTGACCTGGAAGCATCTTGTCATCTGGTCCCCCTGCACCGTGACCTCCACGATGCTCTGGAAGCCAAAAATGGCTACTTCTCTCCCGGTATTAAACCACCAACCTGCTTTTCACAGCTCAGCCCTAGAGAACTGTCTAGTCCCGAGGCTTAGAAGCCAGGCACGAGGCTTGAGGCAGGGAGGGAACTCACATGAAGTCACACGCTGACCTTTCCACAACCAGCCTAGCTGAAAATAGCACCCACAACTTCTGTCTCCGGGAGTTCAGACCTGACAGTGCATTTGTCATGCACATCGTTCCCTTTGACCAGTGGCTCCCCTGAGACCCTGAAACCAGCTGAGAGAAGGAGAGAGAGGAACACAAAAGTGTTAGTATGATGAGTGTGCAGGTGAGGTTTGAGTGGAGGGAAGTAAGAGCTTACATTGGAGCAGGTGCACTTGATTAAGGGAGAATGAAAATATTAATTCTAGTTCCCTACATTGCTATGATGCTTTGCAGCAAAAGGAATGTATTGTATACATTATGCCATTTAATCCTCATAGTAACACAGTTGAGGAAGCAAGGCTCAGACTAGTTTTGCTGACATGGCACAGCTACCAGAGCTCACACCTAAGTCCTCTGAGGTGTTCCCTCAGCACCCACAGCTGCCCCTTTGGGAGCCCCACTGAGAACAAGGGAAGGCTGGGCCAGTTTTACCTTGTTCTTTTTGCACTGCAATGAAAGACGTGAGGCTCACACAGAGCTCTCTTGCTCACAGAAGTCAATTTGGACAGTTTATTATTAGTTTCAGTTCTGTGGACTAAGTCTCAGTTCTGTGGACTAAGGGCCGCATGTCAGAGATGGAAGGCTGAATAACTGACTCTGGAAAACCAGTGCTCTGCTTTGGGGAGGTGTCTGCATTGGCCATTTAGGTCCTGGCCAGTCTGAGGGAATAGCCAGTCTCACGGTGTTCTGTGTATAGAAGCTCATCAGTACCAAGATGTCTTGTTTTTCTGTGTTTAGGTCAGTTGGGATAATAGCAGTATTGCCAATGATATTAAGCACTAAGATTTATTGAACACTTATGGGCCAGGTACTCTGAACTCGTATTGACTTATTTAACCACTACAATCCAATGAGATGGGACTATTACCATCATCCCCATTTTACCGATATAAAAACAGAGGCACAGGAGGTGATACATCATTTGCCTCAAATCAGCTAGGAAGCGGTGGAGCTGGGTTTCACAGATTCCAACTGCAGTCACTAACCTGACTCAGTGTGTGTTGAAAGCCTACCCTATGCCCAAGATCTCTGGGGTACAGTCAGCTTTCAGGGCATGGCTCCTTCTTCCTGCTCTGCTGATTCTTTACCCCTGTTTCTGCCTCTCTAAGGGGCAAGGGGCTAAAGGTATGGGGAGTTGTGAGAGAGTGCCAGGCGGGGTAGACCCTCTGATAAAAATAGGCCATAGAGATGTTCTCCTATCCACCTTGCCTTCCCTTAGCTACTCACTCCCTTTGTGGCTTCAAGAAGTTCTCAAAGCTGAGGGCTACCCTCTGAGCTCATTTCTTCATCTGCAAAATGAAGATGATGATGTCTAGTTGGCAGAGTGGTTGTAAGGACGTACTGTCTGTGAAATCCCTGACACACAGGGCCTGACATGTAATAAGTTCCAAATAAGTATGTGCTGGAGTTATTAATCACTCTTAGTATTTTCCCTTTTCCTTCTCCTTTCTATCCCCACCCCAGATAGAGATGTGGGTGTTACCCAGTGAGCACTGTCTGGAGGTTATCTGACCCCAGCTCCTCTTTCAAAATTGGTACAGAGGCCTGTGGAGTGGGAGAAGGTGGCTCACTGCCAAGCAGCCCAGTTCCAGAGCCTTCTCTTGTTATGAAATGGTAGGCATAATTCACTTACTCGTACCCTGTTGGGATCAATTAAGTAACAGTGCACCAAAGAATTTTCTCCCCATCTTCCCCTGAGTTTATCAGCCCTCCCTTCCCAGCTGCGAGTCACTAGAGATGGAGGCTCTGGATTGTGGGCTGGGGAGAGGGGAAGCCTAGGGAGAGGAAAGATACTCTCCTTCTGCATTGTGTGCAAGCTTCTGTGATGTTACCTTTCTGCAGGGCTTACTCAGTGGCCGGTTTCCCCTTTAATCGGGCGTCTAGCAGAGCTGTTATCTCATTATTTAAATATCCTCCAGTCAAATGTTCTCACATTCATAATTTAATGACCTTAATTATGCATATTAGCTGCCTGCTGACATTCCATGGATCCTCAGAGGCCAGGAATTGGACTTGGAAGTTCATGTTCCCTGGTCAGGTACATAAAGAGATCAGAGAACACAAGAACTCCTAACGTGCCATAGCCCTTTCCCCGATAACTGCCACTCACTGTCCTCAGAGGTGGGGTGTCTTGGCTCATCTGTGCTCCCTCTTGGGGTGAGGATGAGAAGAGAACAAGCATTTGGAGGGCCTGGTTCAGTGCCTACCCCCAAGGAGCAATTTTTCCGTGTCTCTGTGTTTCTTAACCTGGAGACAGGAAAAGTAACCCTTATCTCTGCCTTCCTGAGAGTAGATGCAGGGGGTACATTTGAGATCTGCTGTGTAACTTTGGGCCAGATCTTTCCAGAGAGGACATCAGTGAAAACCTTAAGGGTTGACTTGAGGTCTCTTATTTCAGTGAGAAGGTGAACAGGGCTTAATCTCTTGGTTATAGCATTCCATTTTTTCCTGAACTCTTTTTTTAAGTTTATTTATTTATTTGAAAGAGACAGAGACAGCATGTGTGGAGGAGGGGCAGAGAGAGAGAATCCCAAACAGGGCTCAAACCCACAAACCCTTGAGATCATGACCTGGTCCAACTGAGAGTTGGATGTTTAACCAACTGAGCTACCCAGGCACCCCTTCTTAAACTTTTATTTAATGCCTACTATGTGCAAGGCACATCATAGGTATTTCTGGGTAGCCAATAGACCTTCCTTTACACTGAGCCTACATATTGATAAAAAATGTTGCTATTTGCTGATGTAGTGAGGTACCTACTGTGTCCACTATTGGTGCATACAGTGGGTGGAGGCAACGTTTCTGACCTATCCAAGTAAAAACAAGTCCTTTTGCCTAGTTGTGCTTCCAGAGGCTTGACATCATTCCTTGATGCCAAGAGTCCTTGTGAATCTTCCCAGAGAGGTCGATGATTTACTGTCCTTGGTTGGCAAGCATGTTTTATTGATTCATTTGACAAAAGATTGAGCAGCTAGATGCTAAGAATAAATAAAACAGTAGAAACGTTTCAAGGAGGTGACAATAGCAGGGGGACAGACAAGAACACAGTTTTAATGCAGTGGGAGAAGTTCCATGGTTGTTGGTGAGTGTGGTTCTAAGAGAAGACATGGGTGGAGGTTTCCTAATCCAGTCTTTGGAGTCAAGGGGAAGTGGGTGTTTACTGTGCCCTGAAGGCTGACTAGAGTTAGCCAGGTTAAAAAAAAAAATTGGAGATGGGAGCACATGGAGGCAATCCAAAGAACGTGGTGCATTTGAAGAGAATGAACTGAGTTCACATAGCTGGACCATAGGGAAAGAGAGCAACTAGCAAGCCTCAAGTCTCCAGCAGAAAGTAGGGGCTAGTTGTGCAGGGTCTCATGTGATCAGAGCTCATACTTTTGCCAGAGGGCAGGTGGAGCGATCCAGAGATTTTCAGCAGGGAATTTTACCATTAGAGAATGGATTGGAGGGGGAGCCTAGATGCAGAAACAACAGATAGGAATCTTTGGTATTATTTTAGTGGAGAAATGATAATGATCTGAGCTAAGGCAGTGGTAATGAGGAGGAGGAGAGATGGAGGGATTCCAGAAATATTAAGAAAATCGATGGACAGCTCTTGGCAATGTCCCTGCCTGGGGTTGAGGACAGAGTGTGCCACTGCACTGCTACCTCACCATGGGCTTCCTTCCCAGCCAGTCAGGTAGATAGATGTGGCATTTTAATAATGCCCAAAAGCACCACTTTGAGCCATATGGAGGGTCTGTGGGCGGCTGGACAGCGCCAGTGGGAAACAGATGGGCTGGCCAGGAGCAGTGATGAATGAGCACATCTCCCAGAGCCAAGACTTCCCTCTCAGCCTCCCTCCCACAACTGCTGTGTGCAAGGGCCTGGGGGCACCCAGTGGCAGAGGTGCCATGGTCAGCAGCAGAACAGCATCTTTCTTCTCTTTTCCCTGCAGTGCCCTTTGCTTGAGCTCCTCTGGGGCAAAGCGGAAGAATTGCTCTGTCATTATGAGATTATTTTACTGAAGAGAAAATTGGTCAGATCCCTCTCCAGCCAAGCACCATATGTAGATTTTGTCTGCTCTGCAAACCTGGGGACAGACCTCTCCTAGTTGAAGGAGCTGTTGGAGTGGGGGAGGGGGGGAAGGCACCCTCTTCCCCCCCCTCCCCTTCTCTCACTGGTCCATTTGCTCCTGGTTGATGTTTCCTCTGGGACTGTTCGTTGCAATCTTGCCAGACTCCCACTCCTAACCTGACCCCACTCCTCTGGCTACCCGCATGTGTACCTTGGAAGGTGCCCAACCTCCTTGGAGAGGCCAGCCCTCAGCGCTGGCTGAAACATGGTGATGTTTGGAAATGGGAAGGCTCCCACTCGCCTCCAGAAGCCTGGGGTTTGGAAGTCTAAGTGCTTTGATGTTTGTTCTTCTAAAATCACAACCCATGTTTTTCTCATTTGGGGCCACAGGACTTTGCTGCGAGTGATCCAGGCTGAACCCACATTTGTAACCTTACCCACTTCCGCCTCCTACATGGGCTTCTCTCCTCCTACCTTGTCAGAACAACCATACTCTTAGCGTTCCCATCGCTGAGCACTGCATTCCTTCCCACTGGCTCCTTTCCTTCCCCACTGCTGTCCGTCATTCTTTTCTTCCTAGACAAGTCCAGGACTTTGATTCTGGGCTGCAGAAATGTTTCCCAGCAGCCTCCCTGGCTTGCCGAAGGGGATACTCTTGCCCTCCTCGCAGTCAGATCTCAGGCCCTGCTGCTCTGCTCACAGTTGATAGGTGTGCCGTACTTGGCTGCAAGCTCCAAAACCACCACAGGGGCTTGAAGCCTCTCACCTGGGAAGCCTCTCCCAGCAGCCATCAAATCCTTGGCTCTGAAACCAGCCTGCCAGCAGGGTCGCTTACCCTTTATTAGTTGTGAAAGAAACCACTTCTGGGGAGAAGCCCCTCCCTTCTCAGCCTCCTTTATATAACTGAGGAGCTAGCTGCCATTGGCATGGATAAAAGTACTCAGTGGATGCCTTTTTTCTGCCTTTTTCTCTCTCCTACCCCTAACCCTGGTGCCCCAAACTCAGAACCTCCTTGGAGTCACTAGAAATAGAAATGGTTTGGGGCACCCGGATGGCTCAGTTGGTTGAGTGTCCGACTTTGGCTCAGGTCCTGATCTCGCGGTTTGTGAGATTGAGCACTGCATCTGGCTGTCTGCTGTCAAAGCACAGAGCCCGCTTTGGATCCTCTGCCCTCCTCTCTCTTTCTGCCCACCCCCCTCAAAAATAAACAAACATAAAAAAAAAAGAAAGAAATGGAAATGCTTAGGTCTGCTTTGGAATTGTCTCTTCCAGAGTGAGGAGAAGGGGAGGATGGGATGGGCACTGTGTGTTGGCCTGCTTCTGAAACTCAGTAGCCATGGTGGATGCCCTTCCAGCAGTCCGAGACCAGGGAGCCCACAGAGTGGGGGCTGGTTAGATTTATTTATTCTGGCTTTGGCCGTGTCTCGTGAGCTGTTGAGATCCAGTTGCTGTGAGCCAGACGGGAGTGGTGGCGTTCTTCGGCCTAACTGAGACCTCGCAGGTAGTGGAAGGGCCCAGTGTGGCTCCCTGGCTCCTGTGACTGCAAACATTTTGCTCTTTCCCTTCCTCTTTGTTTCTTCTTGTTGGGTCCCTGTTGGTGTTTGTTTTGGAGTTGGTTCCATCCCAATGCGTCGGTGGTCAAATGAGTTCCCTTCTGTCCTTGGGGGAGGGGGGGGGAGAACCCCAGCTCCTTGAGGACTTGGCATGCCTCCTCTGCACGGCCACTCAGCCTTGCTGGTGCCAGCAGCAGGCGCCTTAAGGGAGCCTCGAGTAACCGCCCTGTGGTGTGTTCCTCTTAACAATTTTTATTTGTATTATAGTGTCATTTTATCTTTACCTGACAGCATTGGTTCGGCCTCTAAGCATTACTTGGGTTTTAAAATTTACATGGAGATCTGTCTATGTGGACTGTGGTTTTTTCATTTCTTTGTCATTCACATATGTATGGAGTCCTGTGTTCCAGACACTGGGCCAGGCTGTGGGGATCCTGGAGGTGGATCATTCTCAGAGCCTGCCTTTGAAGAGTTTGTAATCTGGTGGTTCAGCAGACAACTCTAAATCAAAGTGGGTGTGATCCATGCTGCAAAAAGGTCTCTGGAGAAAGGGCTCGAGTTTAGAGAATGAGAAGTGACTCTCAGGAAGACCCATCTTTTACAGCTGCAAGAGCGAGCATATGAGAATACTGTGTTCACACTAGTGTGCTCCCCAGAGGTCTGTTATTGTCATTACTGGGGGAGCAGAGATGGATTCGTGCTCCATGAAGTATCTGATGTGAGTCTGAAAGGAAGCTCTGTGTAATTCGGATATGGAGATGGACACTTCTTGTCTGTCCATCTGGCCAGTGGAGATGTACCATGGACCTTAAGCGGCCAGAAGAGGAAGAGTCAGGAATCCTACCTTCTTGGGAAGACCTCATTTATGGACTTAGAAGACATTTACATTAAGCATCTAGCAGATATGGATAGCTCACAGCCAAGGAATGCCAGTGTGTAGGACAAGTGGGCCCAGGAGACCTGGGCTGGGATATAGCAATGTATGAAGCTATGCAAAAGAGGCAGGAAAAGGTATTTTGAAAGTAAAAACTGGCCTTTGGAGGTCAGGGATTCCAAGCCATGGGAGATGTGGTCCTAGCCCCAGGCAACTCATCATCCAAGTGACTGTTAGATCCCTTCACATAAAACACATAAATGGAGCACAGATACTGTGTGAAACTGTTCTCCACTATCTCAGGATTGCCCCAAACCCCCAAAGCACCTCTTCTTCCTGACTTCCTTAACTCTTTTAGTAATAACTACCACACTCCCAGGTTCCAAGCATCTGCCCCTGGGCATTTTCTCTCCTTTTCTGCATCCTTTCTTCTCTGGAGAGCCTGGAAAGTTGCATCCCCTTGAAACTTGGTGTCCATATACTCCTTTAGGGTCTTATTACCACACCTTTATCCTGGCCCCCTTCACACCTCATAGAAATATAAATAAGAGCCTGTTGATTTGACCCCTACTTCTTTCAACCATCCCAGAGCTGGCCACCCAACCCAACCACCTGCTGCCGTGCAGGGATTGAATTGGAGGCTCAGGGTGGAATGAATGCAGAATCCTGTAAGAAGGGCATTGTGGTTGTCCAGGTGAGAGCTGTGGTGAGCTCTGATGATAGCAGTGGCAGTAATGGAGAGAAGTGGGAAGACCCTGGGTAGACTTTGGAGGTGGAACCAATAGGAGCAGGTGATAGATTGGCTGTGAAAGGGGAGGGAGTGGAGGTTGTAAGATTAGTTGACTAGTTAGACTAGTTGGGAGACTAATGCCTTACCTGGGGCTGGGTTAATGGGGGTGGCCCAGGCCTTGAAGTGAGGATAGGGTGTTAGTTAAGTGTGGATCATAAGTTTGGGTTCAGATATGTTGAGTTTGAGCTATCCAGGAGATGTAGTAGAGAGTTGACTAATGGGACTGGAGCTAAAGAGGGAGTTTTGGCCTGGCGATAGAAATCTGGGAGCCACTGGCTTATAGCGTCCCAGTTAGATTAGGATGTTAACTGAGCATATACTGTTATATGCAGCTTCCCACCAAAGGTCTTGGAGGTGGTGTGTGTGTTTCATTTTTATGTAGGTAGGGTGAGCCGTGTGTAACAGGGTACTGAAGCTGGGCCCCTTTCTATCTGGCCAGGTTCAGGAGAAGGAGAATGGGGATAGCAAACAAGGAACCATCTGTGGTTAAGTGCTTTGGTGAGGGAATGCTGTTTTTCCTTTAATCATTGCCTGTGAAGATGACCATGGCCCTTCTATTAGTCTCACAGAGAGGCAGTTTGCGTGAGCCATTCACACCCCTCCTCACTCCATCGTGACCTTGGCCCAGTGTTTGCACACCAGAACTAGAGTGTGGGTAATTGCATCAAACCCACCTCAGTACCACCCACCGGCCTAGTTATTATTCCTGCTTCTACCCAGAGTCCTGTTCCAGAAATTCTGTGAACAGACCAAACATACCCAAGTGCTTCACACCTCCCACAGACTTCCCTAGCCCACCAGGCCTCACAAAACATATTTGTCCTTTCAAATGAAACAGTAATCTTGGCTTATCTAGATTCAATAGTCCAGAGATGTCTGTAGCTGAAAAAATAAAGACAGAAATAAAGGAACTTCTAATGCGCTTCTGCTCAAACTTGCTGTGCAAACAGCCTTGGCCAGGCTCTGACAGGAGGACCAGGTGTGGTTTGTGCCAGATGGGCACCTGCCCTCCCCGCCCTGGCCCTCCTGCCTCTCTCAGTGTGTCATGAATGGGGACTGCTCTGAGCAAGCTCCATTCCCATCCAGATGTCACTGTGTTTTTGAACTGCTTTATATTTTTGTAATTATTTGTTTAAAGTCTGCCCCCTTCTCTGTAAGCTCCTTAAAGGGAAGGAAGAGTCTGTCTTGTTTACTGCTGTATTCTTGAGGTAGCAGACAGCACCTGGCAGTACATGTTTAGGGTTAAAGAATGATATTATTCACCCATCATTTATTCACGATATATGCATCAATTACTACCCCTTTATCCTAAAGTTTTCTCCTTCACAGTGGGACTTCTCTATTTCTACTGTTACGTCCATGGTTTTGTTTTGTTTTGTTTTTGAAACTATCCTTTACATGTGACATCTTTGCAGTATTGGTTTTGTAAGAGCGAGATAGCCATTAGCAGCCTAGGCCTTAGCATTTGGGCTTGGCATGGGCTCAAGACATGGGCTTGTGTTCTGTTTTCTGCTCACCGAATAGCTGCACAACCTTAGGCAAGTGGCTCAACCTCTCTATGCCTCACTTTCCTGATCTGCACAAAGGGAGCAAGTTTCTTACCTAAAATGTTGTTGTGAGGAACCAGTGAGATCACAAATATAAACTGCTTAGGGCCATATCTGGCCCATCAATTAGTGATAGCTAAACATAAATACGTTTTAAGAGTGCCTTTACCATTATTTTTTTACATCCATGGCTCTCAAACTTTGGGTCTCAAGACTCCTTTATAATCTTGTTTTTTATTTTTACTTTTTTTTCTTTAGAGAGAGAGAGAGAGAGTGAGAGTGTGTGTGTACAAGTGGGGGAGACGGGCAGAAGCAGAGATAAAGAGAGAGAATCTTAAGCAGACCCCACGCTTAGCATGGAACCTGATGCAGGGTTTAATCCCACAACCGTGAGATCATGACCTGAGCTGAAATCAAGAGTGGAATGTTCAACTGACTGAGCCACCCAGGTGCCCCGACTTCTTTATAATCTTTAAAAAAATATTTATTTGTTTATTTTGAGAGAGAGAGAGAGAGAGAGAGAGCGCGAGCGTGCGCACTGAGCTTGACATGGGGCTTGTCTCATGAGCCATGAGAGATCATCAATGGAGCCAAAATCCAGAATTGGATGCTTAACCAACTGAGCCATCCAGGTGCCCTGACTCCTTTATAATCTTAAAAATGATCAAAATCCCGAAGAGCTTTTGTTTGTATAAGATATTATCTATTAATACTTATGGTTTTAGAAATTAAAACTGAAAACTTTTTAAGTGATGTAAGTCATTTAACGAATAACCCATTCTGTGTTGAGTATAGCTATATTTTCCAAAACAAAACTGAAAACATTTAGGGTCAAGAGTAGTATTGTTTTACATCTTTGCAAATCTCTGTACTCCTGCTGGAATCTCATAGCTGCCTCTGCGTTCAGTCCATTGCACGATAATAGACCATGTAACCCCTGGAAAATTGTGTGAGATTGAGGGTGACAAGAAAATCAATGGCTTAGTATTATTATGAGAATAATTCTGAACTTAAGGACCCTCTGAAAAGGTCTCAGAGATTCTCAGTGGTTCCTGGCCACTTTTTGGGAACTGCTGTTCTAGGTATTGGGTTCCAAAAATTAGTATCATAGTCAGATATTTGGGGCTAATCTGAGTGAGGAAATCAATGAGACTGAAAGCCTTTGTGAGCTGAGCTCCACAAGGTGCTGTGAGAATCTCAAAGCCTGAGCATCTTCACTTCATTCTTTCCTCCTTCTTCAGCATCCAGGCAGGTTGAAAACTCTCAGAAGAGCCTTCTTTCACTTTTATCTTCTCCATTCTTTCTTTCTCCACTTGAGTCCAGGCTCTGATTACCCACTCCTGAATGTCAACGCCAGGAATCTCTCCTGGGTGTTGACCATGTGTTGTAGGAGAAAGAGCATGAACTCTGGAGTCCATATGTAAGTGATAAATCACTAAATTTGACTCCTAAAGTAAATAAATGAAACAATTAAACAATAAAACAAAGAAACAGCTCTGGAGTTGGACCTGGCTAAAATTCTAGGTTCATTTACCATGAGGCATTGGTTGCCCCATCTGTAAAAGGCAGTTGCCAGGACTGTCCTCAGGGAGTCATGTAGTTCTAAATGAGATCATGATGCCACACACCTGGCATGGGGCCTGGCTTGCAGTGGGTACTCAGTTCTGCCAGCTCACTCCTGGGGCTTCACTGAACCCCCCCTCCTCTGAACCCCCATGGATTTAAGCCAATACTATCTGCATTTACCACTCACTTGTAGGTTGTGTTGTTTCTTAATAAGTTTTTCAAGATTGTTTGGCACAAGAGGCACAACGATGCCTATAAATTTTTCTGTGCCTTCCATGGGGCTAAAGTTTATAAATATTTATTGCTTTGTGTGAAAGAAGTAGAGGATGCATTTTCTACCCTTGCTAGATGAATTGTTTGGTTGGAGGACATATTCCATCTGTCCAAGGAGATACTGTCCTACTTAGAAACTGATGTTCTGATGTTATCCACAAGTGACAACCAGCAGGCAGGTCAGATGCATGGGCAAGAAGAGATGGCTACTACAAACACATCTGTTTAACAAAGGAGATTGCCAAGGCTTTGCCAGTGATGGATGTATTTTGAGTGTTTTTCAGTATAGTGTAGTTCACAGGGGAAAAAAGTGTAGTGGCTCAGAGTTCTTTAGAAGGGCATTAGTCTAAGCTAGATGTTACTGGAAGAGGCAGCTGAAAGGTGGTCCTGGCCAGTCACCACCCAGCCACTTCCACCAGCCCTTCCAGAAAACTCACTCTTCCTAGAGCCTGCAGACTTGTGTCCTCTCTGGTCTTAGAGCATTAGTTCTCTCTCCCTGCTTCTATCTAGGCTGCCTCTGTAACTGACCCCCTAAGAGTGCTCAGAATGGCAGGAAACAAAAGCCCATGAAAAGGTGTCTGAAAGCAGGTTTTGCTTTGCCTTTCCAAGCATACTGCCCTCTCCCATATACCTGCAAAGACAGAGCACACAGAGCCCCACACCTACTTGGAGCAAGGAAGAGAAAACCATAGCAAGAACAATGCAGAATCCGAATTAGTATCTCAGCAAATTGTCTTATCTCATTAGGAAATCATAGTAGGGTTCTTGCTTGGTTTCCTTTTCCCCAGGAATCTGTGTAAGCCCTGGGACAGAGGACTGTGGGGGGCGGTCATCCTCACATGTCTGGGAGAGAACTGTTGACTTCCTTGCCCACTGTGCAGGATCCCGTGGAATGTTCCAGATGAAGGCAGTCTCTAAAGTGGATACTGTCTAATCTGTCTCCAGATGAGATTATAACCAATGTACTCAGAAGGGCTAATTATTTGCCTTGGTTTTAAAGATGTTTAAGCCAGACACCCCACAGTCTTTCTTGCTTACCCAGTTTGTGTTCAGTCTGTTCAGTGCCATGTCCTCCTCCTAGATGAGAGGCATTCCACTTCTGTTCTCTGCTGAAGGAAGCACACCTGGCCTACCTTTCTCAAATGGCCCTTCAGTCACCTGAAGACCAGCCCCTCCTATCCTCTATGCTCAGGTTGCCTTTGAGCCACCCAGCTGTTAATCCTCCTGGTGCTGGCTTAGGGAGAGCTCATTTCTGATCCCATCGTGATGGGGCAAAGCCCTAGGACCATGGAATGCTTCTTTCTGAAGAAGACCATCCCATTTAAAGGTGTGGACTGGTCACAGGCAAGGGTTTATTTGCCAAAACCAAATATACTTGTTTAGAAATGCTGTGGGGACATGTGGTCGGGGGTCCTATTCTATTCCTGCGTACTTGCTGGAAGGACCCAGAAAAAGATAGGATTTTATAATTGTGCAGTTATCCACAACCCCTTCTATGGGGTAATAGGAATAAGAAAGCAAAGCCTAGTTTTTTCCTTGTTCTTCTATTCCTTTCTTTTCCTCTTTTGTTCTTGTTCTTTTCTCCTCCCTCCTTCCCTGTTCTCTTCATCCCCTTCCGTCCTTCATTCTTATCTTTCTTTGTGTATCAGGTCAGCATGAATTCTCCTACAGAAAGTTGAACTTCACTCTGGGATGCTGGGCACCAGGAATCCAGAATGTCCTTGTTTCAGGTGTTAGGCAGGTTCCACATGGCTTTCTGGAAAAGGCCTCCCATTTTTAGCCATATATCCTTGCTTCATAGGTAAAATAAACTCAGTTCTTCAGACATGTAGGTGACGTTTAGGGTGCAGGACACTATTCTTTCCTTATTCTATCTACTTACTGACTGGATTCAACTCCTCAGCCAGTCTATCCATGGTGGGGACACGAAAAACAAGAGAAAACCTCTCTTCGTTTTTGGGGTCATCTTTGAGCTCATGTCTCTCACAACTTTACCCTGTACTGCTTAGAAGGGTTTGAAGATAACTGACCACAGCCTAGTTACTAGCCAGCTTTTCTCTGGGGCTTATGTTTTCCATGATGGGGTTTGTTAGATAACATTTTTAAAAGATGGTGACACCAATTTCATCAGTTACCAATGATCTAGTATGGTTGAGGCTAAGATCTTGGAATTAAGGACTGGGAAAACCAGTTCTAGACTTTGTCATTTAATCATTTTGGATTTTAGTTCCTATATTTAAAATGAAGGAGCATGTTCTATCTCCACTAAGGTCTGGGGATGGGGACGATTCATGGAGATTGTTAACATAAAAGTTCCTTGTAGTAGGGGTGCCTGGATGGCTTAGTCGGTTAAGCATCCGACCTCAGTGCAGGTCATGATCTCACAGTTTGTGAGCTCGAGCCCTGCATCAGGCTTTGTGCTGACAGCTCAAAGCTTGGAGCCTGCTTCAGATTCTGTGTCTTCCTCTCTCTTTGCTCTTCCCCTGCTCATACTCTGTCTCTCTTTCTTAAAAATAAATAAACATTAAAAAAAAGTTTCCCTGTAGTAGTTCACATTAAGTTACTTCTCACATACTCAGGATAAGCAATACCAATAACAATTGTTGACATCTCTTATCACCCAGAATCTCTGGTGGCTGTCTGCAAAATTACTGTAAGATTACTTGTTTGGTGATCTGTCTATATTAATCTCAGACGCATGGTATGGTTTAGGGTCTGTGTGCATGATGCATGCATGTGCCTGCTTGTGACTTGACTGTGTTGGAAAAACGAAGGCAGAGAGATGGTCTCCTGCTAAGTTAGTACAGTGTTAGAACAAAGGAAGAATATGAAACCGGGGAAATATGGAGGCCCTGCCCTTCTTCCTTTTCAATAATCTCTTCTCCAAGGATCCTTTATCTTTTATTTGTGGCATACCTCTTCTCTCATGCCATCTCTGCCCCGTTTTCTGCTCTCAACTTTTGTCCCTTCCCTGTGTTTGGTGGTCCTGACATCTTTGTCTCTAGACCCATATTGGTAATGAGTGTATGTAGGGAGATTATTATGAGCCAAAGACACGTTCTATTGCAAAGCATCCTACATACAGATGAGACAAGTTACCTCATCTCTCATCTTATTTCCCTACATAAACACCATATCTCCTGATGCCTTGTTAGGGATGTTTTACAGAACTTCATGGTTTTTAAAGGGATAAAATGGAGGACCTATATGTTCTCTTTCAATCCCAAGATGCTGTAATTACACAGTGGATCCTTCTTGCCAGCACTCCCATTGTGGTCAAAACAATGGCAAAAGGCAGCATACATCTGTGATATTCTATTAGCCTTAGCCAATTATTATTGCATTTACACTGTGTACCAGGCATGTATGAAGGTTTGAAGGAGAGTAAAGCACGGGCCCTCCTTTTAAGGAGCTCCAAGTCCAATGAGAAAATAGACAAATAAACCCACTGTTAAAATACTGTGTGATTGATTGGGCCAAGATGGAGTAACAGAAACTGGATTTAGCCTCCTGCTTGAAAACAAAACAAAACAGAACAAACCAGAGAAAACATATGAAACAATGCCTTTCAAGACACTGGGCATCAAGCAATGAAGGACAGTGATCTCTGAGACACATAAAATAAAAGCGGCAAGCTCTGTGATTGCCCTAGATTACTGTCTTAGAAGAATTTCCAAGCCATGAGTCCAGGGAGGAGGAACCCAGTCCTGAGGAGATGGAGATGAGAGTCAGGGACAGACTAAGGCAGTGGGATTTTACAGACTAGAGCAGCAAACAGGAGAGGCTGTGCAGAGAGAAAACTCTGGGGATATGTAGAGAGTCTCCCCTTGAGTTTTCAATAGACCACTAATCACTGTATGTGAATGAAAGAACTACCCAAGTGTAGGGAAAGAACCATGCAAAAGGATTAATAAAACAATGCTTAATGTGCTCACATGGGGCTGATAATAGCATGTATTCCCACCAGCCAGTCTGGATGCATAGGCTCTGGGTTGAGTTCTCAGGAGGGTCTTTCCTTGTGGGGAATAACCAGCTTTAGACTAAACAGTATTCTGGTCCCATGTGACAAATCTCAAAAGCAAGACCTCTAAGGATCATACCGTTTCCAAGTAACTTAACCATTTCCTAGAACAAAGCTCAAAAATATTTATAGGCTCAATATATTTCTGAGCTCAAGAAAGCTCAGAAATATCCAGCACCCAAAAAGGGTCAAATTCACAAAGACTGACATTCAATAAAAAATTACCAGCTATACAACAAAGAGAGGTAAATACAATGCATGATGAAGGAGAAAAAAATCAATCAAAATTAATCCAGAATTAATACAGATGTTAGAAGTACATCTAACAA
This sequence comes from Cryptoprocta ferox, assembly GCA_028646485.1. Classification (NCBI taxonomy): domain Eukaryota; kingdom Metazoa; phylum Chordata; class Mammalia; order Carnivora; family Eupleridae; genus Cryptoprocta; species Cryptoprocta ferox. The sequence goes on from CM053562.1 coordinate 30,503,616, forward strand.
AGAAATTAAATTAGTTATTATAACTGAATGCTCTATGTTCCAAAAACTAAATAGGTACATGGAATTTTTTTTTATCCAAATTAAGCTTCTAGAGATGAGAAGAATAATGTCTGAGGTTAAACAATAACAGTGAATAGGATTAATGGTAGAAGCAGACACTAGATATTACAGAAGGAAAGATTAATGAGCTGGAAGACCTAGCAATAAAAACTACACAAAATGAAACTCAGAGAAAGAAAAGAATTTTTAAAAAATGAACAGAGTATCATTGAACTATGGTACAACTTCAAGGGGCTAATATACATATAATTGGAGTCTTTGAAGAGAGGAGGGAACAGAAATAATATTTGAAGAAATAACATCTGAAAAAATTCCAAACTTGATAAAAACTGTGAATGTACCAATCCAAATACCCAGAAAGCCCCAAATACAAGAAACATGGGAGGAGAAAAGCCCTATGCCAAGGCACATCATAATCAAATTGCTCAAAAATCAGTGATACAAAGAAAATCTTTAAAACAACCAGAGGGGAAAAAATAAGTTTTATACTGAGGAATAAAAGTACCAGATTTCGCCCTGGAAATGATGCAAACAGAAGACAATGGAGCACCATCTTTAAAGTAGTGGGAAAAAAAAAAAAGGACGGAAAGCAGGAGGGAGGAGAAAAGGGAAAGATATAAACACTGTCAACCTAAAATTCTATGTCCAGAAAAATATCTTTCAAAAATAAAAATAAAATGAAGACATTTTAAATATACTAAATCTAAAAAATTCTTCACCAATAAACCAGCACTATAAAAAAATACACAGAAGTCCTTCAGACAAAAAATAAAATGGTACTGTGTGGATTATGGATCTACATAAAGAACTAAAATCACCAGAAATGGTTGCCTCTCTGCCGGAGCTTTCTTTTCTTCTTTTGCTGACTCACTTCTACCGGTCCTTCAAGACTTGTCTTAGATGACCACCATCTTTCCCCAATCTCTGAGTCTGGAGTCTGCATCCCTTCCAAAGCACTCTGTGATGAGCCCTTATACTGCATTCATCATACTGTATTATAACAGTCTGTTCACTTATCTAACTCCTCCAGGAACTTAACGAGCTTCTTGAAGGCTGAGACTGTGTGCTGATAACTGGTGGAGGGTCAGTAACTAACAAATGCTAATTGGATGGATCAGAATTCTGAACTAAGACATGGTAGTGGTAATAAGACAGAAAGGGCTTCGTCTGGAGACACTTCTGACCAAAACCAGTAAGACATCGTTGGTGACCAGGCAGCAGTAGAATCCAACTTCGTTTCCCAAAACGTTAGTCATTTGCAGGCCCCTTTTTGTCATATCCAAGTTCAACATGGATTATTATTTACTTAAAATTATTTTTAATCATACATTTATTTCTTTACAATGAAATGTATTTTTTTAAAGAAAAACAATACATGGTAACCAGTTCTGGGATGGAGGCATGATTGGCGGAGCCATTGGTGGGTGTGATGAGCCTCTGTGAGCCAGGGGAGGCTTTGCTATTGTTTACATGAGTGGGTGACTGAAAGAGGGACTGAGGTGTCATTTGAACATTTCTAACAGCAAGAATAAGCAAATCCTCAAGCAGAAAAGTGGAGAAAGCCCTCACCTTGCAGAGGGTACTGCATTTGCAAAAGCAGTGAGCTTGGTTTGCTGATGCATTTCAGGCATTCAGGGAATGGTAAATGTGACTGGGATTGAGGCAGGGTTTTATGGTGAGAGTTTATTTTTGGCCTCAAGCTGGTCCCAAAAGACTGAAGCTCACTCACAATAGGCCAGTGACTGACCTTTTCCCCTCTGCCTAGTATCTCCTCTAGAAGGGACAGAAGACACTCATCTGAAAATGCCATGAAGTCTCAGCTCAGAAACTGTGATACAAACTGGCATGAATGCCTGGCAGAGAGCAGGGCAATCTGTGAGCACACATCCAGTGCCTCATACCAAGCACAGTGAGGGAGCAGGGCCGGCATGGCTCCACTCCAGGACTGTGGAGTGGGGACGGGGGCGGAGTGTGGCAGGCAGGTTTCCTGGCTCCTGCTCTTCTTCTCCCACCAACAGTGGGGGTGCCCGTGAGGTTGAGGAGAGAATAGCTTAGAGCCCAAAGGCAGGTCTGGGGTTGAGGCTTAGTTCCATGACATACTAGTTGTGTGCCCTTGGGCAAAGACAGTCTCTTTGACCTTTGGGTTCTTCCATCTATATGGTAGAGCTAGAAAGAACTTCTCTGCCTACCTCGAGATGCTGGAGGCTCACAAAGTAATAGATGCAGGAGTGCTTTGTAAACTCTCACATGCTCTGCAGGTGCTAGTTGTTCATGCGGGGGAGAGAAGCCCTCTCAAGTGACTTTTGAGAAGGAGGCTGCCGTTGGTGTAGATACCATATTATTGGATTTGCTGTTGGAGCTGAAGATGGCATGCATGGTCCTTTCCCAGAGTTAGAGTGAGGCTTGTTGAGGGCTCTTTCCTTTTCAAAGGGTAATGGCCCTGGCTCTATGCATGCAAGTGCCTGTGCATACAACAATTTCTCTGCCCTCTCTTTGCTGCTTCCAGTTCTTTTTCTCTCCATCCCTCTCCTTGATCTGACGTGGGCATCTAGGGGCATGGCTTAGGGCTGTTAGTGACTGCAGAGCTGAAGAGGATGATGAATCATTCATTGTCCAGATCTTGGGCTGGGAGGAGGAGGCTTGCATCAGACCATACGTAACCCGGGCCCTTGGTTCAACCATCTATTTTTAATCCTTTGATGAACCTTGTTCAGTGGCCATTACATTCCTATTGAACCTATTGAAATACAGTACATTCCTACTGAACCTCTTGCATTTCAGGCCTGCCAAGTTTCTTTGGATAGGTCTGCTGCAAACCTAATCTGTCTTCCCTTGTAGGTTAAGGACTTTTTTTCCCCCTTGCTGCTTTTGTGATTCTTTCCTTGCCTGAGTGTTTTGTGAATTTGACTATGATATGCCTTGTTGATGGTTGTGAACCTCTTGCATTTTAGACCCTGTAGTAGGTTTTGCCTGTTTCCTTTTCCTCAATGGACCAGCCGCTACCAGACTTGCTTGGAATTGATGAAAGTGGGCTGCCCAAGACAGAGCATCAGAAACCTGTGATTTGTATAACAAACATAGATAGATGACAAAGGCTTTCTCATGGCTCTTTTTAATGCTCTAAACAATACTACGCAGTATGAAATATAATTTTTTGTACACTTGAAGTCAGGCTGGCTGGGATGAAAAGAGATTTAGCAGCTTGTTCAAGGTTGCACAGCTAAGTAAGTGGTGGATTCAGGAGCAAACCTAGCTTCTGATTGATTCTAGAATCCCCATGCCATCCAGAAGAGGACGTTAAGTACATTGTGCCTTGTCCAGGAGGAGGGCCAAACATTTTTAGGATGTGTGCTTTGTGTCTTTCCAGTCCTGACAGTGGGTTTGTAGAGAAACTCCTCCACTCCCACATCTGGTGAAGTCCCTCCAGTGATGGAGTGATGGAGTGACGGAGTGCATGAGGCAGGCTGACTAGGTTAGCCTCACACATGCTGGCCAGGAAGTCAGAGCTCCTCTCCATTGGAAGCAAATCCCTGATGGCGCCCTTTGTCTTCATTAGCACAGATTCACTTCTCTAAGGCGCTGAGCTTACCATCTATGACTGAATTCATTTACATTCATTTCTCTGAAAAGACCTCCAAATGAAAGGTTTTTTTAAAATGTTCCCTCCCCCTAACTTCATACCCAGCGCTTGTTTCTGGTCTATTAGATTTGTAATTTAGGAAGAAAATTAGGTGACTTCATTTTTTAGGGCAGGATTATATTCGTTTTAACCCCCATCATTGCAACTGGAGCTTAGTACTTATTCTTCCAAAATGCATTCCTGCTAAATGCTGGTGGCTGTGTGCTTCACAGCCTTTTTTCACAGTTTCTATGTTTTACAGGGTATTAATGACTCCATTTTGCAGAGTGATAATGTGGTGATGCTTTTTCTTTTCAGGGCTGAAAAGGTTTAGAAAGTCTGCCTGAAACGGCTTCTAATTAGAAGGGAGTTTAGATGCAAGCATTGATTTCTTCTTTCCAAACAAAGGGAAACACCTCAGCCATTTTCCAGCAAGCACATTCAGCCTGAAATGGGAATGATTTTTTCCCTCCTACTCCTCATCCTTCTTATGTTTGTATTTTCCTGCTCCTCTCGACTGCTCACAAGTACACCGAAAACTTCTCTGACTCATAGCACATGGGAGCCAGCAAGTTCTTCTTCTAATCTTGAATGTTCCATGCTTTGGAATAACAGAGGGGCCAGTGGGTTTGCCGTTTGAGTTGCTTCAGCCTCTGCAGGCATGGGTCTGAGCCCTTGAGATTCTTGAGGGCTATTTTTTGGGGGGCTTTATAAGTTTTTATTTTAATTCCAGCTAGCTCACATACAGTGTTACATTAGTTTCAGGTGTAAAATATAATGATTTCAACAATTCCATACATCACCCAGTGCTCATCAGGACAAGTGCACTCCTTTGAGGGCTACTTTTGATCTTGAGATCTGGGGAATGAGGTTAGAAGTGTTTGTGGGTGGTGGGGGTAAGGTAGTTCCTTTAGGACCTTTCTCTGAATCTGTCCTGATTTCTCCTCCCTTGATTGGAGTTTTACTTGTACCCACATGAGAATCACTGTTTCATAGAAATATTGCTTATATGTTTGATATGTGTACCCATGACTACACATGTCTGTCAAAACCACCTCTTTTACACACCTTTTTATTTTTATTTATTTATTTTTTTAAGTTTATTTATTTATTTTGAGAGGGAGAGAACAAGCAGGAGAGGGGCAGAGAGAGAGAGAGTGAGAGAAGAGAATCCCAAGCAGGCTCCATACTGTCAGTGCAGAGCCTGACGCAGGGCTGGATCTCATGAACTTGAGATTATGACCTGAACCGAAATCAAGAGTTGACGCTTAACCAACTAAGCCACCCAGGGACCCTCATTGTTTTTAAGAAAACAATACTTAAATGAGTTCTTTTAGCTGGAGGCTTTGTAAAATCCAAAGATGGCCAGCACATAGAAATAATTTAGTTTGGTGTTGAATTCATGTGCCAGATTTATAATTCAGAAAGATAATTAAGTGACTTCATTGTTTATTCATGTAATTAATTTATGTGCATTTATATGTTTGGCTTATATTGTTAATGACAGGAGGAAAGGGATCATTCATTCATTAATTCATTTGGTACCACCGTGTTCCAGATAAATGTCTTGGGAATACAGCGATGGGCAAACAAGGTCCCTGCCATCGTGGAGCTTATGTTCTAGTGGAGAAAACAGAAAATTAATTAATACCTAGTCCCAGTGGTGGGGGCTATGAGTACACGGGCTGTAGATATCTTTTATATTTTCCTCATACGGTAATACAGTGATACACACACAGGAGTCGTTCAGTTATTCGCAGAACAGAATGATTGAAAAATTTGTATGGAACAGTGCTTTGAGAAAATGGGGACAGATTTAGGGAGGAACTTTTGGGTGGTAGTGGGTGAACTTTTGGGAGTTGTCAATAGTGTTGCTGATGGAGCTGGTGGATTCTGATATAGGGATGTGAATGTGGGAAATGGGGCATCATGTGCCCTGCTAACTAAAGACTTCCGTGGTGTACACAGCTCCTTGGGTTGTAGTTTCATTCCTTCCCACCGGGGAGCTGTGCCTCAGAGCCACTTTCCTGGCTGATTTATGCACCAGTGAGACTCCCCATAAGGCTGCATTCAGAATCTGCTTCAGTCTGGACCCCCATCTTCTGCTCCTCCCCATGTTCCTACTCCTGCCCCTGCTCCCCCTTCTCTGCACACATGACTAGATCAGTATACCTTTAATTAGGGATGCTTCTAGGGGCATCTGGGTGGCTCAGTCAGCTGAGCATCTGACTGCTGATTTCGGCTAAGGTCATGATCTTATGGTTTGTGGGTCCCAGCCCCTCATCAGGCTCTATGCTGTCAGCACAGAGCCTGCTTGGGATTCTCTCTCTCTCCCTCTCTTTGACTCTCTCTCTCTCTCAAAATAAATAAACAAACTTCAAAAAAAAAAAAAAAGAAAGATGCTTCTAAACTTCTGTAAGTAGCTTTTTCCCTCCAATAGCAAATAGCACTTTCTGCAAGCAAGTCGTTCATCCAGACTGGTGAACTGTGGAAATCAGGTGTGGTGGTGGCAGTGCCTTTTTTTTTTTTTTTAATTCAGGAGAAAAGCCACATCTAACACCCTAAGTTGACTTAGATTTTCCTCAAGAAAGAAAAAATCACCAAATTACCTTGGAATTGGTTAACTCAAGCTGAGAGCTAAGGTTAAATGCTGGGGAAGGAGAGGTAGAGAGGGCAGGCTGATGTACTTAATCCATTTAGAGCTGATTTTTACTGTGACTCACTGAGGCAGAGCAAATTATGCCTGTATTTGGCCGTGGACTTAGAGGGGTGTGATGGTGCTAAATGACAATAAGGACACCAAGGGATTCCTTGAGAAAACTAGATGTCCTTCACAGCCCCATACAGAAGTGCTCCTTGAAAGAATAGGGATTGCACTGGTTTCCCTCTTTATCTGTGGATATTAAATGCTGCCGCATTTTTATGGCTCTTGAGAGAAACCCATAAAACTGACAGCCCCACAGAGATGGAGGAGCCTCAGGGGAACTCTGTACATGTGAGGAGAAGAGCAATGAAGAGATTTCCATCTTTCCCATAGTCCCAGTTACCCCTGGCCATTTCAGTGTAGTTTCAGGGAACGTATCATGCTCCATCCCCAGTGATGGAGGAGCCAAGAATCGAATCCTAGGGAAATGGACAGAAAATACTTTTCCTACTGTGTTAAACAACCAGATTCCAAGGAGTGTCTGTCAACTGGAAAGGGAAGATGGAGGAAGAATAGGTTTAAGATGGGGGTGGGAGAGGGGAGGGATGAATGAGGGGTTCAGTTTTGGACTTGTTAAGTTTGAGATGCCAAACAGAGATGTTTCCAGGATTCTTTAATCTGATCTACAGTCCCGCTTTCTTGGTTTAACTTATCACTGTATTGACATCTACTTTAATATAGATGTTTAATACCTTTTAACCAGTAGGTCAGTTTCCTTCTTTGCTCTTCTTTTAAAAATTATCTTAATTATTCATGTACTGTTACTCTTGCATTGAAATTCTAAAATTGGTTAAAGTGGTGTAAAAACTCTTGAGAGTTTGCTGGGAATCATCTTTATAGCAATTTGGGAAGAATTAAGATTTTAATAATGTTGATTCTTATCATAATTAATCATTTATTTCTCCATTCAAGCATTTAAAAAATTTCTTATGATACAGGTTGGATAATTTTCTCCATAAATGTTCTGTGTATTTTTGTTAGGTTTATTCCTAGATGTTTTACACTGTTTCTATTGTGAATGGTCTTTGTCTCTCTGTCTCTCTCTCTCTTTTAATTAAGCTTTCTAATTGATTATTCCTTCTCAAATAATGCTGTCAATTTTAAAAAATTTTAATTCCAGTGTAGTTAACATCCAGTGTTATATTAGTTTCAGGTGTACTATATAGTAGAGTCAACACTTCTGTGTATTACTTACTAGCGATAAGTGTATTCTTACTCCCCAGTTGACTTTTGCTTGCAAATTTTACATCCAGCAGCCTTCTTGAACTCTCCTATCAGTTCTAGTTTTTTCTGATGATTCTTTTGTGTTTTATACATAGATAAATACATAATCTACACCTAAAATTTTAACTCTTATTTTTTAAATCATTATCACTCTTTGTTCTTACTGAATTTTTAGGACATTGAGTAAATATTCAATAGTAGTGGTCATAGTAGGCTCATTTTCTTTGTTCTTGACTTTAAAGGAAAAGCTTTTAAAGTTTCACTACTTTATTCAGTACTGAGAATAATGTTGACTCTTGGTTCTTTACAAGATGTTCTTTACAGGTTAAACCAGTGCTTCTCTGATCTTGGCTTCTGGAAAGTAATTTATAATAAGTTTTATTGAATACTTCATAAGTACCTCTTGAAAAGAATATATATTTTATTTCAATCTGTTAAGGTGGTGAATTACATTCCCTACCTCCCTTCCTTCCATGCCTCCTCCCTCCCTCCTTCCCTCCCTCTCTATCTTAGGTACAGAGAATTGAGTTGCTCATACTCCCCAGAGTATGGAACACTCACAGCCTTGGTCTGTCAGACCCTTTTTTTTTTTTTTAATGATCATTATTATTTCCCTTTGACTCATTATTTTAACTTCTATTTGTATATTTAGAGATATGTGTGTATTCGGAAATATACTCTGGAGTATTGTATGTATGTAGAGGTATATGTATGTGTGTTTAATTTACATAAAAGATATTATGCTATAAATATCATGGTTTCTTTTTGTCTCATTCAACTCCATGGTCTTTGGCATTATACCTATGCTGCTATATATAAATATATAGAAATCTTTTAGTTCATTAATTTTTTAAGCAATATGATAGAAATATATTACTACTGATGTGATTCTGCACAGAATGCAATTTATACAAAATTACATTTTACTTATCTCCTGGTAATGGGGACTTAGGTTACCTCCCATGGCTTCATACCACAAACAGTGCTGTGATGAATAATCTTGTTCATGTTTCCATAGGACCTTTGGGAGAGTTTTTCCTGGATGGATGAACGTGTGGCATATTTGCTAGGTTTTCTCATATTGATCAATTCTTACATTTCCAGGATAATTCCTACTTGGTATTCAGTTAGGATGCTTTCAGCTATAAATAGAAATCTCTAACTCCAATTGGCTTAAATAAACATTAGGAAAATTTATTATCTTACATTATAAGATGCCCTGATGTAGAGCATCTTCAATACTATTTAATTCAGTGGCTCAAAGGCAGCATCCGATTTTTTCCATCTTCCTGCTAGGCCATCGTCCACATTGGCGTTACCCTCTGCCGCAGTTCCAGGACTCACATGCAGGTACTACCGTACCCAACAGAAGTAGAAGACAACCTCTTTTCTTTGAATCCTTTTAAAAGTGAGGAAACTTTTCCCAGAAGTTTCCACGTCCACCCTCAACAGACTCTTTTGTGCCTCATTGGCCAGAATTATATTACTTGCTGAGGCCTAATCTGCTCCCCAGCCTGGGGAATAAAAACCATCTCAAGTTCTTTAGACCAGTGACTCTTAAGCCTGGCTACACATTAGAATCACCTGGAAGCTTTAAAAAATGAATCGGGGGGCTCCCAATTGCACTTATCTGAGTTATATTGACTAGTATTTTATCTAAACTTTTTATTACTCTCTAGTGTCTCGTGTGGTGATTGGTCTATTTGAATATTTTAAATTCTTTGCTTTAAGTCTTTAATGATCATAAATCTCTGTGATTATTTACCATATGCTGTATCTGGAGGAATTCTCCTTTTTCATTTGGATTCTCTTTTCTTTGTATGTCCTTGAACCTGTGGCATGTTCTTTTCATGGCAACAGGCAGGGGCATGAGAAGGAGATCCCACCTATGTGAGCACATTTCAAGCCTTTGTTCATGGTATACTTTCTGATATCTCATTTTTTCAAATAAAGTCATATAGTCAAATGTAAAGTCAAGGAGGAGGCAATTTCATTAAACCAACCATAAGGCCATTTTGTGCATATGGTTAATAATATTGCTCAGGAGAATGAAGGAGTAAGACCAGTGATTCAATCTATACCAGGTAAGAAGTGAAAAAGGACAATTCAGTGGTTATGATAGCCCAAAAAATGAGAGAATGGGCAATTCTGTCAAGTGCTACAAAAAGGGCAAGAACTAATAGGCACTTAATGTGGCTTGGTGGTCACTGGTGATTTTTAGAGAAGATTGAAGTGTTGGGGATAAAAGCTGGATTAAAGGGAGTTAAGAATAAGGTGGTAGAAGATTCATAGAATTGATAAGCCATGTTTATGAAGAGCTGGGAAGGGAAGAAATATACTGTGTTGTTGTTGTTTTTTTATAATAGGGGAGATCTGGTAAAGTTTAGAAGCAGAAATGAAGGGAGATTGAAGCAGTCTGGTAGTTAGGGAAGAATTGTAATCATCAGGTCAGGCAGAGGGGTGGTATGTAGGGTACATGGAAGAACTAGCTTTAATCATCACCGCTGTCATCATAGCTAAATTTATTAAGCTTTTATTATGGTCCAGGCACAGTACTTTCCATGGATGATCTTGCTTAATCCTTAAGATAACTTTAACAGATAGACAGAATGTATTATCCCTATTCCAAAGTATGGACACAGACTCAAAGGAAGAAAGTAAATTGCCTCAGGCTATCTAGTTAGTAAGCAGCAGAGCTGGTACCAGAATCCAAGGGAAGTGTTATTCATCCTAAGGAAGGATGGGTGTGGAGGAGTGATGAGTTGAAGTAAAAGGTGGTTATGTGCCTTCAAGCCTAATGATCTCACAATGATGAAGTGTATTGAGTTGGGGCAATAAGGTAACCTGAGTAGAGAGAGAAAAGGCAACTACAGTAGAAAGAAAGTATAAATGCCATGGAAGAGCAGAGGGATATTAGAAAGGATCACTCTGTAATGGACCAGTTCTCATCCCTCTCTGTCAGAAATGATCAACTCGACAAGAGATAGTAAGAAAGAAAAGGACTAAGATTGAGATTTGACAAGTCCACTAGTGAGATATGACTAGTACGATGCTGGGACCAGGATAAGAACACTGAGGAAAAGCTAGCTAATGAAGAGAGGCTGTGGCTGTTAGCAGAGATGTGAGTATATTGAAAATAGGAGTTGGGGGAGGGCAGCTGGGTGGCACTGTTCACAATGGGAAAAGAGAGCTGAGAATTTTGGCTGAGAGAGTACCCTGTGTGTTTTTATCTCAGCCATGGTGTTGGGGAGCCCACAGTGTTCTGGGTTAAGAGAAGACCATCAAACCTAAACCAAGTCTCGGATATTGTATACCACAGAGACAGTTTTATGTGGGGGAGGAGGAACAACACTGTATCTTTTCATGCCGTCAGTTACCTCTTTCATATATGAAGAGTAACTGGAACTATACTTGCTCTCCTACTGTATACAGTAGAATACTAGAAAACCAGACAAAATCTTTGAAACAACCCTTTATAGATTGTAGGCAACAGGAAGTCCAATTCTGTGATTCCTCAAAGATGGGAAACAAATGCAGTAAGCCCTATGAAACTTCCAGCTTTCTGCCTGGGGCACTTTCTGGACCACCAAGCAGACCATGGAGATACTGCTGAGCTGAGGAGATAGAAATAGGAATTTAGTCAGGGCGCCTGGGTGGCTCAGTTGGTTAAGCGTCCAACTTTGGCTCAGGTCATAATCTCATGGCTTGTGAGTTTGAGCTCTGTGTCAGGCTCTGTGCTGATAGCATGGAGTCTGTAGCATGCTTCAAATTCTGTGTCTCTGTCTCTCTCTGCCCCTCCCCTGCTCACACTACTCTCTCTCTCTCAAAAATAAATAAACATTAAAAATTAAAAAAAAAAGAGATAGGAATTTGGAGAGGCTAGGGTGTCTGGAATGCTATGTAAAAAATGCTCAGGGTCTACATAGAGGTCTTTTTGCATTTATAGCCAAATACTGACTATAAGGTGAAACTTCATAAGGCAGGCAGAGGATGACTAGATACTTGTAAAGTGAATTATTCCTAGAGGTAATACAGAGTTAGTAGAAATTTGAGTTCTAGCCATGCAGAGTGGAAGATCCTTGATGAACATTGAGGGCATTCCAAAAGAGACCCCAAGAGAGTCACAGCTTAGTAATAGGACTAAATGAGTCCTAGAATAAACTACTTAATAATATTTTAATAAAGCTTAGAAAAAGATTAAGCTGATATGCAAATAAATTAATTGCCTGACAGAACACCATCCAACCCTTATTAAAGAAGAGAACAAAATCCAACATTCAATAACATAAAAGGCATGATTTACATCATCTAATACAAAATTACTAAGCATATGCATTAAAGCAAAAAACAAAAGTGACCTATAATTAGGACGAAGTCCAGTTAATAGACACAGACCCAAAACAACAGAGAAGAAAGAATTAATGTACAGGTCTTTAAAATAGCTATTATAAATATCCATGTGATTGGAATCCCGGAAAGGGAGGAGGGTAAAAAAACAAAAGGAAGCAACGCTAAAAGCTTTCTAAATTTTGTAAAAATGATAAACTCACATATCCAAGCAGTTTAATAGTCCCCAAGTAGGATAAACACAAAAGAAACACACATCAATGGAATTCAGATCGAATTATTGAAATCAATTTATAAGGAGAAAATTTTAGGAATGTGCAGAAAAAGATTGTATACAGAGACACATTACATATGGAAGAACGAAGATAACAATGACCACATGCTTCTTGTCAGAAACTTGTAAGCCAAAAGCAGATGGCATGGTATCTTTAAAGTGTTGAAGCAAAAGCAACAACAAAATAAGCTATTAACCTTGGACTCTACATACAGTAGAAATAAATATGAATAAATATGAAATAAAAACTTTTTCAAAGAAGCAAAAATTTCCAGAAAAAAAACAACCTTAAGAGGGTATATATTTTATGACTCCATTTATATAACATTCCTGAAATGACAAAATTATAGAAATGGAGAACAGACTAGTGGTTGCCAGGGCTAAAGGGAGGGAGGAAGGGAGAGAGGGTATAGGAGTGAAGTGAGCGTGGCTCTAAAAGGGAAACATGAGGAATCCTTGTGGTTTGGGAAAATGCTAAGAGTATTTCAGCGGGGAAATAATCTTTTCAACAAATGGTGCTAGAAAAGTTATTCATATTTGAAAATGAACTTGAACCCTCGCTTCACACCAGGCACAAAAATTAACTTGAAATAGATAAAAATTGAAACACCTAGAAATCAGGACATTTTTACAACCTTCAAGTAGGCAAAGATTTCTTAGGACACAGAAAGTTTGAAACATAAAAGAAAAAATGGATACATGGGACTTCATCAAAAACACTATCAAGAAAGACCCCATTAAGAAAATGAAATTTTTAGCCACAGACTAGGATAAAATAGCTGATAAAGGATTTGAATCCAGAACATATAAAGAACTCATACAACTTAGTAATAAAATAAATCAATTCAGTTTTTTAAATAGGCAAAAGATTTGGACAGACACTTCACAAAAGCAGATATATGAATGGACAGAAAGCACATGAAAAGATGCTCCATTTAATTAGATATCAAAGAAATGCAATTTAAAGCCACAATGGGATACCCACTAGACTAAATTAAAAAGATTTCAGCCTTGCTGGTGGGTGTGAAAAATGGTATTAACATATTGGAAATCAGGCAATTTCTTATAAAGTTAAGCATGAATTTACAGTAAGACCCAGTGTTTCCACTTCTGTGCATTTACCGAAGAGCAATGAGAACATATGTCCACACAAAAATTATACATTAATGTTTATAACAAATCAGGAAAATCCCAAATGTTCACAAGCAGGTAATGGATAAACAAACTGTAGGATATTCATATGGTATAATACTATCAACAATAAAAAAAGCAATGAACTAGACATACACAAGACATCGTTAAATATCAAATATATTAGACTGAGTTTTTTAAAAAAGGCTGGATCTGAAATAGTACACATGATATGATTTATATGAAATTATAGAAAAGGCAAAACTAACTTACAATGAAGTGAAAAAGATAATTGGTTGCCTGGAGCTGGGCACTGGGGCCCGGATAAAGATGTTTGAGGGAACTTTTTGGTACTGTAATTAAAATGTTCTATGTCTTGATTGTGTTGGTGGTTATATTTGTCAAAACTCATCAAGCTGTAAACTTCAAGTGGGAACATTTTGTCACACATAAATTATACCTTGATAAAGTTGTTTTAAAAGAATTAGCATCATCTAGTTGCTTTTCAGTCTACCTCTGGCACACAGCCCCATATGCCAGGCTGAAGCAGAGCTCCTGGAGGTGGTTCATTTCATTTTTGACATTGGCTAGCTTTTCTATGAAACTTTTGTATGTATGTATGTATGTATGTATGTATATGTATACATATTGCATATTTACATATATATACACATGGATATATATACTTTATCAAAACAAAACTCACATATATACAACTCACACATTTACATTTTATAGCTTAGTGGCTTTTAGTATATTCCCTGAATTGTGAAACCATCACTACTATCAATTTTAGAAAATTTTCATAATCTCAAAAAGAAACCCCATACCCATTTGCACTTTCTATATCTCCTGATATCCCTTAGCCCTAATTAGATTAGTAGGACTGTCACTAATATACCTTCTCTCTGTATTTGTGTAGACTTGCCTATTCTGGAAATTTCATACAAATTAAATAATACAATATGTGACTTTTCTGACTGGCTTGTTTTGCTTAGAATACTTTTTTCAAAGTTCATCTATATTGTAGCATATCTCAGTAATTCATTTCTTTTTAGTGCTGAATAATATTCCATTGTATGGATATATCATATCTTATTTATCTATTCATTATTTGATGGACACACAAATTCCTACTTTTTTGGCTATTATAAAGAGTGCTGCTATGAATGTTCATGTATAAGTTTTTTAATGGACATGTTTCCATTACTTTTGGGTACATACCTAGGAGTGAAATTGTTTTGCAGGTGGTAACTCTATATTCAACATTTTGAGGAACTGCCAAACTGTTTTTCAGAGCATTTGCACCATTTGCATTCCTACCAGCAGTTGACAAGAGTTCTAGTGTTTTCGCATCATCACCAACACTTGTCTTTTGGGTTATCGCCTTGTCGTATGAGGTGGTGTATCTCATCATGGTTTTGATTTGCATTTCCCTGATGACTAATGATGTTGAGCAACTTTTCATGTGTTTATTGACCATCTGTATATCTTCTCTGGAGAAATGTTTATTCATTTACTTTCTTATTTTGTAATTAAGTTGTCTTTTTATTATTGAGTTTTAAGAGTTCTTTATAGTCTGGATACAAATCCCTTATCAGATTTATGATTTACAAATGTTTTCTTCCATTTTTGTGGTTGTGTTTTCACTTGTTTGATGGTATCTTTTGTAGCACAAAGTTTTTTACATATAATCCAATTTATTTGTCTTATTTTTTTGTGCTTTTGGTGGCATAATTAAGAAGACTTTGCCTAATCCAAGGTCATAAAGATATACTCCTTCCTATATATTTTAAGAGTTTCATGGTTTTAGCTCTCATAGTTAGTTCTGTGATACATTTTGATTAATTTTTATGTGTGGTATGAGGAAAGGGTTTAACATCATTCTTTGGCACGTGGATATCCAGTAGTCCCAGCTCCATTCGTTGAAAATAGTTCTTTCCCCATTGAATTTTATTGGTATAAATACATTAAAAAAAAACACTAAAGCTAGCCTTCATCATACTTTTTGATTCATATTTAGCCTATCCATCCATCAGCTGCCTGAGAGGGAGAATAACAAAGAGGATCATCTCATTTGATTGTGCTGTGTCCCACAATCTAGGTTACATTTCAAAATAAAAAGTATCTATCTTAAGGAGTTGGGGCAAAGTAAGAGAGGGGCCTTGTTCCACTTCAAAAATGGAGATTCTGAGCTGTGCCTTTCTTTTCCCACTCTGGGAAATGTGATGGGGGTGAAGGGGACCAAAGAGGGGCTAGCATGGCAGCCCACACACATAGCTTCCGTCCCATCTGGAGATATACCATTTTCCTAAAGTCTTTCCTTATAATATAAAATGCATTTATCAGCAAGAGATATAGCATTTATGAGTTACAAGGCTTAACTATGGCATTATGTGTACACTGTGAACATTTAGACATCAAATTAACAATTTTTGATGAATAAAAGGCTGCCTTGTAAAAAAAATAAAAACAAAAAAACAAGCAAAAACAAAACCCCAACCTTGTTCCCACTACCCTAGAACCCAAGATCATTTTGTTTGCAGCACAATATCCTGGAAAGGTTAACATCTTTGAGTTTGAGTAAGTTGTTAACAGATTTAGAGCTGGACTTAATACTGCTTCTGTGTTTAAAAACTTTGTGGGGCACCTGGGTGGCTCAGTCGGTTGATCGGCCGACTTCGGCTCAGGTCACGATCTCACGGTTCGTGGGTTCGAGCCCCGCATCAGGCTCTGTGCTGACAGCTCGGAGCCTGGAGCCTCCTTCGGATTCTGTGTCTCCCTCTCTCTCTGACCCTCCCATGCTCATGCTCTATTTCTCTCTGTCTCAATAATAAACATTAAAAAATTTAAAAAAACAAAAACAAAAACAAAACTTTGTGACCTTGGGCAAGTTACTGAAAGTCTGAGTTGGGTTTTGGGTACAAAATGGGATAATAAACTACTTTGCAGTATGGCTGTGAGGATTAAATTAATAAGCTGCCATATGAAAGTATTTGGTCCAGACCTGGCATGCACAGGCCTGCAGGGGGAGAGTATCTGCCCAGGACTCTGCTCGGTCAAGAGCATGCGCTCAGTGGATGTACTGATAGGCTCACCAGTTGAATCAGACCATGTCTCTCTGCCCCTTGGCAGATCCAAACTTAGAATCTTCCCTTTTGGAAGCTCTTCATGGATTCAAGGATGTTCTCTTGGCCATTTTTTTACTTTTTCAGGAAATAAGTAATGCTGACTGCTCCCTTTGTGACTCTTCCAATTTAAGTCCTCACAGCCGAATACAACTTGCATGCCCTAAAATAGTTCCTTCTCCTACCTGCCAGGACAGGGCAGATTCCAGTTAGCATTTGGTTTTCTTGCCCAGGGAATACGTGTGGAGAAGGGGGACATTCCTATCAGGTTATACATTTTTGAGGTTTGGCCAATCAGCAGTGAGCTGAAGCCTCTCCAGGCTGGTATAAGGACCTTTCCTCAATATTCCTTGAGTGTTTCTTTAATGTTGTATTTCCCAAAAGAGCTGGGGTTGGGTCTTTCTTATTTCTACTTGCATGCGGAATACCCAGCACAGTATCTGTAACATAAATGGGTGCTCGTGGATGTCTGTTTTGAGTAAAGAATGAAGGAACACTCATGAATCTTGTCTCTTTTGAAACTATACAAGCAAAGCTTCTTGATCTTAGGCTCAGCTCTCTGGGTGGTATGACTTGTTTTCATCCCAAGGTCTGCCTTCATGCATAAACAAAATAGGCATTCTTCCCCATGGCGTGATTTCTGGACTGCTGATAAGGCCTCAGGTCCCTTGTTTACTTCTTTTTTTCTGCTTCTACATGTTAGAAATTCTTTTAATAGAAGTAAAGCCTTGGGGTGCCTGGGTGGCTCAGTCAGTTGAGCGTCTGACTTAGGCTCAGGTCATGATCTCACCATTCCCGGTTCCCGAGTTCAAGCCCACATCAGGCTCTGTGCTCATAGCTCAGAACTTGGAGCCTGTTTCAGATTCTATGTCTCCCTCTCTGTCTCTGCCCCTCCCCCTGCTCATGCTCTGTCTCTCTCAAAAATAAGTAAACATTAAAAAAAAGTAAAGCCTTTTATTATTAAAAAAATTAAATGTAGTTATTGGTGTGAATAGTTACCTATTGACCCAAATGTGCTGTAAACCAGTGCTTCTCAGATGTCCATGTATGGACCTGGAGCTCTTATTGACATGCAGATTCTAATACAGTAGGTTTGGCATGAAGCTCCTGTCTTTGCATTTCCATAGTGCTCCCAGGTGCAGCTTCTGGCCTATGGACCATATTTTGAATGGAAAACTCTGCTTTGGGATGAATTTTGTCCCCTTAAGAGTCATATGTTGGGGGCACCTGGGTGGCTCAGTTGGTTAAGTGTCTGACTTCAGCTTGAGTCATTATCTCACAGTTCATGAGTTCAAGTCCCACATCAGTCTCAGGGCTGACAGCTCAGAGTCTGGAGCCTGCTTCAGATTCTGTGCTCTGTCTCACTCTCTCAAAATTAAATAAACATTAAAAAAAGATTTAAAGTCATATGTTGAATCCTAACACCTAGTACTTCAGAATGTGACTATATTTGGAGGTAGAGTCTTTAAAGGAGATAATGAATTAAAGTGAGGTCATTCAGATGGGCCCTAATCTAATATGATGGGTCTCCTTATAAGAAGAGGAAATTAGGACACAGACTCACACAGAGGGACAACCACGTGAAGACATGTGTTAATCCGTCTACAAGCCAAGGAAAGAGGCCTCAGAAGAAACCAACCCTGCCAACATCTTGATCTCAGACCTCTAATCCCCAGAACTGTGAAGAAATAAATGTTTGTTGTTTACGCCACTCAGTCTGTGGTCCTTTTCATGGCGACCCTAGCAAACTAATACAGGCTGTAAGCCAGGATTTCTCAACTGAGAGGTCATCCAAATGATCTAAGATACAAAGTTTAGATTCAAGACCTTCATTATTAGATGTACTAGGTGGGCATCTCCGGAGTGAACACCAGCTATAAGTATGAGTTCTTTTTAAAAAGATCCACCCAGGGTTCTTTTTTTTTAATTTATAGTTTATTGTCAAGTTGGTTTCCATATAACACCCAGTGCTCTTCCCCACAATTGTCCTCCACCATGACCATCACTCCCCTTCCCTTTTCCCCCTCCCCCTTCTGCCCTCAGTTTGTTTTCAGTATTCAAGAGTCCACCCAGGGTTCTGATGTGCTCCCCTGGGTAAGAACAATCCCACTTCTTGGTGGGAAGTTCTAGCAGGGGGTCGGGTGAGTCATTACTGTGAAGCTCTAAGAGAAAGAAATTAAAATTCTATAGTGAATCACCAAATTGGTGACTTGTCCATGTGGCTGGCAGAGCTGAGGAAGGAGAAAGAGGCCAGACAAATATCCTTTCCTCTATCTGTTTCAGCGACTTAAGTGTTTCCTCCTGCTTAGCTTTCTCTCATCACCTCACCCCTGAGGTAGGCTTCCCCAGAGGTCAGTGGGGAAAACAGGTCTGAGATGGAAGATGGACCGCATAGTTTTTCTCTGAACACCTATTCAAAGAGCAAAGGAGCAACAGACATTCAGTTCCTTCGAAGGGCTATTTCTGGCTCTCTTAGAGAAATAGGGGTGGGGATCACTCCAGTCGGGCTCAGTTTGTGAAAGCTACATGAAATATCTCTCACAGCAAGTCTCTCTAAAGAGTGGATGGTACTCATACTAAGAATGAGGGCAATGAAATTTTTGATTCTAGCTAAATATGGCAAGTAGGGTTTTAGGTGGCCGCTACCCAAAGAGTTTGGAACTCTTGCTCTGTGACAAGCTCAGTTGAGAACTCAAGATTCAGTAAGGAGGAACACTTGAAAGGGTCTTGATGATAAGGGTGAGAAAATGCCTCCAGAATGTTGGCACCGTTGTCTGAGGCATGAGATCACCTGCCAACCAAATGGCAGTTAAGAGTGAGCGAATTGCTTGATTTTTTTTTAAAGCTTGTGAATTTATTCTTTGAAAATAAATGAGCTATCTAACTACAGTTCAAGTACTGACAGGTGGATGAATCACTGGGGGGAAAAGCACTCAGGGGAAGAGTAGATTACAGCAGAGCCCAGCCTCGTAGACCATGTGTGAAAGCATTGCCAGCTTTCCCTGCTGAGTCGTATGAGGCTCTGTTTTATAAAACCAGCAGGTAGATGGGGAAGGCAGTGGACCCTGAATATCCCAGAAGGTTCACTGAGACTGGGCTTGCTCTCCATGGTGCTAATGGAGCAGCTTCCAGCTCTCTGGCTAAACTTTATTCTTGATACCCTTACCTGCTCTATATCATGTTTAGTTCCCAGCCTAAAAAGGAAGAATATAGTCAAGGTCACATCCTTAAAAATCAGCAGACATCCAGAGTCTGGGCTTATTTCTTTTCCCCAGATGGTGCCTGTAGCCATGGCCACAGTTCTCAAACCTTTGGTGGAGCCATTGGCCACCACAGGAGAGGTACTATTTTGGAGGGGAAATCAACTCTGATTAGAAGCTTACAGGAGATAGTGAGAGAGGTTTGAGAAAGAGTTCACATTTCTTTTAAAATCTTTGTTTTAAACATTGTGTGAAAGAGTCAGAGTCTTTGTCCCCTTGTTACAATTTCTATCTCTCTTTACTGTGGTTCCTTCCTCTGACTTTCAATGGGTGCTTTTGCCCATGGCTTGTGATGTCACTGGCCTGGGCTGTGGGTCATTTTGAGGTGGATAAACTTTAGATGATGCTCTGGAGAGAAGACTTCCAGAACTCCCCCACATTGGTACCTTTACCCTTTCTCCTTCATCACTAAGCATTTGTATCCAGGTGGGGTCATGCCTCAGGTCAGAAGGAATCAGGAGGGCAGATTTTTTCAGGAGAAATAAATTGCAAAGGGCAAGCTGAGGGGTGAGCCCCAGGCATTTTTAGTATTAGCTAAAAATCTCCTAGGGGTTGTCATGATACTAAAGCCAAGCATAAGGACAGTTGATTGATTCCCTTTGCTCATATTTGTTTAGGCTGATGTGAGGTGTAACTTGTACCTTGATGGGCTGGTCCAGGGGATGATGTACTGAATTCATTGGTTGTGACTGGTAGACAGCCACTAGTTGACAGCCTGGTCCCCAGGCCTCTCTGACATAAGCTCTGTCATATTCCTTTTCAGTTTGCAGTGGTTGTAGATTGTCCAGGTCTATTTCCTTTTTTTGTTTTTGATGTACTGGAATCCGGCAGTGACCGTTCTTCCCTCCTCTTGGACTGGATGTATTGTCTGAGGCAAATTGTTCTCTGAGCCTTGATGTCTTCATTTTTAAATGGAGGGGGGTCCTCCTTCCAATTTTGTTATTCTGTGAAATGAAAATCTTTCTCATTATGATTTTATAACAAATGGAGATTGGAAAGAGAATCCATTATTATATTGTATAAAATAATATTTATGGGTTTTAAATTAATGTGTGGATTCCAAATAGAAAGGCTCCTCTGTTCTGATAATTGATCATTTGCTGAATTTTTCCTACTTCACAGAGAGTCATAGAAATGGGAGGCAACATGTTCCTGGAATAACATGATTTTTGATCCTGGGTTTCATCTATGTGATAAAACTTATCAGGAATGTCAGACACATTATATCAATAGATAAGTCTTTGGTCTCATTTTTTAACTAGATAAGCCTTTTTACTTCTAGCGATATTGAAATGTTGCCTGATTCAGATTCATCAATTTCCTAGAAAATGAATTGAACTGCTAAACAAAGAATTCACAAGAGACAAAAGGCAGTTGGGCTGACTTTAAGCAGGATGGTTGGGTCTGTAGGCAAAATTTAGACAAGAATATTGATCAGAAAGACAAGAATAACAAACAATGGGTTCATCTGGCAAAATCTAAGAAATCTCACCCAAATTGTGTTTCTCTGATGCAGGCCTAGGGACAGTTGTAGGTTTTAAGCTCTTAAAGGCAAATACTTCTTTGTGTAGTTCTACCCAGTTAGGCTGAGTCTGGGCTCTGTGGGATGCCCTGGTTCTTGGATGCCCTGGGATGCCCTTCCCCAACCAGGGCCCTTGGTCCTCTTGTTCTCCTGTAGAACAAAGTCCCCTTGGAAGTTTGAGGTCCACTGGATAATTTCTGACTAGTAGGTTCAGCAGTTGTGGGTCTGTCATGGCAAACTCACTTCTCTCTGTTCGTCATCTGTCTCGGTGGTCAGGCCTCTGTGGAGCAGTCCTGCCAGCAATGACTTTGCCACATCCCAATCTTGAGCCCCCTTCTAGATCTGCTTTTTGTTATTTCATGCCCATTATGCTCCATGCACTGGGCTAGAGCCTTTATATGTGATCTCTTCTAGGCCACAGAGGCCCTGCCAGTTGGGTGTTGTCTCTGGCTGACAGAAAAGGAAGACTCAGAAAGGGACAAAGGTTCATGTGGCTAGTGAGTGACAGAGCAGGGGGTGAGGGGGTTACATTTAGCTGTGTTTCACTCCAAACTTTCTATTGCAACTGAGGGACAATTACCCTGGTAAAAGGAACATCTTAGTGGTATTTTGTCTTGCTCTTTCAGTGGCCCTCCATTCATGCCTGATTGGCACCTAGGAGAGCTACTGAATGATGGAAATGTTGAAATCAGAGAAAGAAGAGAAGACATGGATCCCCAAAAGAGGACACGTCACTCACATGAGATGTAGTTGTGAAACCTTTTTTTTTTTTTTTAGCATAAACAAATGGTGTAGTTGTGCCTGGAATGTTCTAAATTGCTTTAGACTCTGTGGGTCTTTTTAATAAGACACCTAAGAAATCCAGCATTTTTTCTTGATGTGTGAGTTTAGTGTTTACTCATGAAAGAAAGGGAACCATGAGATGATGTTAACCTTGCTAGACATTTGTAGCTCTAGAAGGATTTATTGCCTCCCTTGGGCTGAGCACGTTTGGCTGAATTGCATTTAAATAGTACATCCTTACTTTGGGTGGATGAGCTAGCAGATGAGAATTCTAAGGCTAGAATTCCCTTTCCACAAGGATTCTGTTAATTATGTGGTTTACAAAGGACAAGGGATTCTCTTAGATTTTTTTCTTTCCTTAGCAATTTGTGGACTAGAATCTTGAAATAGAAGGAGTCTTAAAAATCACTTTGATTATATATTAAAATGGATGCTACCAGCCAAACAAAGCATTTATATGGAGCCCATGTTAATTGAGGGCCTACTATGTGCTCAGTGGAATACCTCTTGGTCAACCATTCTCCAGCTTTTATCTCACAGTCTCCTCTTACTTCCCATGGTCCCAGCTCCAAACACCTGAACTTTTTTGAGTTCTTGAGCATGCTGAGCCCTCTTTCCCTCTGGGCCTTTGGTTGTGATATTCCTTTGGCCTGGAAGGCCCCTTTTCCAGTTTCCTTAACAGGCTTTTCTCATTCCTCATACATGCCTCCCCTTAGAGCTGCTCTTTTTACTCCCCAGCTAGAAGAAAGTCCACCACCCATCCCATCTTGCTTTCTTCCTAAACACACTGTTTTTATCCTCTGAGCACTTCAAATTTGAAATTATATATTTGTTTACTGATGTGGTTTTTTTTTTCCCCATGAGTCTTTAAGCTGTGTGAGGACAAAGGTGAAGTTTGTTCACCAGGATACCCTTAGCATTTAGCATGCTTCCTGGCACATAGTAGGCAGGCACTCAATAAATATTTACTGATTTTTGGAGTAGGTATTATAATACCCAGTTGATTCAACTGAAGGGCAGAGAGGTGATATGACTTTTCAGTCACCCACCTAGTAAGTGGCACAGACTCTTACTCTAGTACCTTATCCTCAAATCCAATGCTTATTCCAAATCCAAGAGTCTTATAGGACTCTACTCTGGTACCTTATTCTCAAATCCAATGCTCACGTCACTTTAAAGTTCAGTTTGTGACTTTTCTTTAGAAAGTTAGCTTTGGGGCACCTGGATGGCTCAGTCAGTTAAGCCTCTGACTCTTGGTTTTGGCTCAGGTCATGATCTCACAGTTCATGGGATCGAGTCCCACGTTAGGCTTTGTGCTAATAGTGCAGAATCTGCTTGGGTTTTCTCTCTCGCATTCTCTCTGGCCCTCCCTTGCTCACATGCATGTGGTGTCTGTCTCTCTGTCTGTTTCTCTCTCAAAATACATGAATGAACATTTAAATGAACATTGTTGTACTGACAGAAATAGACTCTTTTAACCATTATAGTTATATCATAGTTCAGGATTAGAGAAAAGTACTGAATGAGGTACATAAGACTGAGAAGACAGGGTCTCTTCTATTAATTGGGAGCTTCTTGGGCTCAAGAGTCACCGCTGTCCAAAGGCTGGCAGCACTATGACCAGAGAGAGTCTGGGTCAACTCCTTTTTCTGTGTCCCAGAGCAGACAGCACATGGTTTTGTCTTATGAGAATGCATGGGCCAGGAAGGCTGGTTTTGAACAGCCCTTGAGGTGAGCAAGGAGGTTGATTTGGCAGGTGTTGAGGCAGAGAGGTGCCTCTTTTTTCCTGGTCTGAAACGACCTCTTTGTGCATGAAAGAAGAAACACTGGGAACATAGCTATTGGAGGCCTCTCTATAGAGATGGAAGAGACATCTGGAACAGCTTCTAGAAACTGGGCTTTGATCTGCTCCTGGTTGCTGACAAACAGAACCCATGTTCCCTTTCCTTCTATGAAAGGCTGTTGTTGTGGTTTTGACTCATTGTAAATCACTGATATTAGAGTGGCATTGTTCTGCTTCTTGGCTTGCCGTTGAGGCTGCTGCATCAGGCCTGAGCTGGTGCCCTGAAATCCCTCAGGAGTCCCTGCTTTGCCAAGGGCGAGCTAGCAGAGCTGTAGGAGAGGTGATATGCCTGCCCATCTCTGGATCTTGCTTTGGATTCAGCAGTTTATCTCTGGGTTCTGAGTTTAACACCGATCCAAAGGCTTTTAGATAAAAATAAATGACTTGCTTTGCCCCCCCCCTTGCTGCTAATGTCTTCCTTGACTTTCTTCCTTTTCTGAAAGCCCTTCTTCCTGGGATGGGCACTTCAACAAATACTTTGCTTTCCTTCTTCTCACATGTGTTCAGCTTTCATTCCCCAACTACAGGGAATACTCCTAGGGAGGACTCCAAGTCTCAGACAGCACACTCTTCCTTCTACACCACACACTGCTCCATGGAGACTTAGACTTAAATCACAGTGACAGCAGGAAAGGGTTCCATCTTGGGGTTTGTGAAGACCAAGGGTCTTTGGCAAGTGGGAAAAAGGTGCAGGGCAGGTGGGGCTCCCTTCCCTTCCCATCCAATCAGCCATTCTTTTTTTTTTTTTTTTTTGCCTTGTATGAAAATATATTTTAAAACTATAGTTATTTATATTATCAGCACATTAAGTTGTCAGATAAAGGAAACAGAGTTTAGAAGCAGATGTATATATATATATATGTGTGGAAATAAACAGAAGTCATAAAGGAAAAAATTGAATAAAACTGACAATGTAATATAGTTTATAATGTCTATGACCAAACACAGATACATATAAACATCAATCAGCCATTCTTAATTGTTTTACATATTGAACGTCTATCTAAAATGTTGTTTGGTCAAAGGGCTCATGGCTTAAAACCATGGTTTGAGGAACTTCTGTTCTAGTTCAAATCCTCCAAGGAAACAATGGAGATCAGAATGAAGCCTCATATTCTTCACCCAAGTGGAGTTGTCAAGCTTTCAGCAGATACCATATTATTCTTAATTCTAATTATATTATATTTTAATTCTGAATTGTATCCATGTAGTAGAATTTTTATAGAATTCTGTATAAGTATAGGTATATTTTAACATGTGCACACAACATACACAGTCACACACAATACACACCCACGTATGTATATGTTTAAGATCTGGCTCCAATGCCCACATCTTTAACGAAGCAGTTGGTATCCTCGCATCTGGAAGTAATCTTGCATTGCCTTTTAACATGCTACTTAAAGATTTTTTTTCCTCTTAATTTCCCTCTGCCTTGAATTGTAATTACTTGTGTGTATTTCTCTCCCCTATAAACTCTAAGTTCTTTAAGATTTGAAACTCCGAACTGCTTATCTTTGTAATCTCTGTAACACCTAGCAATGTGCTCTGCACATGCAATGAAGGAATCAGTATTTTATAGTGTAGTATTTTATTATGAAGTCAGAATTTCATGCTTGGGGCTCATAAGTACCTAATTAACTTTTCATAGAGAAAAATGCCTCATGGCTATAGACTGACCATCTACCTCACAGATATATGCTGTTATTCACAAGGTGGGGCAGAGAAAATGGTTCTGAGTGCTCAATACAAATTAATTTCCATCACTGCAAAAACAACTGTAGCTGTGGGGCTTATTATAGGAGGCCAAGAATATTAGTTATAAGGGAGTTCATGGAAATGGGTGTGATGGTTAATTTTAATACATCAATTTAATGCATCAATTTGACTGGGCCCCTGGGTGGCCATGTATTTGGTCAGACAACATTCTAGTTGTGTCTGTGGGGGTGATTTTGGACAAAATTAACCTTTGAATTAGTAGACTGAGTAAAGCAGATGGCTCTCCTCAGTGTGGATGGCCTAAATAGAACAAAAAGTTTGACTGTCATGAATGAGGACTTCTTTGCCTGACTATTGAGTGGGACATTGGTCTTCTTTTTTCTTTCGTTCTTCTTCTGCCCTTCCCCCCCCCCCCTTGGTCTTTTTCTTGCCTTTGAACTAGAACCGAAAAATTGGCTCTTGGTGGTCTTGAGCTTGCCAGCTTTCATACTGGCACTTATACCATCAGCTCTTCTGGTTCTTAGGTCTTCAGACTCAGGCTGAACTACATATTGGTTCTCCTGGGTCTCCACCTTGCTGACTGCAGATCGTAGGACTTCCTGGCCTCTATAGTTGTGTGAGCTAATCCTTGTAATAAACCTCTTTATCTTTATCTCCTATTGGTTCTATTTCTTTTGAGAGCCCTGATCAATACAGATTTTGGTATTGAGGAATGGAGTCTTGCCGTAATGAAAGTATAAAAATATGAAAATAGCTTAAGAACCAGATAGAGGCTGGAAGAATTTTGAGGTGCTTATTAGAAATATGGATGTTAAGTGCATTTCAAATGGAAATGAGAAACATGTTATTGGAAATTGGAGAAAAGACATTCCTTTCTATATATGGCAACAAGTTGCCTGAACTGTGTTCTAGTGTTTTGTGGAAGTTAGAACTTCCAAGTAATGACATTGGATATTTAGCTGAGGATATTTCTGAGCAAAGTGTTGAAGAACTGATTTTGTTCCTCCTGACTTCTTATAGTAAAATGCAAAAGGAGAGAGATTAAATAAAGAAGAAATTGTAATGCAAAAAGTAATCAGAACTTGAAGATTTGGTAAATGCTCAGCCAATCTATATTGCAAAAAATAAGATCATATGTTCTATGTAGAACATCAAGGGTATGTCTGGAGTATCACTCAGTAAAGAATTTATGGGATTATGTGAACAGAAACACTGCCTGTTTGAACCAATGGGAACAGAGATGGGGCAAAATAATGGAAGCTGTCAGACTTCTTGGATTTGACAGGTCAGGACGAGAGAGCTATTCAACAGCAAAGGTGTACTGCTCTTCAAGAAGAGGAAAAGTGGCCCTGCAGGCAATTCAGAGATCATCAGGGTCACCACCTGAGTTTTACCAAGCCTCGGCTTGAAGTCTTGGGGTGGGATCCTGGCTTGGCCTTAGGGGACCAACTTATAATGTTAACTGGTAGCTGCCATCCCAGTGGGCCTAGGGGCAGAGTGTTGAATCAAAGAGGATTATTCATGGGACTTAAGAGCTAATTTGCCTTGCTAGATTGGACCTATGTGATGTTTAGACAAGACTTTGGACTTAAGGCTTTAGAATTGATGCTGGATTGATGCTGGAATGAGTTAAGACTATAGGGACTTTGGGGATGGAATTAATGTATTTTGCATGCCAGAAGGACATAAATTTGGGATGGGCAGAGACAGAATGCTATGGACTTGATTGCATCCTTCTGAAATTCATGTATTGAAATTCTAACATCCAATGCGACTATATTTGGAGATTGGGCTTTTAGGAAGTAATTAGGGTTAAATGAGGTCACAAGGGTGGGATCCTAATATGATGTGATTGGTGGCCTTATGAAAAGACCAAACTCTTGTCCTCTCTCTCCATACACATGCACTAAGGAAAGGCCATGTGAGCACACAGCAAGGACATGGCTGTCTGCAAGCAAGGAAGAGAGATCTCACCAAAAATTGAAGTTACTGGGCTTTGATCTTGGACTTTCCAACCTCCACAATTGTGAGAAAATTAATTTCTGTTGTTTAAGCCACCTAGTCTTTGGTATTTGTTGTGGCATCCTGAGCAGACTAATATGGTGGGATTTCTGCAGATCACTCTTGCATTAATGGCCCAGGGTGGTTAATATGGACTATTGAGTCTTGACAGAACTCAACTCAAATGCTTATTGTTTTGAATTGAATTTATTAAGAGAAGTGTCAAGAGAAAGCAGTCATATGACCAATCAGCCAATGAGAGACATAAGCCTTGGATTGTTTGTATTGTTTACTCCCTAAACTCTCTATGTCAAATCATCTTCTAAAGTGTAATATAATAGGCAGGAGAAATCGTGCATTGAGTAATGTAACTCAACGGATATTTATTGGAAGTCTACTATTTATTAATTATTGAAAGTCTACTATTTATAAAGGTACCTTGCTAAGTCTAAGTAGAAGGTATTAAGACTCCTAAGATGAGGTCTCTACCATCCAAGAAACTACAGCTCCATGACATTCCTGCCTCACCAATTCTTAAACATGTAGGTGGGCATTACCAACTTTTAATGTACTTCAGGTTGAGATTTCCCATCAATCATAACTATTGTTCATCTTCAAGGACCATGGCCTCCCAGAGTCTGTCCCAGTCTGTTATTCATTCTTCCACTCTTCATCCCTGATCTGCACTGTTGGATCTTGGGGAATCACTACATTCCATCTAGCTTTGTTTCTGGTCATCTTAATGACCAGAGAGATGCTAAGAAAAACTCTAAAAAATGGAAAAAGGAGGGATCAGTTCATGGGTTACAAGATTTTTGCATGAAAACTTGACATAATTTAGGTCCTTGTGGGAGATGTTAAAAGGGTGAAATTTAAATTTAACTATATTATAATTTCCTGATAGGCATTAGTGATCATAATGAAACTTCACTTCTAACCAGTGATTATGATTTACAGTGGTAGTACCTTGACCCTACTTAATGGAGGCATTCGTTGTGCTTCTTTGCTGTTCCCCACATTTCCTCATCAACAACGATATATGAACAATAGTCCATTTTAGCTTTCAGGTTTGGTATTACTCTGCTCATAAAGGATGAGACTTTGTCAGTTTGCTTTGAAATCTAGTACCTATCTCATGGGGAGTTTCGAGGGCCAGGGATATCTTTTGACTTTCCCACATAAAGATATAGAAAGAACTGGCCTTTGTTGTTGACACCATCTATGCCTTTCTACCATAGTGGAAAAGGCTGTAATTTTTAAATTTGTGAGAAAATTGGACATTTGTGGGTTAATTGGCAATATTTGCATGTGACAATTAGTCTCATTATGCTCCAATTGTATTAATTAAACTCTGTCCTGGAGAGTAGGCATTCACTCATTTTTCTTCCTTGTATCCCTCCAAATGTGCATCTGCAGCCTGCTTCCCTGTGGTTTTGTGAGCACATGGGGCAGGGTCCATATTCTCTCATCCTTTTATGCCCAGCACAGTATTGGCATATCATAAGTGCTTATAAATGTTTGTTGAATTGAATCAAACACGTAGAGACACAGTTTGGAAAATCAATGATGGTAACTCCAGTGGCTTTTAGACTCATTCTCCATGTCAAGCCAGTGCTTACATTTGCTAGTCCACACACATGCTTTGTACGCCTTCCCATTCCCATTTATTTTTATTGATTAGCAAAATAAATGAGACAATAATCTACATGCAAGGTGAGAGATGGGAGAAAGGAGGAAACTTATATTTCAATGCCAGGCACAGGGTAGGAACTTTCACATATGTTGTCTTGTGTTATCACTAAAAGCATTTTTCCCCTTGGCCCAGCAGGTTGATTTCAACAAAAAGCCAGCTGAACCAAAAAAGGGACTTGCAACTTGACTTGCTGGAAATCCCAAAAGGCATCAGGTGCTGCTGAAGGGGTTGATAAAAAATGGTTTTAACAGAAGTCCTTCTTTGTGGCCTCATCACTAAATCATTACCTGCTGAGAAAACAATTTGCTAGATGATATACTTACAGTGAGCCATACTGAACTACCAAATCCTTATTATTCCTTACTTACTCCCAGTCAACTGCTACTCACTTGGACAAGGTAGCTGTTTCTTTTTTTTTTTTTTTAATATTTTTATTTATTTTTGAGACAGAAAGCACAAGCTGGGGAGGGGCAGAGAGAGAGGGAGACAGGAACCAAAGCGGGCTCCACGCTGACAGCAGAGAGCCCGATGCGGGGGCTCGAACTCAGGAGCCATGAGATCATGACCTGAGCTGAAGTCAGACGCTTAGCCAACTTAGCCACCCAGGTGCCCCAGTTCTTTCTGAAGGAGGGCTGTATGTGAGGTAGAAGAGGCAACTTCTTTTAAAAGGAGATAAAATAAATAAATAAACAAATCGTGGTAAATGTGATCTTAAAACAAAATGTGATTGCAGATAGTAAATAGTTGCCTTCCATTCCTGGTAGTGAATATTAATGCAGTGCTTTTTCATACACACATGTATTAAATGAATGTGATCTTGTTACTTTCTGGTAAAGACTGTCACTTGGTTATTTTGAATTAGCCATGGCCTCTCCAGGACTACCTTAGTAAGGGCCAAGATATAAGAACACATAGAGGTCAAATAATATCCACTGAAGGGCAGTTCATCTCTAGTTTGTCAGGTGCTGGGAGACTTTATTGTAGAGACAAAAGAATTCCAACCCAAAGACTTGGCTGATAACATTTGCCAGAGTAAGTTACAGAATAGAAAGATCAGTGTTCAGCAAGAATAGGGAGAGCATAAACATTTGTCACATGGCTAGCTTGGTCTTTCCACCTTCTAAAGAGGTAAGTGTATTAGTGGTTGGTTTCCTAATAAATTATACAACAGGATGCTCCAGGGGGTCCATTTCCTGAAGGTGATTGCTCAGCATCATGGAGCACCAAGCACTGTTAGCACCATTAAAGGTCTATCAGGATGGTCCAGTGGTCTAAAAATGCTACTCACATATTCCTTGGAAACGCATTAATTCAGCCTGAGAAGAAGCAGAGCTTTGCACCAGACGGTTGATGCACTTTTATACCATCCCTTTTTCTCGCTTCTTCTAAGAGAGCTCTTCCTACCTTCTGCAGATCCAGGTGATGGGTCCATATTGGGTGGTTTTGAATATTTTGCAGGCTACATTCCTTATTTGTTTCATTTATGGATTTTAGAGGAAAAACTACTTTCTCCTTAACTGTGGCTTATTGACTTGTTAATACATATAATGAATGAGGGAATGTGGACCATGGGGCAACCATCCCCAGCTGGGAAACAGCAGCTCCTCAGAGTTCTTGCAATAATAGTTACCAACTACATCACCACTGAGGGATTTTTCATCCTGTCTTACTTAAACTCCAGCTATTTTGTCACCTGAAATTTTAAAAAAATAGTAACACTACACAAGGGTGGTATGAGTAATAAATATCATGATTAAAGGTGCTAGCCCTGTGCCTGACACCTTAGTGACTACTCAGTAAATGCTAGTTGAATTTGGATTCCTCCGCCCTCCCTGAAGAGTCACCTCATTAAAGCATTGTAGCTTTGGTTAGAGTATAATAGGTATTTTTTATCGTGTTCATTTGTTAGCTCAATCCCTCACCATCTGTGTTCTTTGTCTATCTGCCAGCCTAGAAAAATCCTCTTCTTGTCTCTAAATGATGAGTTCAGTCTTTTTAGATAACACTTTTGATATTTTGGGCTGTATTAAGGTGGAATGCTATAGAGTATTATTTCCAAGAAATAGTGTCTTATCTAGGTGATTAAGATCTTTTGTGTTCTGTAGGTGAGCTTGCTGGTCATGGTGAGAGAGAAGACAATGTGCTCTTCTGCCCTTGTGCTATCTTTGGCTAGCAGAGCAAATGGGAAATCCAGAGCTGGTGGGGACAAAGCCAAAGTTGCAAGTATGTTAGATTTACTGAGTAGGCACATGTTGGTTCAGCGTCCATAGCCAGCCTGCAGTAAGTAGAATTAGAATACTCAGCAGGGACAAGTTTGTTCTTTGGAGAAATTTGTTAAAGAAGGAGTTCTTTAAACTGTTGTATCCAGTTTACACCCTGGGGGATTTGAAAGTCCTTTTCCATGCACCTCTTCCCCTCCCCGTGGTGCTTATATTCCAGTAGTATTTACAACACCTTAAGGTTGCTTGCACTTGTAGATTCATTGGTTCTTACGAAAAAAAGAGTCTTGATACATACAGGGGGAAAGCCTACTAGGGGGCAGCTGCCCCATAGTAAGGTAAGAGAAGAGACTGTAGAAGCCTTGGGGTACAACATGTTAGCAGCTATTCTTCCAGTGTGGATTCAAGATTCTGGATCTTCATGGCCCAACAGGGTAACAACCTTTTCCCTATGCCCAAGAAGGTTGATTAGGTTTTCACAGTGGGTGGTGGAAAGAAATAGGCAAGTTTATTCAGTGATTTTAAGAACATTTACATTTGATCTAGCTTTAAAGTGGAGTTAAGTTGCCATCTCACAATTATTATTTTTCCCAGCGTGACTCATATTCTAAAAGTCAGCTTCACTGTGCAGGGAATAAACTACATTCCCTATTCCCTGATGGCTCTCTTTATAGTGCAGAGGATCCCAGAAGCTTTGGGCTGGAAGAAACC
Organism: Cryptoprocta ferox; assembly: GCA_028646485.1. Lineage (NCBI taxonomy): Eukaryota > Metazoa > Chordata > Mammalia > Carnivora > Eupleridae > Cryptoprocta > Cryptoprocta ferox. The sequence continues at coordinate 30,535,854 of CM053562.1, forward strand.
AGCTGGGAGCTTCTAGTCTCTGGATTTTACAGGGGGCCTTGGAGCTGGTCTGTTATAGTGTTAATATGATATTGAACCACCGTGGCTCCCTTGCAGTAGAGGACAGTTAGACGTGCATGTAACTAAGGGAGATGAGCATAGCTGGGAAGAGGATGAGGCATAAGCTAATGAATCTCTTACATATTTAAATAGTATTTAACAGGAAACAGCCCCATGTGTTGTTGGCCCATTACTGACTAACCATTTTGGGGGTCCAGATTTTGAACTGTTTTGTAAGTAGCAAGGACAGATTTTTGCAGATGCTAATGCTGTCTTGCCTGAGCTCCTTATTTACTGGCCCACATTTGCAGGACAGCTGTCCTGGTGTCCATTTACGGGGAGAAAGGTAACAGGCCAACACAGGATTCAAAACCACGAGTTTGTCGTCATTAGGAGAAGTGGGCTTACCAATGGTGTAAATCATGGCATCCTTCCTCCTGATGGTTTTGGTGAGCTTGTGGTTTCTTTGAGTTTTGTTATTTAAACTGTAACAGGGAGGCAGCTGTAAGTTTAGGGGACTTCAGGGGTCTTTTGTGTCTGAAATGATAGCTCCACAGAGAACTCTGAGTATTGGCCCAGACCATCCCCTGGCCTCTGTATCATCTCTTGAAAACAGAGCATCTCTTGAAACAGCAGCATCTCTGGAGAAGACTCTGAACTTGATTTTGCAAATTGCTAGAAGCAAGTTCTTCCCAATATCTCATCTCAGGCCCACCTGGTGTGATGTTATTATTTCCATTTTGTCCTTTCCTGATGGGGTGCAGGGGAGAGCCCCATTACACCTGAGTGTCCTTCCTTGCCTGGGGTGTGTATGCAAACGATAGTGTGAAACAGCACCAACCAGTTCTGGTTGTCATAGTGTAGGTTTTTTTTCCCCCTTGTTTTCTTTTCTCTTGTCCTTTATATTTTCTTTTCCTGGCCCTTCATTTAACTCTCTTAAAGACTGGAAATACTCAGGAGAATACCTACTGGGGATTTTGTTTCTGGTTTTTTGTTTTGGATCTAGGCTGCTTTTTGTGAAAGTAAAACTGCAGAGCCATTCTCTACAGTGTGTACAGTGCGGAGTGTAAAGTGCCCTAATGCAATGAATGCTATAGATAAGAGACATCTGTTCAATGACCCATGTTGTCATAGACTGAGAAAGATATGTGTTCTGATATTTCCTGGAGAATCTTCAGAAAACATCAGAACACACACACACACACACACACACACACACCCCTCACTCTCCCAGCCCTGGTTGCTTATTCATGGGTCGGGGCCCCTTCCTTTATTCCAGGTAGATCTTCCTTTAGACTGGCTGTCCCCAGATTCTTTATTTGTACCAGGAAAGATAGAATCCAGCCTACAAGTGCCAAGGCAATTTCTTCTACTATGAATACAAACTATTTTCTTTGAGGTCTATCTTCTGAGTTTTAAAAGATATCAGAATATTTCTAAATGAAATTAAGTAGGCTATTACTTTAAAACTGGAGTCTAATTTGACATAGATATTTTCTTACAGCTCTCAAGGGACTTTCCTTACTGTAAACCTAAAAAGACTTTTGAAAATGTTAATTTTTAAGATCGTAGACATCACTCTTCTTAATGCTTTTCAGGCACTAGCTCATGTAATCCTCTCAATAATTTTGTTGATTACATGCTCTTGTTATCCCCATCTTCAGATGTAGAAACTAAGGCCTCAAGGGGCTAAATCATTTTCCCAGAATTGCATTGACAGTGAGGTCTAAGGCAAAGGATTCATTTCTAGGTTCTTGAACTTCCCACTGCCTTATGTGGCCTCTTAGTCCTCAGTGTCATGTGAGAATCCTGAGTTTTTGAGCAATTAAGTGACTTGATTCTGGTTCCCCAGCCTGAAGTATCAGAATAAAATTTAACTTTTTTTTCCTTTTCCTTTTATTGGTTTTTCCCTCCTATGTCATGGGTCTCTAGGTCAATATTTTAGTGAGCTCAAAGCATTCACCACATCTCTATTGTGTTCCATGTGCTGCAGTAACCTTTGGTGATACAAAGATAATGAACTTCCTGCTCTTAAGAATTCACAATCTGAGTTTGGGGCGTTATACAGATAAAAGCACAGTGACAAATGCAAGCAGTATGATAAATGTTCTAATAGGGCTAAGCACAGGGTGTTTGGGGAACATAGGGGATGGGTGGCTAACCCAGCCTAAGGACTGTCCAGAAAAGCTTTGTAGCGGAACTGAGTCTCTAGGAAAGAATGGGAGTTAGTTAGATTGAGACCAGTCAGATTGAGTCCGAAGAAACACCTTGTACAAAGACCCAGTCATATTTGAAAACATGGAGTCTTTGGGTACTGCCAAGAGCTTCTGTGTGACCTTGGGTTTAGAAGGAAAGAAGCCAGAGAGACGAACAAGATTTAAATCACAAAGAACACTGTAAGTCATGGTAAGCAGTGTTGGCTTCTGCAGTTGGCTGGGTATCATTGAAGGATTTTAAGCAGGTGTTGTAGAGAATGGGCTAGAATAGATGAAGTAAGCTTGGAGGCAGGGAGACCCACTTAGTAGGCTATTAGAATTGTCTAGATAAGAAATGATGAGGGTCCTGACCTCAGGCAGAGGCAGTGAGTCAAGCTTTTCCTGTCTCCCCAGGATATGCTTAATTGATTTATTTGTTGCCTTCAGCAGCCAGCATGTCTGCCTGGCTGTCTGTGTTGTCACCAGACTTCATCCCTTGTCTTTGTAGCATTTGCCTTTCTTTGCCTTTCTGTCCTGTGATTCATGTATTATCTCTCCTCTGAGACCTCAGCTCCTTGGGGGCAGCAGTGTATCTTTCTTATCTTTGTTTTTGCTGTACTGTGCCTGGGACATGTTCTTCAAGTTTAGTATAGCTATAGTCTAGAGTCCTTTTTGAGAAATAGTAGGAAGAAGGAGTTGTTGGAAAGGAAGGGTCAGGGAGGAGAATTCTTCCATGCTACAATAAATTGAGGGATAATGATGGACGAGAATTTTGTGTGACTCCACTTGGACTCTGCCAAAGGGCATCATCAACCTTCTTCTGGGACATAAGGTAATTTCCTGGCAGGCTTATTATTTACTCTTATTATGTTACACAACGTATGTGCCATCTCTTAGAAATAAATGAGACCTCAACATAAATAATTAGAGATAAGAATAGCATCTGTTGTTTTATTGCCTATGTTCCTAAGTATACACCTACCCTCTACATTGTAAGTGAAACCCTGTGCTGTTTCCTATAAATTCTGTGGGAGATGGCCATTTAGTTCAGAGGCCTTCAAAATCTCTTTATCTTAAATACAAAGCCTATATGGAAGCCCAATATAGAAATCAAATTTTTACAAAGAGCTGCTCTTGTTGAAGCCAGATCCACGTTTGGGGTCCTGAAGCCTTGTCTAGTCGCTCTCTTTGTCATCCCATCTGTACCTCCAAATAAAGGGACTGTAAAAATCACTACTTAAGAACATCAATATTTCCCCTCTAACCATTCCCTTTGATCAATTTCTCTTAAGTTACATGTGGTTTTTCACAGGCACTTGGTGGTTTTGTTTTTATGGTCTCAGATACTCTACTACTTTTTGGACCCTTGTGTCTACCAAGAAGAGAGAGATTTGGCCCTTCTTCTGCCTACCCCCACTTCCCTCCTCCCAAGTTCTTATAAACCATTCTTCAGCATTTACTGGAAGCTAATCTTGCACCTAGCAGTAAAAGCCTACAAAGACCCTACATCAGAGGCAATCACCATTTAGATGAAAAGATTTCTTTGTAAGGGTGTTAAGGAGGTAATGCTTCCCTTGAATTCACCCAGTGTATCATTCTGGTTAAAATTTAATTAGGGATGCCTGGGTGGCTCAGTTGGTTAAGTGTCCAACTTCAGCTCGGGTCATGATCTCACAGTTTGTGAGTTTGAGCCCCGCATCAGGCTCTGTGCTGACAGCTCAGAGCCTGGAGCCTGCTTTGGATTCTGTGTCTCCCTCTCTCTCTTGCCCCACCCCAACTCGCTTGCTCTGTTTCTCTCTCTCTCTCAGAAATAAATAAACATTAAAAAATTTTAAAAAAATTAATTGTATCTCACGGAGTTATGGCACACATGAGTGTCTTTTGTGGCCTTCATGCTTTAACTGACTATGTTAAAATTACTACTTGGCTTTGTGGAATAATAGGCTGAACTCTGTCCTAAAGATTTTTCAGGGTTACTGGTAGGCTTAGAGAGGAAACAGACCTCAGCTTGTTTGTGCCTACATGTGAAAATATAGTCATTTAGTTGTCTTGAACATACACAGAAAAGATTTGCATGAAATTTGGTAAAAAATTACTTTATTAGAAGAAACGAAGGGAGTTCTACGGGTGTGAGTTTTTAGGGACTCTGCTGAAGATAATCAGCCATTTCTCCCATTCTGTTCTCAGAAGACTTTCTTTACCACTCATATACAGAAGCTCATCAAGGGGTGAGGCAAGGGGCTCACTGTCAGCCATGCAAGGTCGTGTTGGAGTGAATTCTTTCTTTATAAAAAAATTTTTAATTAATTTAATTTAATTTAACTTTTTACAGCAGACTCCACACCTAGCATGGAGCCTGATATGGGGCTTGAACTCAAAACTCTGAGATCAAGACCTGAGCTGAGATCAAGAGTAGGACGCTTAACTGATTGAGCCACCCAGACGCCCCTGGAATGAATTTTTTCCAAAAAAATAGTTGTAAAGATGTGCCCAACTTGAGAGGTTGGGTTTATAAATACAACATATTTAGTAATTGTCAGCTCTGTGTAGGGTGATTATTCACTTTGGAAAAGGTCTTTGCAAGTAAGTATGTTTACCCAAATTCCTAAAAATAGCCCTCTCTTAGTGCTTCCCAGAGATTGTTTACAGAGTCTCGAGTAAGGAGAAGAAAAACTTAAAGCCAAGATGTTTAGGAATCTGCCGGCTCTTAGAAGAATAATCTGCAAGCATGATAAAGAATCTCTGAAATGGTTTAAATTCCTCAAATTCATCTTATACATACCTTTTTTTTTCTGAGAAATGCAACACCCATTGAATAATTTGCCTAAAGAATATATTGACAGTAATTTGCTGATATTTTATTTTCTGTGTAAAATATAAGACATTTCAGTGAATGGAATGAAATCTGCCGCCCCATCTGAGGTGGCTTCCAGAGCTGAGTGAATGAGAAGAAAAGGTTCTGCCTACCAAGCAATGAGGATTGAACTTTCTTTCACTTTGATTAATGTCAGTTGTAATCTCTGAAGGGAGGTGCTTACCTAGGATTGTTATTCTCCTCCAGAAATGATTATCGTCTTCTCAGAAGATTACTTCTTGTTACCTTCTCCTAGAGGGAGACCAAATAATGCTGGTTGTACTTAAAAATATTTATGTTTGAGTTTTTCATGTGCTTTTACACAATTTTAATGTAGGGATATCTGATATAATTAAAAGCCACAAATCCTCAAAGCCAACAACAAAAAATTATAACAGTCGGAGAAAAAAAGTAAATGTGAGAAGACTCTAGATTGGGAAAATGGGCTCATCAGATTATACCAAGATACTTGGAATATTCATTTGAGCTTTAAATATTTACAGAGTACCCAGCACATGCCAAAAATGTATAGGCTAGGTTAGGTTTAAAGAGAGGATTATCAAATACCTGAGGAGGATCAGATAAGGGGCTATGGTCTTTTGGGCAGACCTTGCCAGGAATTCCCTGTTTTAGTACACTATAGGAATTTGGCAAATTGGGACATATTCAGAGAGAACTGGCTGCATGGAGAAGGCTCTGGAAGCCATTTTAATTGAGAAACTATTGAACAAACAAGAGCAGTTACCTGGAGAAGGGAAGATTTTTGGTAAAGAGATCATGAAAAATGTTTTAAAATCTTCACTTTTCAGTATGATAGGCACTAACCACATGTAGCTATTTCAATTTAAAGTAATTAAAATTAAGTAAAAATTTAAAGACTAGTTCCTCAGTTACACCTACACATTTCAAGAGCTCAGTAGCCACATGGAGCTAGTAGTTACCATATTGGCCAGTGCACAGATATAGTAGTTTCCATCATTGCAGAAACTTTTATTAGATGCTACTGCTCTAAATACCTGAAGAATTTCATGTAAGGCAAAGAGCAGATTCATCTTGAATATCTCCAGAAGGTATAGTTATGCCCAATGGAGAAGAACTAGAGAGGAAGTTTTTCCAACAATTAAGTTTGGTCAGTAACATAAGAAGCAGAGTAGGAAGTTCTCTAAGAAGGGAAATACTGACTCTTGGTGACCCTTGTCAAGGTTGCTGTTGCAGGAAGGATGACTAGGTGAGTTTTGCAGCTTCCAAGGTAGAGACTTTGTCTGCCTGTCCATGTCAGCCCCTAAGCCACAACCCACCCAGCCTACTCAGGCATCTGTTAGGCACTTCCTTTGTTGTTTGGTCTTAGAAAGTACTTCATCATCTGGCTGAGACTAATTTCAGTTCCCTCTCTCTGTTCTGTCATAATCTGATTTGAACCCTCCTTGGGAAAGCTGGTAATTTATAAAGCGTATTAAAAGCTTATTTCTCAATGAAATTATGTCTAGAAATAACTTATATCTGGAAGTGCCAAAATGGAGATATATTTTCTGAATATAAATTTGGATGGATGATGGTTGGGGATAATGAAAAGGCATTGTCTTCTAACCCTGCATAGGCTTGAATTATCCAAGGTCCTGTATATTCAAGTACTTGAACTTAAGTAGAGTGAATCATCAATTAGAAGTTGGCAACAATAATTTCTTTGGATAAGCCACAAAGTAAATAGTTCATCTATGAGTTTGGAGAGGTCTATATTTGTAGGGTATCTTTACAGCAAAGTCATCCTTCCTCAAATGCTTGGTCAAACTTACAGGTATTTATAATTAATTTAATTACAATTAATTAATTATAATTAATTTAATTACAATTAATTAATTATAATTAAGTATTTATAATTAATAGGTATTTATAAAGTTCTTTAGTAGCTTTTAAAGAGACTGCCTGATAACTCATAATTATTTCTGGAAATCTAAAACCAGGGTAGGTTACCTGAGCATATTCCTTGACTGAAGCTTGATGGTGTTGCCTTGTATAAGAATCTTAACTCTGGTCAAGGCTGGGCAGGTTTATTGGTCTTTTGTAGTTCTGAAATGATGCTCTCAAACTGTCTGAGAGTATCAGAGGAGGAAAATGACACACATTACATACATTAGAATTGTCTCTCCAAGAGGTCAAGAGAAGAAGACTTGTAGTTCTGTAAAGTCTGGAAGACAGATTGTGGCCCAAACACCTCAGTTATCTTGGATTGACTTTGTCACTTTTCAAACTCTCAATAGGAAATCATTGTCTACTTTTTTTTTAACCTTAGTTGTTTATCTTTAAATGCCCTTTAATTTGTTCCTTTGAGTGGTGTAAATAGCTGGTCCCTCTTCTTTCTTTCTCCTCTCTCATTCAACACAGAATCTGGCTTACTCTTATTCAATGGATGGTGTTAAAATATACTCTAGGCAAGTGTTTTATCATTGACATATCATTGACATATTCCAACTCACCCTGTGCTTGAAGCTCAGGTATTATTTCTGTGCCCTGACCCTCCAAAGAAATGTCTCTTCAAGGCAAAAACAGGTGGATTTATTTGCCAGAACTAAGTTTCTTCAGGAAAGTGGCCTGGTTTGATGTGGCTACAGTGAGAAAGGAGCTCTTAACTATGTCTTCATATTGTCAAGAAGAAGCTCTCATGGGCAGTGATGCTTAAATCAAACTAAAGAATGAGTAGGAGTTTGTGGCATGGATGAGGGGAGATAGCATTCCAGGCAGTGGGAAAGGCCCATAGAAAGGGAGAGAAACCACAGAGCCTGAGATATTTAAAGGAAACTCAGGGATGATTCTGTGAAAATAACTAGTGGGAGAATCATTAATTTATTAGCAAATATTTATTAAACTCCCAGATGTGCTAGACACCGAAGATATATTGGTGGATAAAAGAATGATTCCTGTCCCTGTGGAACTGATATGTTAGTGAGAAGAGTCAGACAGTAATCAATACCTACAATAATAGTATTAAATTAGTTATTTCCAAAGAGAACAACCCTTGATACATGATAAGGGCTACATGAGTGTTTGATTGATAAACCAAATAATTTTATGTGTTTGCTAGACAGCAGTAAGTTCTGTGGGGGTGGAGGGGTAGGGATCACAGAATTTGGTAAGGAAAGTTGGAAGCACCAAAGAGAGGTATTATGAATGGGTTGTAATGTTACACCCTCTTTGTGAAACCTTTTGGAAAAAGTACCATTGAACAAAGACTTAAAAGAGGTACAGAGTTCACAGTACAGTTATTTTGGTAAAGAGCCTTCATGTGTATGTAATAACCCTTGCAAAGGCCCTAAGGCAGGAGACTGTCTTCAGGAAACAGCAAGGATGCCAGGGTGGAGGAATGAGGTTGGGGAGATGAGAGGGGACAGGCAGAAGGTCATCATAAAGGCTCCTAGGTCATCATGAGGACTTCTGGGTCATCATTAGGACTTCTAGGTCATCGTAAAGACTTTGGCTTTTATTCTGAGTAAGATGAAGAGTCATAGGAATATGATCTGACTTAAGTTTCAGGAGGTCAGCCTGGCTGCTCTGTTGAGAACAGACTTTAGGGGAACAACATTAATGGTCACATGAAGCCACTTAGTGTACCAACCTATGAAGGGCATTATAATAGCCCTAGGAATTTTATAAGAAAGACATTGTTCCTACCAAAACTCACTTTAGGGAAATAGTGTACATAGGAATGAAACTTAACACAGGGATGTGTTTGGTTGGGTAACAAAGATATCCACTGAATGCCTTCTGAGGACAATGTGTCCAGTTAACTGCATGCCTTTTCTTTGCTGAGTGAGAAACTATAGTTTTCTATCAGAGTTGAATGTTAGAACCATGGAGGAGAAGCTAAATGGGTTTTCCTTCCCTACTTCCCTCCACTGAGAGCTCATTCTCTCCGTAGACTAGGGTTCTTATTGAATCAGACTACCCAGAGAGCCCTGTGTTTGAGTCCCACCACACTAAGGAGAAATGCAGGGGCCAGATCCTAAATGACCTTGAATGCCCTTTGTAACATACGTAGGAACATAAGCCACATACATTTCCATGAAGACCTTTCTTTCCAGACCCTGTAGGAGGATGTTCTGTTATTTCATGCTGGGAGCAATTTTATTCCACTCTTCAGTAATAATGATTCTTGTTCATTGTTATTCAGAAAGTTACTGCAAATCAATCCTGAATGTGCCTGCTCTTGAACAAAGGGGTTTAGCTGAGGACGGGACAGAAGATTAGCTGTCACTGTCCTAAAAGATGTGGACTCTACCGGGGAATGCATCCCTACAGATCTTTGACATAGATGAGTAGTTTCCAAAACCCATATTTAGAAAGGATGGTCTTGGGCACTACATAATGATAAGGAGTTCAATTCTTCAAGAAGATATAACAACCTTAATGTGTATGTGTTTAACAACAGAGCATCAAACTATATGAGGCAAAAACTGATAGAACTGCATGGAGAAATAGATGAATCCACTGTCATAACTGGCAACCTCTACACTCCTGTAACAAAAATGGACAGAGCCAGCAAGCAGAAAATTAGGACAAAGTTGAACTCAACAATGCCATCAGTCAACTGGATATGATAGACATGTATAGACTACTTCATCCAACAATGGCAGAATATACATTCTTCTCCAGCTCATATAGAACATTCACCAAGGCAGACCCCATTCTGGCCATAATGCACATATTAACAAAATTAAAAGAAGAGAAATCAAACAGTGTCTTGCTGTCAGACCACAATGGAATGAAATTAGAAATCAACAAAAGAAAGATAACTGGAAAATCCCTGAAAGAAAAATTTAAGCATCAACAACCTACTTTAATTCAGCATGCTTTGTCGAGTGCCTGCATCATGGCAGGTCCCCAAGGACAAGAACCATGGCTATGTCCTTGGTGCACTCATTCCCTGACTCCATGATCTGTCAGTACTTGTATAGAAAATAACTAAGGATTTAGCAAAATAATAAAAATTACCTGGAGTTCATAATGTACTGGCAAGAGGTGGGAGTGGGGTAGCCAGATATCCTGACAATGATAACATATTCCATAAGTGCTCTGAGATCTAGATGTTACTATGAAAACATTGAGGAGGCAGTCATTATTAGTTTCCAATCTGTTGCTTTTGTTTTATTATGTTACATCCTTTGCCTGTTTCTCCTTGTATCACATTGTGAGTTCCCGTGTCTGTTATTTTCCTCATATTGTAGTACATGGAAGTAGGGGCTTACCAGGGACTCTTGATGAAGTAATGATAACTACCATCACTTACTGAGCTCCTCCATCTTCACAAACATTTTCTGTTAATCCTCCGAGAGCTTATTGAAGCAGGTGTTATTTACTCCATTTTACAGATAAGAAAGTGAAAAGGGCTAGGATGTCCAAAGTAACCAAGCTATGGTGATGACCATTGGAGCTAGTTTGTGAATGCAGATATGTATGATCTAAAACCATGCTTTTAGCCACCACTTTGGTCTGAATCATACCCTTGTAGTGTGACTGTAAGAAGATAATTTAATATGTCCACCTTTACAGTTTTTCTTTGGGAAAATGGCAGTAATTCTTCCCTGCCTATTTCGGTTGAGATATTCAAATGTGAGCTGTAATGTACAAACATAAGGTATTGAAATAATGACCTGTTTGCTCTGTAGTACAGTGGCTTTAGCATAGAAATTGTCTTACTCATCTTTGATCTTCCTGGTTCTCCACCCAAATCCTTGAAAATTAGTAGTACTTGTTAATCTCCGTTGCATGATAGAATTACGTGTTAGGGAGAGATTACATAGTCATGAAGGGTTTTGCAAATGGATATTTTTAAAAGGTTGGAATCATATTTATGAAATTGAAGAAGGTAAATTTATATTCTCCCCAGGTTTAAGAAACAAACTCTTTGATGGGGAATGTGTTTCCCACCAGACTCCGAGTTGCCACGTGCCAACTCTGCAGGCCCCAGGCGGACTTGGCGATGGTGCTGCCTAGGCCCTGTGCCTACACAGCATGGTCAGGAGGGATAGGTAATTGCTCACTGGGCTCTGCACACAAAGGCACATTTTGCAACGCTGCTTTTTGCACATTGTCAGTTGGAAATGTAACTTTCAGAGCAGAAGTCATTTTAGTTTGTATGTATTCAGAGTGACTGCAGAATTGCTGTAGCAGATAATTTCATGGTGAGAGAAAAAATACTTCTTAGACATTCTCAACTGAAATCCTGGAAGCTGAACTAGAGGTTGTCAGCTTTTTCTTTCTATGACTGTTCTCCCTTTGAAAAGACAGAAGAGAAAAAGTAATCCTTAAGTTCTTCCCAGGAGGGATAAGATGCCATGACCTCTACATTGTTTGACCTTTTCAGTGGACTCTTTTCTAGTTGGTTTTATTGTCTAAAATGAGTTGGGATCTTGTGAGATTCCATCTTTATTATTTTCACCTTATTCTTGTGGACAGCATTACTCACCCCATAGGGAACCGTCTTGTGAAGTCATAGCGTAGGGATATGGGTGTAGGAGAGGGGGTATAGGAGGCTTCCCAGAAACCCATCGTTGCAAGTAGAAAACAGCTCAGAACACACCTACTGATCATGGGTCTGGAGCATCTCCACAAATAAAAATAGCATATGTGCTCTTGTCAGTTCGCTAATTCAGTGCTTCTCAAGCTATCTGTGATAACTAGTTTTTGATTTCTTTTTGTTTTTATTTTTTTAATGTTTTATTTATTTTTGAGAGAGAGAGAGACAGCATGAGCAGGGGAGGGGCAGAGAGAGAGAGGGAGATACAGAATATGAAGCAGGCTCCAGGCTCTGAGCTAGCTGTCAGCCCAGACCCCGACGCGGGGCTCAAACCCACGAACCATGAGATCATGACCTGAGCCGAAGTCAAAGGCTCAACTGACTGAGCCACCCAGGCGCCCCTAGTTTTTGATTTCTTAAAATAGCCAATCCATCTCAGACTAATACTTTTGTCAAAATAAGTTAAATTTGGAAAAATTAAATTTTAAAAAGATGAATAAAATACAATCCCTAATTTTTAAATTAGATTCAACAGACATAAACATTTATTTCAGTAAACATATTCAGAACAAACATAGAGAAAAAGGAAAGAAATTACAAACACTGTGCAGATCTTCTATTTGACATGCACATGCTGGTGATTAATATAAAAAATTCCTATTACACTCATACTTTTGTCATTCCACAATCATAATTAAACAAAGTTATGAATGAAAAAGCAATTCCTTCTATTAAATGCACACTTTGAATGAACACCATGAATAAATGAACTTCCTTCTTGCTTGTTAATTTCTTGAATCTAGGTTTGGATTGACAAAAATGGTATTCTCAGGGGATAGATGATGAAGCCCAAACGAGTGCATTAAGGACACAAGCCATAGTTTAGGCACACAACAGAAGCATGCTGAATTAAAGTAGGTTGTTGGCAACTAGATGATCCTTTCTGATACATAATTCTGGGAACTACTCATCCATGTCAGAGACTGTGGGGGTCCACTCCCAGGTAGAGTCCACATCTTTTAGGATGGCCACAGCTAATCCTCTGAGCCATCCTCAGCTAAACCCCTTTGTTCAATAGCAGGCACTTTCAGAATGATTTGCAATGACTTTCTGAATAACAATGAGCAAGAACCATTATTACTGAAGAGTGGAATAAAACTGCTCCCAGCTTGAAAGAATAGAACATCCTCCTATGGGGTCTGGAGACAGGAAAGAAAGACCTTCTTGGAAGGGTATGTGGCTTATGTTCCTAGGTATTAAATGCCTATATGCACACTAAATGCCTAGAAGGGCATTCAAGGTCATTTAGGATCTGGCCCCTGCATTTGTTCTTAGGGTGGTGGGATTAACATACAGGTTCTCTGGGTGGTCTGATATAATGTTCACAGGAATAAAAAAAGAGACTCTCGCTAATTTAGCATTGCTCAGAATATTCATTTGTAATTTTTATCTGAAATGAAGCAAGTGGTGTTTTGTGTCCAAATTCATCTTCAGTTCTTCATCAGTAGCCAGTTCCAAAAATGTTAGTTAAATTTAAATTGTCTTTTGATGAAAAAATGAATCCACAGAATTGTGTGTGTGTATGTGTATATGTATACATATAAACTTAAAAAATAAATTCAAAATGGTCTCTCAAATTCAGAAAATATTTGGTGATAACTTTTTTCAGATATGCTATATCAACATCATCACCTCCTCCACTGATTTTTTGTTAAATTCTGGAACATGTTGTAAACTATGGAAACTGTTGTTTTAAGTATCCACCTTTTATATTTGGTCTTCAGTCTTACCTGTCATTGCAAAATATGTTCCTCGTTTACATGGAAATATTAGGATCATTGAAATAACAAGGACAGACAAAGAAACAAGTATAGATGTGTAATTTACATCCTTGTGAAGTTGAGACCAAGGTGGCAAAACACTAAGAATTCCTTCTGTACTTAAGACATTATTGACAAAACTTTTCTCCTTGGTAACTATCAAACATCATCATGCAATGCTGTTGATTATTATTAGCTTCCCTCTCAATAATTTATTGAGTAATCACAAATTTAACCTATTTACCTTTATGTAATTTACAATTTTTACTGTATCACCAAATACAGTATTTCCTTTAGCTGACTTCTTTTTGAAGCAAGTCTTTCTCAACAAAGGCAGCAATGCATTAATTTATTTACACTCTGGTGAAAATTTATGAACTGGGTAATTCCAGTATGTTTTCTTATCTTTTCAGCTGTGCTATCCGAACATACTCTACATAAAACTTAAACTCCAAAGCACATCTGTTGACAATGTAATTTTTCTTAGCTTTATACTTTTGAGAGCTAGTTGTGTCTGTTGGCAATGAGCATGAAAAAAACAAAAAGAGACTCGTTCTTCATATCACTATCATGCTCAGATCATCTATGTACTGAAAGATTGCTCTTAGGTCTTAGTATTGGTGTACTCAACACGTTGCAATGGGAAACACTTTGCTTGCTTTATTTGGTCTATGAGTTGGTGTTTTGTATAATTAGCCTGGCATGTTACTCTGTGATATCATTTGAAAGTGGTATTGGAGCCTACCTTCTTTACCACAGATTCACCCAACATTTCCAAGTAAATACCTCTGATGCAGATTTTCACTTTTTATTGATTGTGTGTGGTTTTTTGCCTCAGCAACCAAAAGTGCTATTTTTATTAGAAGCCTACAGAGTGTTAATAGGTAAAAATTTGAACGTCTGCTTCTGTGGCTCTCTAAGGCAATATACTCTTATTTCAAATAATTCTGTTGGTTTTGAGCTTATTCTTTTTTTAACTTGTGTAAGTCAATGCTACCCAAGAAGTTTTGGAGGTATCATTATTTAGAACATCTCTGCCAGTACCACACTTTGGGGTTTAGCAAGCAACCCTCAAATATGACTACAAACCCAAACTTAGTATGTGAGGAATAGTATTTCCAAATAAAACTGGCATGAACCCCTTGGTTTCCATTTCTTTGGAATCACTTTCATTGCCATTATTTGGTTCACTTCTACTGATGCATTCAGCCAAAGTATGTCTTTTCTGGAAACAAACAAACAAACAAACAAACAAGTGCTGTGAAATTTCCTTTACGGTTTTAAATTAGACCTAAAAATACATGATACAATTTTTCTTTCTTAATTTAGCTAATAATGTTAAGCTATAAATGAAGCAAGGTTGATTAAAAATGGACACAGCCACAAACATAGCAAGTTATAAAAGCAAATACATGCCAACATGTTCTCTATCTGCCTTGTCTTCTCTGGCCTTCCTTGTCTGACTTCCTGCCTGGCTACCTCACATTTCTCATCCGAGCTGGCAAGGAGGTAGGTAGGAAGACATTTGTCTAATAATGACTGTTTAAAATCCTTCTGTAGCCCAATTCATGGGAAAAAATATGAGACCAGGGTTTTATGGCTTGTGTTTTACATTTCATGTCATTTCCTAACGGGTATGGTAGTATCTAATTGTGTCCTGGATAAATGAGATACGTTTTATCTCATTGGAAATGTGGCATCAAAAAAAAAAGTGCTGACTTCAGGTCAACACATATGTTTTGAGCATTACAATGAGCACAGCCCTATGCCAAATGTGGTAGGGAATAATGGGGTAAGTATATCATAGTTTCTGCCTTCTCTGACCTGACACTTTCATAAGGATAGCTCAAATGAAGTAGATTGAATATCTGTTGCTGCATAATGAATCACCCCCAAAATGTAGTGATTTAAAACAGTAGTAATTTTTTTTTCTCATAAATCTGCAGCTGGTCAGTGGTTCATCATGGTGTCTCATTTCTGTTCTACATGTTGTCAGTAGACTCAGCTCACATGGGGACTAGATGATCCTTTTTTAAGACGGCTCACTCACATAGAGAGCACATTGGTTCCTGGATGTAGGTTGGGAACCCAGCTGGGGCTTTGAGCCAGGGACCCAGGTTGCTTTCCATGTTGGCCTCTCCACAGGCTGTTTGGACTTCCTCCTAGTATAATGGCTGGATTCCAAGTGTGAGTGTCCCCAGAGATCAAGGCAGAAATGTATGGCACTTTAAAGACCTAGCCTCAGAAGCCAAGTGACATCTTTCCTACCATGCTCTAAAGGTTGATGCTGTCACCAAAGTCTACCAGGTTAAAAGAGGGGAATAGACCTGTCGATGGGTATGTGGCAAGATTATAGAAGGGTAAGTGTGCTGGACATATTGTTGTAACTATTGGTAGAAAACACAATCTACTGTAAAAATTATTCATCCATTCACCAGGATTTATCAAACACTTTCTACGTGCCTTGCACTGTTAAGGCCTTGATATTCAGATATATAAGACCCAGTTTCTGTCTAAAGAAACTTATGGTTGGGAGGAGGCGAGATGATATAATTAACTATGTGTCATAAAACGTTGTAAGTACTATGCCAGAAGTTTGTACGAATTACAGTGGTGGCTCAGAAGAGGAGGTGGTAAAATTCTTTAGGAAAGTAGCATTTCAGAGCATTGGCTCTAAAAAGGTATGTAGGGCAGCAGTTCCCAAAGCAGGATCTTTGTATCCTTGGGGTCCCAAAGAGCTTTTCGAAGAGGTTGCAAGTTCAAAACCATTTATGTAATAGTGTGAAGACATTATTTGCCTCTTATACTGTGCTGATATGTGCACTGATGGTACAGAAACAATGGTATGTTAAATAGCCAACACCTTAGCGTGAATCAAGGCAGTCCCAACTGTATTGTGATTATATTCTTCACTGCCAGGCACTTGTTAACTTTCATTAAAATTTTTTTTTAATGTTTATTTATTTTTGACAGGGAGAGAGAGAGAGAGCGAGCAAGCAGGGGAGGGCAAAGAGAGAGGGAGACAGAATCAGAAGCAGGCTCCAGGCTCTGAGCTGTTTGCCTGGAGCCTGATGCAGGGCTCAAACTCACAGACCATAAGATCATGACCTGAACTCGGATACTTAACCGACTGAGCCACCCAGGAGCCCCTGCCAGAAACTTGTTAAAAAAAAAAAAAAGATCTAGTTTCACTTAAGAATGCCCCTGATGAAGTGATAAGAATAGTTAAACTGATTACATCTAGACCCTGGAGTATATATTTTAATATTCTGTGTAACAACAAGTGTATACATAAAGCCCCTCTTCATATTGGAATACTATGGTTGTTTCCAAGGACAGGCATTTCCACAATTGAATTCCAAGGTGAAATAGCCATGTCCTTTCCCGCTGTTTTCATTACCATTTTTACTTGAAAGAATAACAAAGTGTGGCTTTCCATACTGGGGTACTTGGCAGACAGTTTCATGAAAATCAATGAGGTGAGCCCATCACTTCAAGGAAAACAGCTGACAGTATTTGTTGCCAATTATAAAATTAAAGGTTTCAGGCAAAAATTAGAATTATGGAAAACCAGTAACTGCCATTGTGAGTTTGACAGTTTCCAATACTAAAGTCTGTTTGATGCAGTTGATGGTGATATTAATGACTGTGATTTCTTTTGATATTGTTTGATGGGACATGTTGACTTTTGGAAGATCTGCATAACTTAATGAACTCAGACCTGGGTAAGAGATCCATTCAAAGTGCAAGATAGACCAATGTATTAACATAACACAATATGTAAAGTTCGTTGATATGATTTCAGATTTCACATTAAGCTCTAAGAAACTATCGCTTGTTGAATTTTAGCATAGTATCAAAGAATGCTCTTAGTTGTTTGAGAGGGCTCTTAAAATATTTCTCCCTGTTCTAACTACATACCTGTGTGAGACTGAATTTTCTTCATATATGAAGAAAATGTTCAACCAGAACAATATATCACTTCAGGTTGAGGGCAGCAGGTATAAAAATCTAGCTGACATCTATTAAGACAGACATTAAAAAGATTTATAAAAATGGAAAGCAATAATACTCTTCTAACTTTTTTATGTTTTGGACAATATTACTATTTTTGTAAAATATGTTACATACGTTAACATATAGTGAGTGTATTATTATTTGTAAGTGGATAAATAAATATTTTAAAATGTTCTCAGATTTAAGTTCTAACGTGGTAAATAGTAATAGATATAATCTGCATAAACAAAAGCTCGTTATTGTCCTCAGTGTTTTAAGAATGGAAAGGAGTCATAAGACTCAAATTTGAGACCCAAGTAGAAGGGGTCACATTCACCGGAATAAAGGACATACTGGGAACAGAGGCTCAGAGCCTGAGGGAAGCAGGGCACAATCAGGGCACTGAACAAAGCCCAGAGGGGCTTCAGTGAGGGGCCGAGACAGAGACAGAGGAGAAGTGTGAGAGATGGAGCTGCCTGGCTAGCCAAGGGCCAGCTCGGTGATAAAGTGCTCAGGCCTTAGACCTCCTGGTTCAAATCTTCACTCTACCACTTGGTTCCTGTATGATTTGGGGCAAGTTACTTAACCTGTCTGTGTCTCAGTTTTCAGGTATTTAAAATAGGGATAAAAATAGTGCCTATTATCTAGTTCTGATAGGATTCAATGAAATCAGCTCTGTATAGTACTTGGCACAAAGAAAACACTCAATAAATGTTGGCTGTTTTTTACTAAGGTGCTTGGGCTCTGTTCTCCAGTAAGAA
Source organism: Cryptoprocta ferox (assembly GCA_028646485.1). Taxonomy (NCBI): domain Eukaryota; kingdom Metazoa; phylum Chordata; class Mammalia; order Carnivora; family Eupleridae; genus Cryptoprocta; species Cryptoprocta ferox. The sequence goes on from CM053562.1 coordinate 30,554,030, forward strand.
GAGTGTTGGAAGGCTGGCTTTTAAGCAAGAAAGAGACACGGCTGGATAAAGATGTCTTGTAAGAAAATTGCAAGGAGAGTGCATGTCATAGTTGGGCCTCTTCTTGAAGCAATATGGTGCTGAGGGGAAAATATTTAAGCTGAGCTCCACTGGCTACTTTTTGGTGGAAGTCTTCAACCTCAGGGAACCTCTTGGGCATACCAGGTACTTTAGGAACAATTTTATGCACAACTGGAAATCACTTCTCTTTTGTGGAAAATTTTGCCGGCCTATGAATCTTTTGTGGAAAATTTTGTTGGCCTATGAACTTACAACTGGGTGTTTTTTTTTTCCCCTCCTTTTCACTCAGACTGCACTTCGTGTGTATTCCTAGTTATAGAACCATTTCACTTGCCTCAAGTAATTGCCTGCCTGGTGCCCATTCTTACATTACCATAGCTTCTGAGATGGCCAAACGTTGCCATGGGCCTGTCAGCAGAACCCAACTGGGCTGGGAGCAGCTCATGGGAGGAAGAGGCACTGTGGCCAAGAAACCGCTGAGTTATTCTGGAGAGTGGAATTCAGTTCATCAATAACGTGTTGAGGGTTTACTCTGTGCCAGGCCCCGAGGAGCAAAAGAGGTGAAAGTATACACCTGCCAGCCCCATCCTAGAGAAGCTTGCCTTTCCTTTTCGAGGGAAGGAGGCAAGTTTGTAGGTAACTACATTGTGAGATTGTGTGTGACACATTATGTGTGTCACATTATGTGTGACTAGTGCTACGGCAGAAGTATAAGTGAAGTATGTTGGGAGCCCAGGGGAGAGCCTACCTCAGGCTTGGGCTGACAAAGACTTACTGGCATTTGAGCTGGGGTTTGACAGAGGGATCAGGTTCTAACAGGGAGGAATAGGCATCTAAGATTCTTTCAGTGTGGAGAACATGAGTAAAGATGGGGATGTAAAGTAGGCAACATCAGCAATGTATTTGTGGCATCCCAATGCAGAATGAAAATGTGAGGCCCTTTGTTCAAAAGCCATTAAGAATTTCAAGATGGCCAGCACAGCACTCACCCAAGTGTGGGAGTGGGGGGCTTCTAAGGGCAGAGCCATGTGACTCCACAGGTTGCATGTCCACGGAATCAATCTTGAACGCAGGGTACATGGAAGGTTGTCTGAGGTGTGGTGCATGAGAGTGAGTAGTGGGAAACAAGTGTGCATAGGCACATATGTAGCTGCGTGCGTGGGCGCCATGCTCAGGAGGACGGACTGAATGCTTAGTTCACTGGGGAACCTTGGAAATTCAGAGCTGGGAGCAAAATGATCTAAAGAGTGTTTTCAAAACATAGCTCCTGCTGTGTTGAAGCAGGATTTGAGGTGGTCTGGGAGGGCCTGGAGAGAGGACGAGGGCTCGGGTCCTTGGACAAGGGAAGGCTCTGCACACCAGGAGCAACAGCAGGAATGGAATGGAGAAAATGGATGCATGCGTAACTGAATTGAGAAGGGTGAGGGAAGGGGTATGCTGAAATGAGACCAAAATGATTAGCCTTGCATGATAGGACTGATATGAAAAGGCAGAGGAGAGCTGGTAGGTGAGGAAGTCGGGCATTCAAATCCATGTTCTATACTGATTAGCTGATTTATCTGCAGTGACTTCATTACCCTGCTAGGATTTAACCAAAGCAGTAAGACTTAAATGGTGGAAATAAGTGAGTATGTGTAAATTCTTCAGCAAAGGGCAATGCCCGTACCCGAAGCAGGCTCCAGGCTCTCAGCTGTCAGCACAAAGCCTGATGTGGGGCTCAAACTCATGAACCACGAGATCATGATCTAGGCCGAAGTTGGACGCTTAACTGACTGAGCCACCCAGGTGCTCCCGTACCCTCATTATGTTTAATGAAGCTCTGAAAATGTCCACTGGTTCCTAGCACATGCTAGAAGTTGGGGGAGCAAGTCTGGATTTGTGCATATCTAAGCATCTTAGTCTGATGTAGGGCTTCAGACCTGTCCCCTGCACACCTGTCCAGTCCTCTTTCTCACTTCCCCCCATCCATGCCCAGTGCCCCAGGGCTAAACCAGTTGCTTTGGCTTGAGAGTCTTCCTTTCCCATTCTACTGCCATACCCTCAACTGCATTTCTCCTTCAAAACTCCTCTCTGGACATGCTGCACACCCTGCCCACTTCCACTCCCCTCTCCGCCCCCGCTTTCCCCCCATCTAAATTGCACACCACTGACCACACCAAGTCTCATTTATCTCCTCATGTAGACATTAGTCTTATCAGGCATTGTATCTCAGTGCTAGCACCACACCTAACACCAAGGAGACACTCAGTAAATGTTTGTGGAATAAATGAATGAACAAAGAGATTGACTTTGGCCATTAGTCTGAAGCGATTATCTGAAAGCCCATTCAGTTTCGCATTAATAGTTGAACTGCTTTTGGTTCCAAAGAGGGCACATGGTCTGCAGTTTCTAAGCAGCAGAGCATATACTGCTGCTGCTGAAGCCACCACGTGCCAAATGGGGCTCACTTTTATCATTCTGACACCTCAGCCCACCCGTTGTAACAAGACCAGGAGGAGCAGGGCCGACCCAAGTGCAAGATGGGGGTGGGGGTGGTCCATACTAATGCATTGTTAATAGAGAATGTAAAAATATTACAATATCAACTGGAAGTTGGACTATTTCTGTTCACACCATGGGCTGGCACTTCTAATGTCAGTGATAAAATATTCCTTCCCCTTCAGAGGCTCTTTTACTTTCTCCCCCAGAGAGCCCCTGTGAACCCTACTGGGGAGCAGCCCAGGGTTTCAATCGTGCCTCTCAAGGCAGAGTAGAGACTGATAATCTGCTCTTTCTATAAGCTGGGGTCCCTCAGAACTGCCTTTTCCTCCTCATATTGATGGCAATGTCACAATGACCTTCCCAGGGCCAACCACGCCTGTCACTTCTCAGATTTTCTGCATTCCTCCTTCAGATTCAGGGAGGCATCCAGAGGGTTGACTGGCTCAGAAAAAGCCTCTCTGAGTGGAGTTGAAATCTAACTTTTAGGGGCGCCTGGGTGGCTCAGTCGGTTAAGCATCCATCTTTGGCTCAGGTCATGATCTCACGGTTCGTGGGTTCGAGCCCCACGTCAGGCTCTGTGCTGACAGCTAGCTCAGAGCCTGGAGCCTGTCTTCGGATTCTGTGTCTCCCTTTGTCTCTGACCCTCTTCTGCTCACACACACTCTCTCTCTCTCTCAAAAATAAATAAAAAATTAAAAAATGTAAAAAAAAAGAAATCTAACTTTTAGAAGAGAAATAGAAGGCTGTCCTGGAATCAGGATCTCTGCCCCTGTGTGTGCTGGATGAGAGTCTACTTCTGGTCTTCCATTTACTAGTGTACGTATAAATTGTAGACCCTACTCAGTGAAAACATCTTTCTGAAACTCCTCCCTGTGTGCTGAATGAGGTTGAAAAATACTTCAAAAGCTACAGAAGCTATGATAATTCGAAAACTTTTGCTAGAGAAAATGTTGCTAATTTTGCATCAGAATTAATGTAATTGGATACCCTGTCTTGGCAAACCAAATTAGCAGTTTGAAAGGTATGGTGATACCAGTGGATCACTCAGAAAGACTGAGGTGGTCATTGTCTCCCTTGGCCTTAAACCAGCTGTCAGATCAAGCACCCAGTGGGTGGGCTGCTCTGACCCTTCCCCTGGAACCTGGGAGCAGAGCAGCATATGCAACGTGAGGTTGCCACGCCTGTGCTGCGCCCAAGGGTGGAGAGACCAGGCATAAATAAGGAGCTACACTGCCCATGGACGTTTTGCATGATGGGGTCTTGTTACACCCCAGCTTCCTCTCTTAGGGTCACCTCACCACCATCCTTGAATTCTAGGGACCAGCTATGCTAAGAGACAGTTTGTCAGAGGAGATTTGTTCTCTCAACGGTCCAGACTTGCCATACTATTCCCTTTGCCTGGACTTTTCCATTTCCCCCAGCTCCCTCATTTACTGGCTAATTCAAGACCAAGTTCTGGCATCTTCTCATGCAGGAGGGTTTTCTTCTCTCAGTTCCCTAAATGGAGTCAGTTAAATGCAGACTTTGTTTCCAGGTACTTCTATCACAGCTAAATAAACTCAACTGACCTCTAGCTCACATTGTCCTTATCCTTGCCTTCTGTACCTCTGGAGATGTTATTTCCATGGTCAGGAACACCTTCCCATGTGCTTCCTTCTGTCCTCAGCTTTGCTCCTCCAGCAGAATTCTCTGGGGATGGTTTCTTCTCTTATCACAAGGCTGATTATGTTTTGATAAGCACTGGTCTTATAGTCCCTGATAGCCACCACCAAGTCCACTGTTCAGTGGTAATGGCATGGTGAAGCTGAATCAGAAATTTGGGGGAGTTTACCACTCAGGCCTTTTCTATTAACAACAGCACTATCAACAGAAGACTAGAATCCAGTGATTGCGATTGCTATTTTTTGGACAAACTTATCAAGGTAGGTATATACCTTATCAAACAGCTAAATACAAGTTGGATGTTGCTTTTTCCTCCCTAAACTCAACATGTCCACCACTGCCTAGCTTAATTTTTATTTTTCTCTCTCCCCTCAGGGTAATTTTGACTGTCTTGCGGCCCCAGTGATTCAGGGCAAGATGCCCGTGGCTCTTGGCTTGTCCAAGGAATCATGGCAGACACTCAAGACTTGGCTGTTCAAAGCCTTAGTGAAGGCTCTGTTTATTCCTCCTGACATTTGGCCAGCCCCACCTTAGCCATCTCTCTTCATGAAAAATAATGACCTTCCTAATTTCAAGGCCTAAAATTACCTTTTTCTCTACATACTATTTCTTAATCTTTCCTCTTTCAAGTGAGAAAAGAGAAAAAAATAATAAAAGTCGCCTTTTTACCTAGTCTCTGTAAAATCTGAATCTAGCCTATGATTATTTCTTCTCAACTAGAAAAAAATTCATTTATCAACTTAGTTACTAATTTCTTCAATTAACTACACCCCCTCTTTTATTTTTTTAATCATCAGGACCCAGTTAGCATGAAGTACTTCTTGGCTAAGCCTGTTCTTTTATATTCTGTTTCATAAAGGCATCATACTCTTTTCCTTAACATTTTTAGAATAGTTGAACAATAGGCAGACTTTTTCAAAACAAGGCATCCAGTGGTTACTTACAGACTAATCTAGAAACTCACAGATGGGAATGAGATAATGGTGCCTATAAGAATCACGGGAAGTTTTAAAAAATCTACCTGCTAATCCTCTTCTCACCCCACTTCACTCCTGAGCATAACTAAACCTAGGAAAATAGAATTTTAAAAACGCTGTTTTGATGATTCTAATATGCCCCCTGATTGAGAATCATGGTCATGGGGCGCCTGGGTGGCTCAGTTGGTTAAGTGTCCAACTTTGGCTCAGGTCATGATCTGGCAGTTTGTGGGTTCGACCCTGGTGTTGGGCTCTGTGCTGACAGCTCAGAGCCTGGAGCCTGCTTCACATTCTGTGTCTCCCTCTCTCTCTGCCCCTCCCCTGCTTGTGCTCTCTCTCTCTCTCTCTCTCTCTCTCTCTCTCTTTCTCTCAAAAATAAACATTAAAAAAAAAGATTTAAAAAAAGAGAATCATGGTCATGATGGTTGGAGGTAGGCAGGGCCCATGTGAGGATTGTCGATTTCACACATGAGTTATACTGGGGAGCAGAAGGGGGTAGTTAGATGTGATGGTTCTGCAGGCTTCTGGAAGAGTTACATTTCGTTTTGAGTTGGATCTTGAATAATAAAAACATAGCAACAACTGACAAGTGTTAGGCAGGTACTGTATGGAGCACTTTATATATGTCATTACGTTTAATTCTCACCAAGGACGGTATTATCACCTTTTTGTACAGATGGGGAAAGTGGAGCTCAGAGAGATCAAGCGCTTTGCCCAGAGTCACACAGCAGATAAGTAGCAGAGCTGCTTTAGTCAGTGTGACTCCTGAGCTCTGACTGCTATGATGTGTCAGATTTAGTGGGAGGGAAGCAGCAGGGATTCGGGGTGTGGAGTATGGCAGGAAGATGATTTCTACCTGATCAAAATCTTTGCGGGAGACAGATACCTGGGCTTCTAAGAAGTCCTCAAAGTCAATTATGGATGTCACCATTAGGCTGGAAAAATTGCCTTTCTGTCTCTAGGAAGATGAGAAAGGCCAAGTTTTTATCATCACGAATAGACCTGGTGTATTATCATCCACTTCAATTTTTCTATCTAATTCCATAGTCATAATTCATAATCATAGTCATTTCTTGGGGATCAGAGGGACTTTAGAACCTAGGCAGCCCTTTTTCTTGTCCGACTCCCTCATTTGGCAGGTTTATTTATTCACAGAAAGGCAGCAGCAGTGTCAGGCCAAGTCAGGCGGAGCCACCACCGCATCCAAGCACTGTGAGACCCACGGCTGGGAGTGGCAGTAGTGAGACCAGGGCTGCACCTCCGCCCCCTTTCCTCCTCAGTTTCTCTGCTCCCAGGAGTCACTAGGTTCTCAGGGCTCTGCAGGCCACCCCGACCGTCCTACGGCCCTCCCCATGCAGGCCTGGACGCCTGTCACCCATGGCGGAAAGCAAAGTGTGAAGAGTGGGGAGGGGGGAACCACGGACGCCAAGAGGAGGCTCCTCCTGGAGCTGAGGAACCAGACTCCGGCAGCTGTTGGAAAACCTGCCCCGGACAATGACCAATCAAATGATGGGAATACTGTGGGCTGAACAACTGAGTTTGTGAACTTAGTGTTGCTCAGTGTCATAAATGCAGGCTTGATTTCAGTTTCAGATCTCCTCCAGATACCTAAGTGGAAAAAGCTTGAGCTTAGCAACAATAACATCTTTGGAGGTCTGGACAGGTTAGCAGAAAACCTTTCAAATCTCACACATCTAAACCACGGTGGCAATATATCGCAAAATGTCAGCACTGTGGAACCTTTGAAAAAGTGGGAATGTCTGAAAAGCCCGCATCCGTTTAACTGGGGTTACTAGTCTGAATGACTAGGGAGAGGGTATCTTCCCCAGCTGACCTACCTACATGGCTATGACCAAGAGGCTCAAGAAGCCCCTGGTGGATGTAGTGCAGGAAGGGGAGCAGGGTGAAGGAGAAGATGAGGATGAGGATGGTGAGGAGGAGGAGGAGGAGTCTGATGACCAAGAAGGTGGAGAGGAAGAGGAAGGTAGAAAAGAGGTGAGGATAAAGATGAAGTGAGTGGGGAAGAAAAAGAATTTGGACGTGGTGGACAAAGTGATGAAGATGAGGAAGAAGAAGAGTAAGAAAGCAGGAAAGGTAAAAGAGGAAAAGAGAAACTGATGATGAAGGAGAAGATAATTAAGACCCAAACAACCTACAAGGAAAAAGCTGTTCGATATTGGTTGTACCGCTCACTGGTAGCTGTTTAAATAACCACAGGACACCCACCCACCCACCTAGAGAGCCAAAAGATAGTTTCTGTCACATTCTGCCTTACTCCATTTGGTCCCTCTTCAAAATCCACCATCAAGCTTGGAGACTTCACTCCAAAAAAATTTTGAGCACTGTTAGGTCTTTGTGTAGCATGTTCTTGCCGTAGCCTAGGTCATTGTGGTTGGTGAGTTAACTCTCAGTGGCTGCTAGTTACATCAAGATTGTAATAGCATTTTGACTTTCTGTACAACAAAGAAGGCTTACAAATAAGATCTTAACATAAAAAAAGGATGGTTTCCCACAGCAAAGAATTTGCTGGCCCAAAATATCAATGATGCTGAGTCTGAGAAACCCTGGTATAAATGTTTAGGGCATGGACTTTGTATCCAGATTGCCTGGGGTTGAATCCAGTTGCATACTCACTGTGTGACCTTGGCCAAGTTACTTAACCTCTCTGTGGCCCGTCTGCAAATAAGGCTAACCATAGCCCTTCCTCATAGGACTGTTAAGAGATTTAAGTGAGTTAGTATAGTTGAGACACTGGAGTAGTGTCTGGCCCAGAGTAGAGGTGTGTAGAGAGGTGTCTGGTGTCATGGGGAGTGGGTTCCCAAGCCAGCCTGCGTGTGAATCCTCCATCTGCCACTTACCAGCTGTGTGACTTTGGGCAAATCACTTAAACATTCTTGACTCAGATTCATCTAAAATGCAAATAATAATATTATCTACTATTAAGATAAATCACGTATCCAAAATGATTAGAATGGTGATCTGCACATCATAAAAGGGGTGTAAGTACCAGTTGTTATTATGACTCTTAGTATTTCTTTATTAAATACATATTCGGGCCTCCTGTGCACAAAAGGGTGAAATTACTTGCCTCACAGCTATTAGACAGCAGAGTCAAGATTAGAACCACTGACCCAGGAAATGATAGCTCTGTCCGGTATGAGAGTTTACGACTCTCTACTCCTTTACATTCCGTGTGGTAGAAAGCTAGGTGGGGGATGATCATTTGGGGTAATTATTACTTTGGAGGCAATGTGAAGAGAGGCGCTATGACCCTACACTGTCACTTAGCAACCAAATAATTCCAGTTCTGACTTTGAACAACTAAGATACGTCTGGTTTCCAGTGAGGAAAATCACCAGATGCTAGAAGTACCAAGACCAGAGTTGTCAACAATGGAGAAAGGGATTTTAATTTCTTTCTATTACTATTATTGGAAGAGGTATTTCTTTAAAAGACATTTTGTGCAGTCATTGTGCTATTCCAATTTAATTCACCATGGTGATCGTAGGGTCTTTTGCAAAGTTTTTTCTTAGGTAGTTGTTTTGAGACGTAGAAGAAAAATAAAGTTTGAGCTTTCTGTGAGCTTATAACTTTGGGAGTAGACCTAACTACTCTTGGAAAATGAGTCCACTTAAGGTTAACACACACTTGTTGAAATGGCTTTAAAAATTACATGTTATTTTAAATAGCTTTGTTAATTAGATTCTCTTTGATGATTCATATTGGAGAAATATAAACTTAGCTCTCGTTATCAAGTAAAGCAAGACGTGGGTTTGCAAACCTGCAAGCCAGTCTACCTTGTTAGCCAGATGCTAACTGTAACTAAGCGGTTGTCTCTTTGCAATCAAGAACTCAGCAAGCACAAAAATAAAGAAAAGTAGCAAATTATTTGGAGACCTTTCCAACCTGTGTCTGACCTCCTTGATTCATCTGCAGAAGTAATTGCCTGTGGAAATTTCTGTGCTTTTATCTGTGGTGCTTTTAAAACACTGGTTGGAATGAGGTGGCAACAGACTGCTTGGTTAATGGGTTACCGTGGAGTGGGAGCAGTTGTTTCATTCGACAGATGAGAAGTAGCTGAAAATAACCTCTGTCTCCCCTGTAAGAATTTTGCTTGTTAAGTGACATTCACCAACACAGCAGAGTTTCAGCGTGGTATAGGAATTTGTGCTATTCTTAGCAAGATATTAAGTGAAGGTTTTCAGGCTTTTCTTGTTATAAAGTAGGGAATATATGAGGGTTTTACATTCCCTGATTTCAGGGAATCTTTCTGTGCTCAGGGATAGCTGTCCCGCTTGAGGAGGAAGGAGGACATGGAGCTGGTAGGGCATTCAGAGCCAAGTGTAGTCCTTTGTCCCATGAGTCATATTACCACTAAGCTGTGGGATCATTCCCTCATTCTCTTGTGGCTTCGCTGTCATTGCTCTTTCTCGTGGGGTAAGGTTAGCTGCCTTCATCACCTCATCCTGCTTCTCAGTATATGGCCAAGTATTTTTCCCCATTCCGACCATCCTCTTCTCTTGGAGTGGAGCATTGAGGATCCCTGTGGTATAAAGCAGCATTTCTGAAACTTTAAGATGCCTCAGAATCACCTGGAGAGTTTGAAAAGGTACAAATTCCTGGGTCTCACCTCCAGAGATTTTGATCCAGTAGATGTGGAGGGGGCGTGAGAATTTGCATTTCTACCAACCGCCCAAGCATGTGATCCTTCTGGTTTGAGACTACACTTTGTGAAGCCTTTGTGTGATATTATAATAGTATATTACACTGTGTGATTTATAATAGTAAATACATATTTGGTGTTCCTCCCTGTTTCTGGCACTGAGCTCCTAAAACCCTTGAAATTTCTGTGCCGACAGCAATAAAGGTGTCCCTTGTTATGTTAATGAAGTGAGTTTTGGAAGCACTTAAGGATCTAGGTTGGTTGCCTGGAGAGCTAATCAGGTTATTAGAGGAATGGAACTTTGAGCCCCTCCCCCCTGTTATCCCTCAATCCCCCTCCCCACCTTCCTGGGAGGGAAGAGGGTATGGAGTTCATTCACCAACGGCCTATGATTTAATCAATCTTGACTATGTAATGAAACCTCCATAAGAACCCAAAAGGAGAGGGTTTGGAAGTTTCCAGGTTGGTGAGCCAGAATACTTCCAAGTACCAAGTTACCATGCTAGGCCCCAAACTCCAGGAGGACAGACGCTCCTTTGTTCAGGGTCTTGCCCTGTGTATCTCTTCATCTGGTTGTTGGTTTCTATCCTTTAATATCCTTTGGTAGTAAACCAGTAATCTAGTGAATAAATGGGTTTCCTGAGTTCTGTCAGCTGCTCTAGCAAATTAATCAAACCCAAGGAGGGGTTCACCGGAACCATTGTCAGAAGTATGGGTAGCACGGGGCCCTGGGTGGCTCAGTCAGTTAAGTGCCTGACTTCGGCTCAGGTCATGATCCTGTGGTTTACGAGTTTGAGCCCCATGTCTGGCTCTGTGCTGACAGCTCAGAGCCTGGAGCCTGCTTCTGATTCTATGTCTCCCTCTCGCTCTGCCCTTCCTCCACTCATTCTCTCTCTCTTTCTCTCTCTCTCTCTCTCTCAAAAATAAATAAACATTAAAAAATAATTAAAAAAAAGAAGTATGGGTAGCAATCTGGACTTGCAAATGGCATCTTAAATGAGGGCGGTCTTGTGGGGCTGAGCCCTTGGCCTGTGGAATCTGATGCTGTCTCCCATAGATAGTCTCAGAATGGAGTTGAAGTGTAGGACACCCAGCTGATGTCAGAGAAATGGCTGTGGGATGTAGAAAAGGCCCACCCATACCGTAAACCTTGTACTATTGAACCTAAGGGAACTCCCCTCTTTGGGATAGTCTCTTAGCCAATAGCTAAATTAGCCAATAGCACTTTCAGAGTTAGCCCACTGAATGCAGAGGATGTCCCTGAAATGACCGCCACAGTTCCTGAACTCCAGAAAGTCTTCTATTTAAAGAAAAGCATAAGCCTACATATCACAGTAGGATGTAGCCATGCAAAGCCAAGGGCCAGGGGGACCAGAGTCCAGGGGTGATGAATGGAAAGATGTTAACACCGGGTGGGTCAAGAAAGAAAACTAAGATTTATTTTGGATCCCTCCCATGCCAGCATTGTGGTTGGCATTTGTTGTGTTAATTCACTGAATCTTCACTGAAAGGTGGAGATTATACTCTCTTTCATGAATGAGGGACCAGAGACTCTTATTACTTGAATTGGTGTTGTCCAGGCTGAGGGCAGACCACCCCCAGATGAGCCACTTTGGCTGAAGATTATTTTGAGCAAAGGGCATTCAACACCCTGTAGGCTCAAGAGAAGCTTTCTCCCTTCCCTTAACTACATAGGACGATCTAAAGTGGAGGTCTTTCTCAGAATAAGGGGTATTAGTAGAGATAAATTTTATCTCAGTGATCCGTCTATATGGCAGGGGAAACATCGAGTTACCAAATATCTGCTCTTCTTATCTCCCTGTGAAATGCACTCCTTTCCTCTGGAGTCGCAGACCCCTGCTCCCTTCTCCTCAGTTCAAGATGACCTCTGTACCTCATTGTGCCTGACTGCCTTTGAAATTGCCATGTCTATGTGGATTCCATGTGTGCTTGCTCTTAAATTTGATTTTCTCCTGTCAGTCTGTCTCATGTCAGTTTGATTCTTTGTCCAGCAGGAAGGACTAGGAAGGGTACAGAAATTCTTGCTCCCTGACAGTGGCAGGGCCAGTAGGGTTCTTACTCTTCAGAGACCAAGTTATTTTCACTCTACCTTGTTGTTTCCCAGCACAGCACGTGACACGCCTGAGTATTCAGTTAATGTTTGTTGAGTGAAGACATCAGATGATTAAGTTAATGAAGGAATGTTTTCAGGAAAAGATGATTCTAGAGATGGTCCTTAACCATTCTGCTATTAATTATTGTTATTATCTATTGAGCATTTATTATGTACCAGGTACTGTGATAAGCATTTTATATATATTATCCCACTTGTTAAAAAATAAACTATAAGGCAATTATTAACTCCATTCTATATGAAGATATTTAAAGAGGAGGAATGATTACCCTAAGGTTGGTAGTTGGAACCAGGTTTCCAAATTGAGGCTTTTTGTCTCCAGAGTACAGGTTTCTCCTACACTGGGTTGATCTGCTAGAGTGACAGTTCTTTTTTATCTTCCCATTGTTACCACTCATTTCTTCCCAGACAATGAGATAGATTCATAGCTATGGATTTCAAATCACAGGAAATAAGATTTTTAAACTTAGTTGCCAGTTACCATGCCAATATAAACATTATCCTCATACCCACTCATCATTATCACATTAGAATAAGCAAAAGCAATAACAGCAGCAAAGACCAAAAATACTACATGAACAAAATTAGATGTGTTGCTGTCATGTGGGCCAGATGATATGGAATGAGGACTTAGGTCTGGTTCCCAGGCCTTCCTCCCTACCCCCCTACCTTCCTGCATGCTTACAGTTCTTCAGTCCTTCCTGATCTCTGAATAGCTTCATTCAGAATCACTGAATAGTATTTCAGCTGATGCGTCAAAGTTCTTGGCATTTAGGGATTTTGAGATTCCTTTGAAGGCCTCTGTTTTGCATGATGAGCTTGATTTAAATCATCTCTCTCTGGACTCCAGTATTTTCCTCTAATGATGAATTTTTAGTCCATCTATGCAATTAAAAGACAATAGTTCCCATTCAGGCTAATGTTCCAGGTTACCGTCTTAGCAAAATGCTGTCTGATGTGTGCGTTCTGACATTTGACTCCAGGACAATAACTGAAAGAAATGGTAACATTGAAGATCTCTTTGTTCCAACTGAGTACTCTGGGTGCTTTCACCCAGTGTCTCGTTCCCCCGACAACCCAGGGAAGTGAGTAGGTGTTATGTCTTTTGTCAGGCTGATAGAAATGGAGGGAAAAAGAAGAAAAGTAATTTGCCTCTGGCCACACAGCTCTAAGTGGCTGAGCTGGAATTTGAATCCAAGAGGGTACAACTCAGAAGACCCCATTTTTCTGCCTTTATCAGATAATATTGTGGGTGCCGAAGTCACTGGGTTCACCTGTTGGAATTTGCTGGGCTGTGCTCAACATAGAAAGTAAGAGATTCCATTTCTGACCTCCTCTGTGCCTTTTTTTTTCATTCTACTTGCTGTATCTCATTACTATCTTAGAATTGAAAGGATGTCTGTGGACTGCTTTGAGCTCTCAGCCAGTGTTGTGTGTGTTAATGACTTTTACCCCCAACCCACCAGTGCAGCTATATGATTTAATGAGTGGTTCATCCTAATCAGATGGCTGGCTAATGGGGAATTAAGGATCATAAGACTGGTGGTTTTATTCTAAGGGAAATTCATATAACAAGAGTCTTCTCTCTTTTTTCGTCAAAAGATAAGGAAATTTAGTCTCATTAAAATAAGCATCAGTAAGGCAAGGTCTTAATGGATATTGAATTTGAGGCACTATCTGGTTCGAAAGCAGGGATTGGAAAGGGCTTCTACTTCCTTGGTTTTTCCTGTTGGCATCTATGAGATCTGGGGGTGGTGGGGTGGCCAGGGTGGGAGTGGAGTTGAAGAGTAAAAGGGTGGAGAGAAGGAAGGAGGGAGGGGGAAAAAGAGAGAATGTTACAGTCCATGTTCTGGAAATGGGCTTTTTATAGATAAGCAACTCTTTCCTTTTGGTCTGTCTAAACCTACTCTAAAAAAAGAAATTGGTGAATAATGTAACCATGGTCATGATTTTGACCATGAAGAACAAATCAAAACCAACATTTATATCCACAGAGTTTGATAACATATTCTGAAATAAAACCTGAGTTGCAAAAGAGGATAGAAAATTATAGTACTGTGCTTCTCAAAGTTCCCAGCAGCAACAGTATCACCTGGGAACTTGTTAGACATATGCATCCTCTAGGGCCGACCCAAGACCTACCAAATCAAGACCTCTAGGGTCAAGGGCCCAGAACTGTGTCAAATGCCCTCCAGTTATTATGACACACTGAAACTTGGAAGTAGGTGATTTAGTGGAGTATGGCGTTGGAGTCAGAGAGACCCTGAGTTCTGGCCTCCTTGCATGCTGTTTCTCTGATCTTGGACTTCTGTTTCCTTATCTGCCAAATAGTGATGGTACCCTTCTTTAGGCAGTATTGTTTTTTATGATTACTGCATTGCTCTGAGCCCTTGAATTGCTGGCTTTGAAGATTTGGAAATTGTTTTTCAATTTTGTAGGGGCCACGTTGTGCCAAAGCCAGCAATTCCTAAATGTCTTTGCAAACCATTAGTATTACTGTCAGTAAACATGGCTAACTGAACACACACACACATATTTACATCTGATCACTCCTGAAACCCCACTAAAGCAACAACAAAGGAAAGTCTTTTTAGGGGATGGAATCCCCAAGCATGAAAAGCCCAAGAGTAGGGTAACAAATATTTGAAACCTAGAAAGCAATGATTGACTTGGCAGACCAAAGAGAGATGGACCCTAAGGTGACAGAGGGGATATCTAAACAATTATTTGTTTTACAGCAGAACTGCCCTAAAGACTCAGGCAGTGGTGGTAATAAGTACCATCAGAAGTGAGAGTGACGGACGGTTAAGAATAAGGCTGGCTGAAAGTTTATTTAGGAACCATTTAGACCCCAAGATATCCTTCTTCTATGAAGCTGGGTCACTGCCCCTCCTCTGCTCACAGAAGCCTTGTGTATTCTTGAGAGAGAGTCTCTGGGCTGGGAGACACCAGGGACAGTGGAAGGCAGAGGTACCATAGGACATCAGGGCTTAGGGGAAAGTTTATATACTGAATGCTGAGACTTTCAGCCTCCCTACTTATTTGCTGAATGCTGCGAGCATTCTCCAGACAGGAGATTGAGGACTTCCTAGGAACTCAGAAAAGTCTAAAAGGATAATCCTAAAATTGACGGCACCATGGATTCTTCAACACAAACTCCAGCCAGGTCACCCTACAGTGAATTCTCACAGAATGAGAACCCCAATCCTACACACAAAGGTTCTTGGTCATTTTTAAAAAAAAATTTTTTAATGTTTTATTTATTTTTGAGAGAGAGAGAGAGAGAGAGCATGAGCGGGGGAGGATCAGAAAGAGAGGGAGACACAGAATCTGAAGACGGGCTCCAGGCTCTGAGCTAGCTGTCAGCACAGAGCCTGACGTGGGGCTCAAACCCATGAACCGCGAGATCATGACCTGAGCCAAAGCCGGACGCTCAACCGACTGAGCCACCCAGGTGCCCCGGCTCTTGATCATTTTTTAGGGGGGGATCCTCCTCTAAAATATGAGCAGGCATCTAAGATTACCATATATTTCTAATATGAAAGGCAGGCAAACACAAATAAATGAGGAAACAAAGACCAAGCAGGGATAAGAAAACAAAATTATATCTATTGTTGATATTTCAGAAAATAAAAGATACTAACATCAATGAAACACAGAACAGAATGTTATTAAAAAGCAACATTTAAAGAACCAAAAACTGATGGAAATGAAAAGTATGATAGTAAATGAAAATTAAATAAAAGGAATAGAAGATAAAAGTTGAAGAAATGTCCCATAATGTGATAGGAAACCAGAGAGGAAAAAATAAGAAAATTAGATTAGTCTAGGGGTCTAGCATCTGATTAACAGGAGATCTGGGAAGAAAGAGTAGAAAATGAAGGAGAAGAAACCATCAGAGATATAACTCAATAAATTATGTAACTAAACTTTTAACTATATAACTAAACTTACTGTCATATTTTTCAATATATACATAAATCAAATCATTGTTATAAACCTTAAACTAATAAATGTCATATATCAGTTATATCTCAATAAAACTAGACAAAAAAATGAAACCAAGAGAATGTTTTCCCAATATGACTTTGTAAGCCTACCTCCATTTTTAAGAATTCTCTTTTCAATTATGATGTTTTTCCCTGATTTGTCTCTTGCATCAATGCTTATTCCCTCTGTATATTCATCCAGCCCATGGTTTTTTAGTCTTTTTCTGTATTTGGAATAAAAGGAGAAAAATAAGATCTCAGAGATGTCAGTGTGGCTGTATCCATATCAATTCATCTTTCATGACCACCATGTTCCATCATTGCCAAATGGAGTGGCCATGTGATGAGAGCTAACAAAGTTCTAGTGACCTTCTGCTGGAAATCAAGAGTATAGAAATAAGAATGGGTGTGAGAGTAGAGTCTTCTTTAAATTCTGTTTTAAAACATCATTTGGAATTCTGTATGAACAAAGTTAGTTTGGATAAACCCATAAACTATCAACAGAAAGCAATAATTGTTAAATTATTACAAAAAGAAAAAAGACTCATTAGTCCTTTAGCTCTAAGGTTTGATACACCTGCAGACATAGCTTTTTTTTTTAATTACTTTTTTAGCCTTTTTGAGTTTAGGAGTAAATTATGCTCTGCAAGTTTGTTTATTAGTAGGTGGGGTGCATTTTCCAACAGGAGCAATTTTGTGAATAATAACCAACTTCCTAGAGAATCCCATAAGTCTGTTTAACCCACTGCTTATTAGAAATATGTGGGTGACGTTCTAACAGCTCTGCAGAAGCTAGTCACCCAGAATGCCAGGGGTGGGGTCTTCACGTCTTCACTTGCCTTTGTTAGCGAGCAGATGAGGTCCTGCTTCTGCTTCAAGATCCTGGAATAGATGTCCCAAAGACACAGAGATGTGAGATGACCAGTGGCTCTAGTTGGGGAGTGCTAAGGAGACACAGGAGCGAGAGAGCAGGTTAAGCATAAACAAAGAATAACCAGGAACTTAGGACCTGAGACCTGTTAAACACACTTCTTATTTCCAAACTCACTCCTGCAGTGTCTCTTTCTGTTCCACTGAAGATCCTCAAGATTGAGCTACCTACTTTACTTCCTTTTCCATTCCCCATAATTTGTTGCTTCTAACTAGGGTTTCCCTCCATCTTGGGTTCATGAAATAGAACAGTCTCTCAATTTTCCTTCTCTCTTGGCTTTTGAGAAACTGTGAAGAATTTTATTTTAAGTGATTAAAAAAAAGCTGACTAGAAATAAAAAGTGTCCTTATTATGCTTATCCTTCCATCACCCCATCCACCACTGTAACCACCCTGCCTGTTTACTTTTTTCTTTGCTCTTCCCTTCCCTTCCCCTCCCCTCCTTTCCCCCTCCCCCCTTTTCTCTTCTTTCTTCTCCTCTCCTCTCTTTCTCTTCTCCTTCTTTTCTTTTTGATCTTCTGGAGGCAAGTCAGAAAGAAAGAATGAAAGAAAGGAAGGAAGGAAGGAAGAAAGAAAGAAAAAGAAAAAGGAAGGAAGAAAAGGAAAGAGAAGAAAGAAAGAAAGAAAGAAAGAAAGAAAGAAAGAAAGAAAAAGAAAGAAGGGAGGGAGGAAGGGAGGGAGGAAGGAAGAGAGAGAGAGAGAGAGAAAGGAAGGAAGGAAGGAAGTGAAGTAACCCAAGAAAATTACCTTGAAATGAAGGCCATAAATTTCCAGATTGAAAACCTAGCACAATGGATGAGACCTGAGCCAATAATCAGCAAAAGGCACACCATTATGAATTTTCAGAACATTGTGGAAAAAGAGTTTCTTGGCAGAAAAAACAGGTTCAGTATGAAGGATAAAGGATATGAATGCTTTTGACTTCTCAACAGAAAGAGAAGACAAGTGAGATATGTTTCCATCGAGAAATGAGAGAAATAATTTCTCATCTAGAATTCTTCCTCTAGCTCAGGTATTAATTGAGTGTAAGAATAAACATTAGGGCCCCAAATTTTTGCTCCTGTATACCCTTTCTCAGAACACTATAGAGGATGCCTTCTACCAACAAAAGTGAGTAAACCAAGAATGTGGAAGATCTGGGATACAGGAATCAGAGGATCTAACTCAAATAAGTGAAACTAATTCCAAGAATTCTTGGGGCAGAGAAACCAAAGGCTGGTGATGGAACAGTTCAGAAGCCTCCAGAAGAGATTTTTTAAACTTATTTTTTAAGTTTATTTATTTATTTTGAGAGAGAGAGAGAGAGAGAGAGAGAGAGCAAGCATGGGAGGGTCAGAGAGAGAGAATCCCAAGCAGGCTCTGTACCGCCAATGCAGAGCCTGACATAGGGCTTGAACTCTTGAACAATGAGATCATGACCTGAGCCAAAACCAAGAGTCAGACATTTAACCTATGAGCCACCCAGGTGCCCCCAGGAGAGATTTCTTTATGGAAATGAAATTAATAGACTGACTAATATATTTTAATATATTAAGAAGAGACTTTATCTGTGGTAGAATTTGGAGTCAAATTAGAGTCAAATTAGTTTATTAAGCAAATGAAAAGACCATTATTAGGTACAGGGAAAAGGAAAACACTGTAGAAAAGGAAAAGTAACCTGAGTATACTACATGGCTTTGCTGTGAATATCAATCATCTAGTTACAATAATGTCAGCACAGATAATTATGGAACCAAGATGATGATATAACTATGTTGGAGGATGGGGCATTGGGAAGAAGTGTGGAAAAGGAGTGTAAGATGGGAGTAGAGTACAGGTAAGGAGCTAAATTCTCAGAGGACAGTGGATAATTCCCAAAACTGAAATATCAGGACATGGTGATTTGAGGATGACATTCAACAATGAAACTCAATAGCAAAACAATCAGCTAACACAATGGAAAATGGATGCTTCTGCAGACTGGGAAAGTGGGTGAAAAGAAGGAAGGTCTAGGGGAGTAAATATTTTAAAAGATGTTTTGACCACTTAACTCTTTAGACTATGTGTATGTGTAAGGATACAAAAATGAACATGAAAATTTAAAAAGGAAAAGAAAAATTTTTGCCACCCTTCCCCTACAAGTTGTAATTGAGGGCCAGAGAATACTATGTTTTTGTTTCCTTGGGTGGGACCCAGTGCTTTTGCTATAATACAGAGTTAACTCTAAACTGCTAGAAGATAGGGCACCTGGGTGGCTCAGTTGGTTAAGTGTCTGACTCTTAATTGTAGCTCAAGTCACCATCTCATTGGTTTGTGAGATTGAGCCCTCAGTTGGGCTCAGCGCTGACAGCATGGAGTCTGCTTGCGATTCTCTCTGTCCCTCTCTGTGTGCCCCTCCCCTGCTCACACACAAATGCTTTCTCTCTCTCAAAATAAAGAAACTTAAAGAAAAAAAAAACGCTCAAAGAGAGAAAGACACCTACTCTTACCCAAATCAGCATTTTGCTTTTGGATTGGGAAAGGTCCTTTCCACCATGCAGGGACCTAGCTTGTCACATTCAGAGTCATCCCGAGCACCGTCTGAGCTGTGAGGTTCTATTATGCAGGGACATTCCAATCTCCCTGTCTTCCCATATCCCATCTCTTCCTGCATCACAATCAAATATCTATTCATGTGAAAGCAGGACTTAGATGCCATCTTTCCCAGTTAGGCTCTGAGTATGTAAGGCATAATGCTTTATATAGAAATATTAATAAATAAAATGTGTGCATGAAAAATGTATAACCTCACTTCATAAAATTGGAGAAGGGGCATTGAGAGCAGAATTACTATTTAATAGTAATAATGTTTCTGATAGTAATAATAATTGAATAAGGCCCTCCTGAGGACCTTCAACCTTCTGTAATGTCTCAGAAGCAGACTGGCATGAGAGCAGCACTGGGCCATAAATGATAGATGTGGCATCATTGCCTTAATTGGCCAGCACACTGGTGTCTCAGACCTGCGCCTTGTTCTCAAATCATGGACAAGAGAGCTATTCTTACCGTATTGATTTGGTGTAACTATATTTTTAAGCTCAAAATTAAATTAATTTTCTAGCAGCCATCCTGAGAAAGGCACCTCTTACTCTTCATGCATGACCTTTGGTTCTTTGTGGACCAGAAAACAGAGCTGAGCTGGGACTGCCATACAGGCTTATTAAGTTAGAATCAGACTCACTGGGAACAAGGCAGCTAGCCCAGGCCCTGGGAGGCCGGTTTTGAGCCTACTCGGTGATGTAGGAGGCAGGAAGCAGGAGTCTTGACCCTGTTGTGTATGAGATTATTTTTGAGCTTACAAAGGCTGTGTCTGCATTATTCAGGCTTTGACTACTTCTGCTTTTATCTGGCTTCCTTGTTCAGATTGATATCACTCCCTAGTACCTTTCTAGAGCTGGCAGCACTGTTTCCTTCCCAACCTCATTTGTAATTCTTTTCAGGTGGAACTTGGTCCTCCGTTTCTTAGGCAGCCATATCCAGCCCTGGTGGACAGACTAACTGAAAATTTCCTTCCCTTACATCCATATCCATGCTTTTCTTTCTTATTTTTCCCTCTCTTAGTTTTTGGCTAAGCCTGAGTAAAATCATTTGAAAGAAATTATTGTGGCCTCTCCATGCAATGGGATGGCATTCATCAATAAAATGGAAGGAACCATCGATACATGCAACAACATGGATGCATCTCAAGGGCATTTTGCTAAGTGTAAAAGGCCATTCTCAAAAAGTCACATGCAAGATTCCATTTAAATAATGTTTTTGAAATGGCAGAATTGTAAAAAAAAAAAAAAAAAAAAAGAAGAAGAAGAGATTAGTGGTGGCCGGGGCTAGTGAGTTTAAAGGTGGAGCACAAGAGAGGTCTCTGTAGTGATGGAACAGTTTTTGTATTCTATTCTGTGTGGTGCTGGTTACATGAACCTGCACGTGTGATAAAATGACACAGAATTCTACACATACTTTATAGCAGTGTAAATCTGGTTTTGACATTGTGCTATAGTTCCATAGGCTGTCACCAGTAGGGAAACTAGATGAAGGGTATACAAGATCTCTCTGTGCTATATCTTTACAGCTTTCTGTGAATTTATAATTATTTTAAAATAAAATGGTTTTTATCTTAAAAAGAGGAATGCGGTATTCATAACAAATAATATGAATGAATTTCAAAATAATTATGCAGAGCGTAAGAAACTACTCAAAAAAGAGTACAGAAGAAATATATAGTCAAAGTGGACTATGCCAAAACTAAACACTTTTATGCTGCAAATAATACCATCAAGAAAATGAAAAGACAACCGACATGGTGTAAGAAAATACTTGCAAATCATATATCTGATAAAGGATTTGTATCCAGAATATATAAAGAACACTTACAACTCAATAAGAAAAAGACAACCCAACTGAGAAACAGGCAAGATTTAAGTGGACATTTTGTCCAAATAATAGATAAGAATGACCAATAACCACATGAAAAGATGCTCAGTGTCATTAGCCATCAGGGAAATGTGCATCAAAACTACAGTGAGATAGCAATTCTCACTCACTAGGATGGCAGTAATCAAAAAGACAGATGGGGCACCTGGGTGGCTCAGTCACTTAAATGTCCAACTCTTGATTTCAGCTTAGGTCGTGATCTCAGGGTCGTGGGATCAAGCACCATGATGGGTCCCTCGGGGCTGCCTAAGATTCTCTCTCTCTCCTTTTGCCCCTCTCCCCCACTCTGTCTCTCTCTCTCTCTCTCTCTCTCTCTCTCTCAACAAAGAACTCTCATACACTGCTGTTGGGAATGAAACACAGTGCAGCTGGGAAAACCGTTCCTCAAAATGTTAAACATAGTTACCAGACAACCCAGCAACTCCTAGGCATATGTCCAAGAGAACTGGAAACATATTCACATAAAAGCTTGCACATGAGTGTTCATAACAGCATTTTTCATAATAGCCAAAAAGTAAATGACCAGGATGCCCATGAACTGATGAACGGATAAATGAAATGTGGATTGTCAATATCATTGAATATTATTTATTTGGCAATAAAAAGGAATGAAGTATCAATACATGTTGCAACATGGATGAACCTTGTAAACATTGTGTTACATGAAATGAGCCAGCCATGTAAGTTCATATATTGTATGATTTAATTTGTTTGAGAGGTCCAGAGTAGGCAAATCTATACAGACAGAAAGCAGATTACTGGTTGTCTAGGGCTAAGGGATTGGGAGGGAAATGCGGAATGACTGATAATGGGTACGGCGTTTCTTTGGGAGGGGGTTGAAAATATTCTTAACATAGATGTAGTGATTGCACAACTCTGTAAATATAATCAGAGCCATTGAATTGTATACTTTAAATGGGTGTATTTTAGGGTTATGAATTATATCTAAATAAAATGTTTAAAAAGAGTACATATTATTTGATTACATTTATGGAAAATTCTTGAGAATGCAAACTAATCTATGGTGACAGAAAATATCAGCAATCACTTGGGAATGGGAAGGATTATAAAGGTTCACTACCCAACTTTTTGGGAAGTGATGGAAATGTTCACTAACTTGATTGTGGTGATGGTTTTATGTGTATACATATGTCAAAATTTATCAGATTGTACACGTTAAAAGTCCAGTTTATTATATGTCAACAATAACTCAGTTTTTTAAAAAAAAAAAAAGCAGAGCAAAAACATATGTGAACTTCACAGATAATATACTTATTAATTTTTAAAAAATAATTTGTATATCATTTGACAAATATTTATTGGGTACTAGTATCGTGTTAGCTCCCGGGGATATAACGGCAAGGAAAAGATGGGTCCAGCCTTCAACCCATATAGGCACAAGCAAAGAAAGAAGCATATAGTTGCAAAATGGTTTATATACCATTTCAAGCTGTATAGAAATATGCCTGGGGAGTCATGGTCACCTTCATGGGGAGGCTTCCTGGAAGTGGTGGCACTTGAGCTCAGCCTTCAAGGGCAAATGGGAGTTAGAAGTACAAGATGAGGTTTAGTGACAATGTAATGGTCCTCTTTCCTGACATTAATGTAGGGGGAGCAGTTGGAGCACATAGTATATACTTGTTATATCTCAGAGGAGACCTGATTTTATTCTTGCCATATTAAGGCCATTCTGTTTTCTCCAGGAGCCACATCACAGTGAATTGTTATATTTACATGTACCTTAACAGTAAGTGTGAAGCAAAGATATAAATAACCCTTCATCACGCTTGGCAGATTTGTTATTATTTAGTTATTTGTGATGATGGATTCAGGGTATGTCCTTCCACTGCATCATTTCCTGTGCGAAAGCCAGGACTGAATGCCTCATTCACCATCAGCGAGTAGTACTTGGCACATAGTGGGGCTTGAAAAAGATTACTTTGCCAATAGGTTAGGAATTGGACTTAATCAGAATAATACATTTGACTGGTGGCCTCAGGCATGGCTCAAACTTTTCGAGTTTCTTCTGCAAAGGTCAGGACAGTCTGCCCTGGGTGGGGCCAGCTCTGGCCATTGGCCTGCTTTGGGTAAGTTGAGCATTCTTGGGCCCTGGTTCAAGGACCACTCATGTGTTGTCTCTTCTTTTCCTGCTTTAGCACTTCTCTATGCCACCATTTTTGGGAACGTGACGACCATTTTCCAGCAGATGTACGCCAACACCAACCGGTACCATGAGATGCTCAACAGTGTTCGGGACTTCCTGAAGCTCTACCAGGTGCCGAAGGGCTTGAGTGAGCGAGTCATGGATTATATCGTGTCCACCTGGTCCATGTCCAGAGGCATTGACACAGAGAAGGTAAGGAGGATGACAAGCTCAGGTAGGCCCTGTGTGTTGGCTTTCCCAGGGAGACCTGAGGCTCTCCTAGGGCAATGGTTCTCAAACCTGGCTGCGCATCAGAATTCATTTGGGTTGTTTGGGGTTCCCACATCGTACCTCCAGAGGTTTTGATGGCTTCCAGCTCAGCTTTGCTCAAGGACCAGCAATTAAGAGATTCAGAGCCTTTATTTAAGACACTAGAAAGACAGCATGTATGTCCTAGAGAAGAGAGGAACTGGAAGTCTAACTTACATGATGATAAGACTCAGGGCCCTCCAGAGTGAGGTCATCTGGATGACTTTGACTCCAAGATGGCACAGCACTGCCACCGATTTTATGTTTATTCACATTTTTGATATTTTGTTCATCATGGATTTTTTTTGCATGAATTCTGATTTTTTAAGATACTGTATTAAACTATAATTTATCTTGATTACTGAGTTTTTAGCCCAAGGCTCTTGCCTCACTGCAGTCTCAGCTCTGATAAGAATCTCGCGATTCATGGTCATTAAAAACAGATTCCCAGCCCCTATCCCAGATGTATGAAGTCAGAATTTGGTGGAGGGTAAGTTGTGAGGAGAAAGCTACATTTTTAACAAGCGCCCAGGTGATCCTATTCCTGTCAGATGAGTCTGGGGAATGCTGATGAAGGGCTTGAGCCTTAGTCATCATTGGCTTGAGCAGACCATCAATTAGACATCTCTCTAAGGCTAAGGTATCCGTTTTTCCATCTGTAAAATAGAAACAGCAGTAAAGCCCTATTGTTCTCTAAGAGTTGAATTATTCTAGATGCACTTCAATAAAGTGAAGAAAGTTTGGTGGCTGGGAAGAATAGAGAAAAGGTACAGTGGGTTTCTATTCATTTAGGAATTATCTCCTGTGTATATTTTCTATAAACAAAAATGTAATCCTACATCTATTTTTCTCTGCTTCTCAGTGTTTTCAACCACACTTCTTTCACTGCCAATCTCTAAGTACTTGGGGAATTCTGATTCCTTTCACTGTTAGAATAAGACAAACAGAAAGATAATGCTGTTGCAGAAATATAACACATTCAAAGCCAAATTCAGCTGGCTTTGGATCAGCCATCTTTGCTCCTACTCTTCCTCCATTAGAATAGTTAGTTGAGAGTTGACAGTTTTAAAGGAAAACTTGAACTTAATTTAAGGGATTCCAACTTAAAAGGAATGATCATTGGGTGTTGTTGAAGATCCGCCATAACCACAGCACATAACCACAGTAATAAGCACACCACCACAGCACCAGCTACTGCTGGTGTGTACATAACACACATTAAGAAAAGTTACTTACTGGGACACCTGGGTGGTTCAGTTAGTTAAGCATCTGACTCTTTTTGTTTTAAATATTTTTTAACGTTTATTCAGTTTTGAGAGACGGGATGAACAGGGAAGGGGCAGACAGAGAGGGAGACACAGAATGTGAAGCAGGCTCCAGGCTCTGAGCTGTCAGCACAGAACCTGATGCGGGGCTGGAACCTGTGAACCGTGAGATTATAACTTGAGCCAAAGTCCAATGGTTAAGCATCCAACTCTTGATTTCAGGTCAGGCATTGATCTCAGGGTCATAAGTTTAAGCCCTATGTTGGGCTCTGTACTGGGAGTGAAGCCTCCCTAAAAAAAAAAAAAAAAAAAAAGAACAAATATTTACCGTGCTTTCCATGTGTCTGGCTCTGCATTTGTGCATCAGTTATGCTCTACAGAACTCTGGGAGGGAGCTGTTATTTCTACCCAAGAGATGAGGACACAGAGGCCCAATTAGTCTTGTTAACCGCCTCTGGTCATAGAGTTAAGAATGGCAAAGTCTGAATTTGAATCCAGTGTTTGTCTCACTTGGAAGCTTTTCCTACTATTATTTTTTTTATTTATTTAAAACTGTACTGGAGGAAGAAGGATGAGAAGATGAGTTCAGATGGAGTTGCCTTCATTTCTCACTGAGGCAGGGCATCGGTCAGGCGGGTCTTAGTCTGTGGCTTTGCCAACTACCTGCCCTAACTGCGCCTGTTGTTTTTGCTTCATTCAACGAGGGACGTTAAGTTCTGTGGGTGCCTGGCAGCTGATGGAGCAGAAAGAAACTTTGATCTCTCAGCCCTGGGGCTCCTTTTCCAGGGGCCAGGATGGCTCTATAAATCTGGTTGTCTGGAAAGAAGCCCTTCCCCACCCAACTGCAGGGCTGGGCTGGGCAGCTGCCCATGGGAGATGGCGCCTAGTCAGCATTAGCCCTTCCTGCCCCTCCCTGCCATCTCCCTTTCCTGGGAGGCTTTGGGATTTGCAGCAGGTCCTGATCTAGGTGGAAGAGGGAAAACTGGGGCAACTCACTGCAGAGCCCAGCCTGGCCTGGGTGCCCCCTCTTCCTGGCAGGGGCTTTTGGTGGACAGCTGTTGGGGAGGGGTCCAGTCTTGGGGTCCCAAGACTGTCCCTGGTTCCCCTCCCCTCCATCCTGGGTCAGTGATGACCACGGGAGCCTAGGGTTATGTGTGTATGTGGGAGGTGGGAGGGTGGCAGTGCTGGGCTCCTCTAGGTTGACCAATAATTAGCTGGTGACCGTGAACATGTCACCTGTCCCTCTGAGCTTCAGTTTCCATGTCTGTAACACATGACACTGAATGCCTTTTACTATAAGGCCCCTTTGGCTATGGCCTTCTGGACTTCAAAGCCTCCCTCAGGCTGACCCGTTGCTCTGCTGTGGTAACAACATCAGAAACGAGAGCTCACGTGCCCTGAGCCCTTGTGTGTGCCAAGTGCCAGGCATTGTACCCGGACTTACCATACACCAGCTTGTGGAATCTTCAGAAGAATTCTTTACTCAGGTTCAAAAATGAAGACTTGGGAAAAGAAGCTAAGTATTACTTCAAGTTCACACAAACAGTAAATATTAAAGTCAGGAATTGAATCCAGGTCTACCTGACCTTAAAGCCTATTCTCTCAACCATGTATCTATCCTGTCCAGCCTGGGAAGGTTCCGTGAGCCTCCATGGCGACATTTCCCTGTGGCCTTTGAGGCCCTCAGGATCCAGCAGGGACGGTCTCTCTTCAGGACCAAACAGAAAGGAAGGTGCCCAGGAAGGCGTCTCCAGCTGAGAAGTATTCAGCTCAGAGAGGAGGATTCAGGACCCCCTAACCTGCCCAGTGTAGAACCAACAGAAGAATGATGGAGATAATCTGATGGCCATGGTGGTCCGGATTTCTCTACCCCCAGGCTCCCTCTCCTCGCACGTGCTTTCCAGTGGCTCTGGGAGCAGTGCTCATGAATAAAACATTGTCTCCATTCCAAGGCCTGTTTCACTCGCAGCCTCTGCCAGCAAAGCCCAGCCCAGGGGAAACCAAATATTTACAGGTGAACTCACCTAGAGAGTAAATCTTGGTTTTGAACTCCCGAGCACAGTTTTGACATGACATTGGAGTGTTCTTCACTCCCTGGTGTTCTGCTTGGGGAAAAGAGGATCCAAATTAAATCTGCATTTCGACAGGAGTCTTGTTTTTAATGAGCCTCAAGGAGGGAAATACTTAGCAAGCATTCCTTCTAAGCCTTGGCAGTCTGAATTTTCCTCTGCCTCAGTCTGTGCTCCATCTCCGTCTCTCAGAGACCCTGCTTGCTTTCTCAGCATCCAGCCCCCAAGGGCAAGAAGGAAGAGGCTCACAGAGCATGTATGGAGCTCCTTCCTGGGTCCCACACTATCCCTGGGTAATAGTGTGATTATAGCAGATGTAATTTCATTTAATCCTCACAAGCCAAGGTGAGCACAGGGTGCGTTTTATGGGAGAAACTGAAGGGTAGAGCAGTTAGGTCACTTACAGGGGAAGGAGCTGGGATTTCAACTGTTTGACCTCCTCTGTCCACTGCCTCACTTCAGTGCAGAGTGCAGGGGTACCTGACGGGGTGGGGTATGAGCCAAGCTGTCATGGGCAAGGGGAGACTTGGTAGAGTTTTGAAGGAGGCTGAGAAGCTTCCAGAAACTTCTGGATTCCAAGGTGAGCTCCCGCCACAGAGGCACATGGGTGCAGAGAAGTCAGGGAAGCAGGGGTGCAGGAATAACTGGCACCCCAAGGCAATGTCTTCACTGAATGTGTTTGATTTTATGCCCCCAGCTTTGTGCACAGGCTAGGATAGGAGATGGGATTATTTTAAGAACACTCCTAATTTCTCTGGAAGAGTCCATCTGAAGGTGTCCTATTGTGTTACTTAATGCTTGCTATATAAGGGGGCCATGCAGTGGTTTCTTGCAAAAATTTGGTCCAGGGAACTATTTCTCCCCTTAGAAAAGGCTGAGAAATTTTCCTTTCTCGAAAGAGAAGACCCATAGGACCTCTTACAGTTCCCCTTTTGCCTTGAGTTTCTAGATGCTGGGAGTCAAATTATAAGTGCATTTAGTTGGGGCAGCCACATGATGAAGGGGGTGGTTAGTATCTAAACTAGGCCGTGGACTCAGACTACCTAGTTGGGAAGCCCGGTCTGCCATTTTCCGGCTGTGTAACTTTGGGGAGGTTATTTATGTCTCCCGTGCCTCAGTTTCCTTATCTGTAAAATGATGCAATACTAGCACTCACATCATAGGGTTATGTGAGGATTAAATTAGCTACTAAGTGCATGTAACACTTAAAAATGTAAAATCATTGCTGGATTTTACTTATTTTGCTTATTATTTGTCTCTTCTCACTAAGCAGTAATTTACACAAGGGCAAGGATTTTTGTCTGTCATTCACCACTACATCCTCAGAGCCTAGAATGATTCGTGGCATATAATAAGTGCTCAATAAATAAGTATGAAATGAATGAGTGACTTTACAGCACTTAGCAATGCCTGCCACACAATAATTACTTTCTCTCTCTAATATTACTTTATCTCTCTAAGCCACACCCATATTCAGTCCATCAGTAGTGTCAGCTCTGTCTACAAAATACACTATGAATTGGAACACTGCTCACTGGCTGCCCAGCCAGCACTCTAGTTCAGGTCTCCTCACTTTTCACCGGATGCCTGCAGCAGTGACCTAACTCAATTTCTTGGCTCCATCCTTGCCACCCTGTGGTCAGGGCCCTCTAACTCCACCCTGTAGCTGTGATGATGATCTTAAAATATATCTTGTCACTCCCCCATGTGTCATAATAATCCTCCAGTGTGTCCCCATCACACTCAGAATAAAATCAAAGGCTTTTCATAATCGAAAGTCTCTTTGTGCACACTTGGCGTTCTGCTGAAATCTCATCTCCTGCCCCTTGCCATCTTTCACAAAGGCAAAAAGGCTTTGCCTTTCTGCTGGAATGTTCTCTTTCACATGGTTCCCTCTGACATATGTTGCAGGTGTCAGCTTGAATATCCCCTCTTCAGAGAAATCTTCCCAAAATACAGATCTAAAGAGTCCCATGTAAGGGCACCTGGGTGGCTCAGTCTGTTAAACATCTGACTTTTGCTCAGGTCATGATTTCACGGTCTGTGTGTTTGAGCCCCATCGGGCTCTGTGCTGACAGCTCAGAGCCTGGAGCCTGCTTTGGATTCTGTGTCTTCCTCTCTCTCTGCCCCTCCCTGTCTCACTCTGTCTCTCTGTCTCTCAAAGATAAATAAACATTAAAAAAATTATTTAATAAAATAGAGTCCCATATACTCCTAGCCCCAACTCTCTGGCCCTTCTTCTGAGCATTTAGCACAGATTTTTGTGGTCATTGCATATCTTTCCCACAAAAGAATGTAAGCTCCACGAGTACAGGGACTGTGGCTGTCCTGTCCATCAGTGCCTTGAAGAGCACTTCCGCTCCTGGGGTCCTGAGGGGCAGTGGACTGGAGACCACCAGTGAGGACCCTGACGCTGTTTGTTCCTGTGCCTGGCCAGGTTCTGCAGATCTGCCCCAAGGACATGAGAGCTGACATCTGCGTTCACCTGAATCGAAAGGTGTTCAAGGAACACCCAGCTTTCCGGTTGGCCAGCGACGGCTGCCTGCGAGCACTGGCCATGGAGTTTCAGACAGTGCACTGCGCCCCGGGGGATCTTATCTACCATGCAGGAGAGAGTGTTGACAGCCTCTGCTTCGTGGTCTCCGGCTCCCTGGAGGTGATCCAGGATGACGAGGTGGTGGCTATTCTAGGTAGGTGTGTTGCTTTTGCTGGATGTATACCTCTGGTGCCCAGGGTTGGCTTAGCTACTGGGCAGCTCGGTGCCACTGGTACCTTCAGCTAGGGAGAGATTGCTTCTCAGGGCAAGGCCAGTTGCTGGCCTCTATCCAACAAACAAATATTTCAGTGCCTGTTTTGTGACAGTCGCTGTCTTAGGTGGTTGGGATATTTCAATGAGAAAAATGGGTTTTGTCCTCGAGGGGCTCCCAGGCTGCTGGGGGAGATGACCAAATGAGCAGACACCTGCATACAGTGTAAGAGGTATCTAACTCAGTGTTCGAGTATCAGCAAGGCTTTCTGGAAGAAATGATACCTAAGCTGACACCTAAAGACTGGAGAGGAGAAGGGACAAAAGAGTGTCCTAAGCAGAGGGGAAAACACATGCTGTCTTGAGAGAGAGAGAGAGAGCACCCCTGCAGAGAGAGAGTGTGATTCATTTGTGTAACTGCCAGTGTTTCCCCTTTGGCCTGGCTGGAGCACACAAAACAAGAAGGGCCACGAGGAGAGATGAGGCCGGGAGGGAGCTAAGCCCTGGGCAGATCATGGCAGGCTCTGGAAGCCATGTTAAGGAACTTGGGCTTTATTT
Organism: Cryptoprocta ferox; assembly: GCA_028646485.1. NCBI lineage: Eukaryota > Metazoa > Chordata > Mammalia > Carnivora > Eupleridae > Cryptoprocta > Cryptoprocta ferox. The sequence continues at coordinate 30,584,462 of CM053562.1, forward strand.
CAGGGAGCCAGCGAAGGGGTTTAAAGCAGGGGAGAGGCAACATTGGATTTGAACAGTAGAAAAATGGCTATCATTGATGCTTGGGGAGTGACTGCAGGGGGGATGGCTGGGGAGTGAGATGAGGTTGGAGACATGCTATCCGGGGGCAGGTTGATAGTGCCCTGAACTGACATAGTGGTGGGCACGTGCAGAGAAGCAAATGGAGTTGACTCATTTAAGAAGTAGAATCAACAGGGGCGCCTGGGTGGCTCAGTTGGTTGAACGTCTGACTTCAGCTTAGGTCATGATCTCACAGTCTGTGGGTTGGAGCCCCGCGTTGGACTCTGTGCTGACGGCTCAGAGCCTGGAGCCTGCTTCAGATTCTGTGTCTCCCTCTCTTTCTGCCCCTCCCCTGGTCTCTCTCTGTCTCTGTCTCTCAAAGTAAAGACATAAAAAATTAAAGAAAAAAGAAGTAGAATCAACAGATTGTAGATATGTTGTGGGGGGAGAGGGAAGAATGGATGGGGACTGCAGGATTTCTCACTTGGCTGACAAGGAAGCTTGTGTGCCACACACTATTCTAGGGGATGTGGGATGAGGAGTGGGGTCATGGGGAGATATGTTGGTTTTTTTGCATTTTGAGCATCAGTGCCCTTTGAAGGATTCATCTGATTGCCTGAGGTAGCTACACAACAGCTCTTTACTGGGGGCGTGTCCACCTCTCCGAAGGGACAAGACATCATGGTAATAGCCATCATTTACTGTTATCTAGTCTGTGCAGGCATTTTACATATGTATTCTCATTTTTAGCCTTATGGTAACCCTATGAAGTGATTTTATTATCCCCATTTAAAAAAAAATGATTATTTGAGAGAGAGAGAAAGAGAGAGAATTCGAAGCAGGCTCTACTGTGTCAGCACACAGCCAGACTAGGGGCTCGATTCCATGAACTGTGAGATCACAACCTGAGCCAAGATCAAGACTTGGACGCTTAACAAACTGAGCCACCAAGGCGCCCCATTATCCCCATGTTGTAGATGAGACTGTGAAGGCTCAGAGAGGTTAGGGAACTTTCCCAAGGCCTCACAGTGGATGAGGACCATGGAGCCAGCATCCTGGAGTCCCTCTGAGCCCAAAACCTCTACTCTGATCCATTTGGGAATACTGTAATCCTCACGATAACCTATGTAGATTGCTGGCCCATTAAATTGCCAGGTACTGCTAGACATCATGGACATATTTTATCCTTTACATATGATTTCTTAGGAAACTGAGGCAGGGAGATGTTAAATTACATGGATGTTAGAAGTGAGATTCAAACTAAGTATCTAAGAATGCATAGTGTGTGTGTGTGTGTATATATATATATATATATATATATATATATATATATATAGCCATTGTTTTGGGATGGCAGCAGGGAGAGGCCATTTATCCCTGCCTTTAATACTCATCCTTTTCCTTGATAAAGAGGACTTTCCATTGGTAATTACTATTGGGATATTCACCTGGCTGAGAAGAAGAGTGGTGACTAGTGAGCTCTCCTTTGAGTTGCAATTGGAATTTAATTTGAATTTGAATTGATCTTTTGGTTAAGGGCATCTTTCACTGATCCCCCCTTAATGAGAACTCACCCTATGCCTTTCCAAGGAATCTATGCTGGTGATCAGCACCCTTCCCCTCCCCCCTTACATCCTCATATGCAGAGCATCCTTACCTCAAACAGCTGCATATTATGAGTTGGGGTTGGACTCTGAGGCAAGGAGATAAGACAGCTGCAGAGGGGTCCAGGAAGGCAAATGACTGCTTCCCAGCTGGGTCTCATTTCTCCTCAGCCAGGGCTTCTTGTAGGGAAGCAAACTAGGCCTTGCTCCACTGTTGATTTACTTGGTCAGATGACTGCTTCTCCAAATCCAGCCCTCTGTCTCCGGCCGTCTGAGCATCCTGCCTGCTCCAGTTACCAATGTGGACAGGACCTCTGCAATAACTCAGCAGCTTCAGATTCAGAGTGGTTGTTGCCCTGAAGCTGTCCTGGAAGGAACATCTTCCTTGTGTCCCCAGGAGCCAGATGAGATCCAAAAGTAGGTCTAAGCTTGACATCCTAAAAAGTCTGTAATATTTCAAGAGGCTCTTATTCTATAAAAGGATGTGAGACAAGTTCTTTGAACTTACTTGACCTCTAGGCCAAGAGCGATTTGCTCCCTGGAAACTTCAGTTCAGAGTTTTGTTGTTATTGTTGCTTTTTTCCCAATTAGGATATCTTTTTCTCAATTTACTGAAATCGATTTCTTCTTGCAAAGGGGGTTCAGGTGACAAATGGTTATTAGAACTGGATCTAGGTTGCCTTTTGATGCATTTTAGTTCAATCCAACCACAATTTATTGAACACCTACTACTTACCAGGCACTGTCATATAATTGGGGTTTTCAGTGGACCACACATTAGCCCAGCCTTCAAGGAGCTTCTATCAGCGCAGGAGACTGACATTATTGAAAAGGCAACAGTCACACTGCTTTGATAAGTGTTACCACTTCTAGAGGGTCATCGGACAAGTAATTATTGAGCAGGTACTGTATCTAGTGCTCCAACAAGGAAAAGAAATAGCCAGGAATCCTTAGTTATCACAAAGCAGGAGGCTTTGGAAAAAGCCCGAAGCTCCTCTGTCTCATTCAGTTGTCTCTACCCGTCTTGTTATTGGTTCACTCATTTGCATGTTGTTAATTTGTTTCTTCCTTCCAGTTCTAATATTCTGTTTAATTTTAGCACAAAAATGAGGCAAAGGGTCTATATCCCTGAGTATGTTTAGTATGTGTTAAATATAGAAACCTAGAAGAGTTTTCTAGAGGGTGGTTTTCAGACTTTTTTGATTCAGCTCACCACATGAAATGGTGTATTATGTCGTGAACGAACACACACACACACACACACACACACACACACACACTCACACAGTTATACATCAAGCTCAGTGCTTACTCTTGCCACATGAGATGCAACCCGGTGTTTTCTATTAGATTCCATTCTCTTTCATTTAAAAGGAAATTGACGTCATGACTCACTGAATTGTTTTCTTAACTGACTCCAAAGCCTGCAGTTTAAAAACACAAACATAGACAATACGTCTTGTGGATTGAAAGACTTGCTGTCCCTTGTGGGCAGAGAATATACTGGATAATCTCTTAGAATCTTCTTTTCCTCTGATGTTCTCTGCCTTACGTTTGAGAGGACACCTTCCCACTCTCCTCTCAGAATTCTCTTGGAAATCATTAATGTCTCCTCAAATTTACTTTTTTGGTTCTTTGAAATAAATTCAAGCCTTTTGCATGTGCATTTTATTCATTATATTTTTAATGTAATTTTCTTCTCATTTTTCATAAATATCAGAATAGAAAGGCATAGGTAACCATTTTGCCCCAGCCCAAGCCGTGGAAATGCCCAAGCACCTGCAAGGGAGTTGTTATCTTGGATCTGTGTTACTTGACCAAAGGAGATGCGTCACGGACTTTCATCAGGGTTCATCTTGAGTGTGATCCATCTCCCTGTGTTTCCATCTTATAAATGCAGTGTTTAAATGATCTTGTTTCACTGTGATTTAGTGTCCCTACAGTAACTTTTATGGGTTTTGCATTTTAATGCTTAATTTATATTTTAACCATGGATCATCTTGTGTCTCTTCTTTTTGTTTTGGTTTGGTGGTTTTTCATTCTCCTGCAAGATGGACTCTCTTTGGTCAGACTGCACTGAGTCAGGGAAAGAACCCTAGAGCTAGAGATTTAGCTGTAGCCCTGGTTCTGCACTAATTCCCTGCAGGAGTTCCACCACTAATTGATAAAGTCTCCAAGGCCTCCTGTGTTTCTCCTATGCCCATCACACTGCATCGATTGCATGTTCACTCATTTGTCCCTCCTGTGAGCTGAGGTCTTTTGATTTCATATCTGCAGCTTGGCCCAGCATATGGAAGGCACCAGGGGCTGTTTGTGAATTTAATTGAATTGAGTTGAATTGAATTGAATTGAACTGAAAGGCAGGCAGAGACTGGGATGTGAAGGGTTCCATGGTCCAGAATAAGGATCTGGATTTTATCTTGTGGGGATGAAGAGCTCAGAAAGAGTTTCAGTGAAGATTTGAATACAGATACAAAGGCATGGAGGCTAGCTAGGAGACTGGGGCGAGAAACAATGAGGGCTTATGATGAGGGCCTATGTATGGTGGTAGAAGGGAGATGTGGAGAAGAGCCAGAGCCTAGAGATATTAGGGAAGGGATGACCTCTGGGCTGTGGGAGGGAATCGGTTCTGGCAGTGCATAGACAGGCAGCAGAGCCAGAGGAGGATGAAAGATGAAGGGTTTATTTCACTGAGTTTGTAGTGCCTTTTGGAACAGATCTAGGCTGGCTCTCAACTAGTGGAAACTCTTCTTGACTTCTGTATGGGTCAGAGCCTGCCCAAGGAAGGGGAGCAGCCATGGGGAAGATTGACAGGCCGTGGCTTATCAGACACTGAGTTAACTTACTACTTATGGTCCTGTCACTATTGAACTAGGATTTACATGTAGATTCTCCTTAGATGTACACATAAAGTTGTAAATGTTTGTTCATGATGTTCATCATCATCAAGAAAGATGTCTTTCTTGTTTTTTAATGAACACCCCCTGCTCACGATTCCTAATTTAGAAGACATCTTTGCTTAGTTTCTTTGTATCCACTAACATTGGTTGTCTATTAAGGTGGCATCTAGTTAGTTAGCAACTGTCACAGCATAACAGGGTGTTGTCACTTTGCAAGGTGGGTGGTGTAGAGAAAATCCTTGTCTTGGTTGAATGTTCTGTTCCACTTGGGGAGACAAATGCATGATTAGTGACAAAAAGTAACACAGGTACATATTCATGGGAGAGGAAGGAGTTGACTAGGCTTGCAAGGACCAGTAGGAGTGTTTGGTAGGCTGGGGCTTGAAGTGGGAAGAGCAGCATAAATCTAGAGAGTCATTGGAGGTGGGGATATATATAGGTATATTCAGGGACAAGTATGAGTAGAGTAGAATGAGGAGAATTTCCATGTGGCCAGTGGTTCTCAACTTTAGTGAACACAAGACTCAGCTGGAACACTGGTGCTCAACGCAGATTCCCAGGCCCCTCCGCAGCTCTAGAATGGAGTCTTGGACTTTGCATTGTTAACAAGCCCTCCTCTCCTCTGGGTGGTCCCATTGCATATGGTTAGAGGACTGTATCTTGAGAAACATTGCTTTAGGCAGTCACTGCTTGATGTTTTTGGTAGCATGCAGTAAGAAGATGACATTGTAGAATGTAGTAAGGCAGGGAAGCACATGGCAGGGGCCTTTTATTACATTAGCCTAAAGCATATGAAATTACCAATGTTCAACTATTTTTGACCTGCCAAAATGGTAGAATAAACATCTTATGATCGGTATTCAAAGGGAGGAGGTCCCAGCTTAGGATGATCATTCTGTGAAGGTGGGAATGAGGATTTGGACATATAAGATAGGGCATTCTACATGGAAAGAATAGTGTGAGCTGAGTCCTTGGGAAGGAAAGTGGAGAGTGTATTTTATAACCACAGGAGCAGCATTTGAGTGGGAGCTGAGAGCCCCAAGGGGCAGCAGTGGGACATGGGGCTGGAGAGGCAGGTCAGAGCTAGTCTATGGACACTTCTAAAGGTCAGTGGGTAATCACTGAAGGCAATAAGTGAAGTATGACATCATTGGAGCTATGATTTGTAAAGATTAATGAACTAGACAAAGAGACAGGGAGGTGACTGTGGCTTATCATAGAGATGAGAGGTATTAAGGTATGGGCAATAGAAACGGAGTCAAAAGTAAGGTTGCCAAATCAAATACAAGACATCGAGTTAAACTTGGATTTTATATACATGAGTAATTTTTTGTTTAAGCATTTCTCAAACATTGAATGGGATATACTTATGCTTAAAAATTATCCATTTATCTGTAATTCAGACTTTAATAGGGTGTCTTGTGTTTTTATTTGCTAAATCTAGCAACCTTTGATGGGAATGACAGAGTGATGAGATATTCTGGAAGGAGAGTCTGAGGGTTGTATAGAATAGGATATGGGGAACAGCCAGAGGGAGGTAAGGGAGGGGATTCTGACGGTGAGTGGGGGAATGGAGGCACTGGAACAGACGACGCTAAGTCAGGAAAAAGACAAGAGAAAGGTGATGAGCTTGGTTTTGATTTGTCCCATTTAAAGACCAACTGGAGTGGTCAACAGCTACTCAGAAAGGTGGGTCTGAAACCAGGAAAAGAAGCCAGGGCTCTAGACAGAGATTTAGAGTTCAGGGGAAGGAATAGCAAATAGGAAAAATAAACAAAAGAGACAGGTACAGAGAAGACATAGGGAATCATATTCATTTTTCTAAATGACCCAGTATAGCAGAGCATTTTAAAAGAAATGGCAGTGTAGCCATTCAAAATGCTTGCAAGGAATAATAAATGGTATTAGAAACCCTTCTGATAAGCAAAGTAAGTAAAATATAATTTTTAAATGCAATATGATCTCAGCTATGTGGGGGAAAACTTTCGTAGATAAAAGCCCACAAACATCTCTACCCACATGTCATAGTTGATGTCTTTAGTTTGTGAGGCTATAGGAGATTTTCATTTTCTGCATATGTATATTTGTCTTTCAAGTCTTCTTTAAAAAGAGCATATGCTACTTTCAAAATTGGGGGAAAATTTTTTTAAATGTTTTCATGTTTATTTAGTTTTTGAGAGAGAGAGAGAGAGAGAGAGAATGAACGAGGGAGGGGCAGAGACAGAGAGACAAAGAATCGGAAACAGGCTTCAGGCTCTGAACTGTCAGCACAAAGCCTGACATGGGGTTTGAACTCATAGACCGTGAGATCATAACCTGAGCTGAATTTAAGTTAGATCTTGAGAAAGTCAGCATTATTCCACATATCCTTTTGGCTATTAGGATGCAATATGAAAGAATAATATTTTTTTCAGAAAGATGTCTTGACAGCATTTCTTCCGTTATTTACTGATCCAGTCAGAGAAAATGACGTTTATTTAGTGGGTACTACCCAACTCCTCCCCCAAATGCTTCTTGAAAAGGAGGATAGCTAGACATTGAAGACAGAGTGGCTGTCTAACAAGGATTTTAAAAAAGAGCAACAGCTTCATGTAAAACCCTCGTTATTTTAGGGATGGAGGAGCTAAATCCTTCAGAGATGCTTCCTGGGATGCTGGTGAGCTGGGGAGGATGAGGGGAGAGGCCCCCCACTTCCTGCATTACCATCTTATGCAGTGCACTCCTCCACATTGCCCCAGGGACCTGGTGTAGCTGCTGGGTGAATATTACCACCCTGCACCATATAATAATATCTTTTGCTCATGCTTAGCACAAGGGGAGGAGGCTATGTTGAAGTGTCTCTCTAAACACTCCAATTAATATTCATATAGCTGTTCCATCAACCGAAGCAATTATATTAAATCCACACTCCCAGAGAGAAGCTATCGTATGAATAATCTAGAACTTCAGAAATGCAAAACATTTGTGTCAGGTAATGCATGTGTTACTTGATTGAGACAGGGTGGGGGTAGGGACCAGGTTCTACTTCCTAATTCTGTTTTTGTTTAAGCAACTTCAAAAATTGGTTTGCCTTCTCCGAAGACATTGGTAGTTAGGAGAGTTAATAGATCTTTCTAAAGGAAATTCTTATAACTTGAGTGTCCAGACAGAGGGGACTGGTTAAATTAAAAATTATGGTAAATCAAGGCCATTGTTATGATGATGATATAAACAGTTTTATCAGCATGCAAAATGTCTTAAATATAATGTTAAGTTGGGGAAAAACATAGTGTATAACTGTATGTGCAGTAACCTCAACTACAGAAAAATGCGTATGTGAACAGAAGAAAGATGGAAAGTGTACCAAAACGTTCATCAAAGTTTTCTAGGTGGTGGCCTTAAGTGTCAATATTTTCTATTTTTCAGTATATTTCAGTCACTTTCTGTAGTGCACTAATAGTCTTTTATAAACAGGGAGGGGAAGAAAATCAAGTCAATTTGCAATTCTTATCTGCAGTGATCTTGGAAAATTATCACCTGCCTCCAGTGAAAGATTTGTGATCTGTTTACTTAGTAGAGAGACGTTAGGCTAATTTAATTTTATGTAATTGCAGTTGTGGAGAATATAAGGAGAGTGTCATGATGTTTCCAAGCCCTTGCTTTAATTTAACCAGCAGTGAGTGAGCCGCATTCAAACAGAGATCCAGCCTTCTTTGCTCATGTTCAGTATAGTCTCTACAAGGAAGGCTGGTGACCCACATTTGGGTGAAATTTTAATTCCTTTAAGCAGGGCATTTGTACGATGGGGTGATTTCTAACATTCATTATCTTTACATCTTCTATTTAAATTCGTCCATAAATTTTTCAGCTTAGCATTAAGCTGGATCAGAGTGAATTAGGGGACTATTTCTGAACAGGTCAGCAAATTCCTTCTTAAGCCGGGCTGACAATATAGCTACCCGAGGACACCTGGGTTCTTGCACTCTGGCTGGGGACCAAGCTTCTCCTCAAAGCCTCCATCCTAAGACATTCTAAGTCTTTCACATCCTGGCCCACTTACCACGTTCTACTCGGGCCCATCTTTTCACTGGTGTGTTGATTTATTCATTCCATAAACATGCCAGGTGTAGTCTAGGGATTGAACCAGACAGACATACTTGGGATAGAGCTAATGGTCTTATCACAGAGACAGACAAGTAAATATGCAGTTTTATAATACAGTATGTCAAGAGTTGTAATAGGAGTAAGAACAGGATGCTACAGATGCTTATAAAACAGGCATCTAATCCAGCCTGGCCAAGAGAAATCAAGGAAGACTTCCTGGCAGAGGTGGTATCTGAGCTGAGATTTGCATGATGAACTGAATTCCACTGCATGGAGCAGTGGTGGTGGGGTTTGGGATAGGGGATCAAAGAGAAAGTGTTCCAGGCAGAGGGGGTGGCATCTTCAAAGACTTTAAAGTGGAAGAGTGACATTTGTGTTTAGAAAGGTTATCCTAGATGCTGTGAGGAGAATGGATAGAGGGCAGGAGGACCAGCGAGGACAATGCTAAGAGATGAGAGTAGCTTGAACAGACAATGTCAGTGGGAAGGGAAGAGACAAATTTAAGAGGTATTTGATGGATAAAATTATCAGAGCTTCGTCCTTTATTGGATTTGGAGAAGAGCAAAAGGGTTGAGTCTGGAATGACTCAGACAACTTTCATGGGGTTGGGGAACACTGGAGGGTAGGCAGGCTTTCCTGGGAGTGGGACCAGTTCCTTTTGGGGATTTGTGGGTTTGAGGTACCTGAGCGTGTCCAGTGTGAGATTCTAAACTCAGAAGAGAGACCTAGGCTTGAGGTATAAACACTGGGACCATCATGATCCAGGTGGCAGTTGAAGCCATAGAGAGGCTGAAAAAAACCCAAGGAGAGATGGGAGGATAAGAAGCAGTGAGGTCTAGGTTTGTGGGTTCGAGCCCTGCATCGGGCTCTGTATTGGTGGCATAGATTCTCTCTCTCCTCTCTCTCTGCCCCTCTCCTGCATGCTCATGCTCTTCTCTTTCCCTCTCTAAATAAATAAATAACATTTTTAAAAAAAGAAGCAATGAGGCCTAGAGCAGAGCCCCAAGGAATGCTAATTTATCTGGGACACGTAGAGGAGCCTGAGATGGACGGCCAACAGGGGAGGGTGCGATATCACAGAAGGCATGGAGAGAGGGAAGGAACGTTTTCAACTGATACAGACCCAAATTTCAGTGACTGGAAGATGCTATGGATTGTAAGACATGCCAATATTTTATGGCCCACTAAGACACAATGCTGCCAATTAAACGGTGACATGTCATCGATTGTAAGACACAGTCTGACTTCAGAGATAAAAAAATTGCTAGACAACTTGAATATATATTAGAATCCAAGAACTAGAATATGTTGAGGCCTAAAATACATCTCTTAGATGTATCAGGAAGAGAGCTATTATTGACTATGTTGGGAGTATTGTTAGTGGGGTTTGGGGTCAGAATCAAGATTAGAGTAGTTTGAGGAATGGAGAGAGATGGGTGTTAGTTCCAGGATGCTTCGTAAATTGCAAAGATCTTCCAGAGTTCTGGACCAAGAGAGAAACAATAAGTAAGAGAGATACAGTCCAAATATCACCTTTTTTTCCATGATTAAGCTAATATCAGAGAATATAGTTTGTATCTGTATCCAAGAAAGCTTCCCAATAGTGAGCCCCAGAATTAGGCCTTTCCTGGTGCTGACCATCATGAGCCTACTCCATGAGGGTCTGCCTGGTAAATCTCACAGCCTGGAGGGGCAGAGAGAACATGCTTCCTGAAGGCAGGCAGATCTTGAGGAGAGCAAAGGGCTGGCCTACCCACATGCAGATTCTCCTTCCAAACCCATCACTCAGAGGAGGGCAAGAGAGAAGCCAAGAGTGGGATGCACTTGGAGCTGCCTTTATGGAAGAAGGAGTGTACAGACAGTGTAAATAACATTATCAAGAAATTGAGCCATAAAAGAAAGGAAAACATAGCCCAGACAAGCTAACTTCATTTCCAGCCATCCAGCTTCCCACCCCCTTGCTGTTTGGAAAAATTGCCCATCTCTTTCCTGTGTCTCAGTTCTCTTGCCTCACGATAGAAGGCCAGATCCTTTCTCTTTTTTCTCCATGAGATCTCCATAGTCTTGCCTAAGATAACCTCTGACATATGTTGGGATTATGTTTTTTTAATGTTATTATTTTATTTTATTTTTTAATTTAAATCCAAGTTAACATATAGCATAATAATGGTTTCAGAAGTAGAATTTAGTGATTCATCACTTACGTATAACACCCAGTGCTCATCCCAACAAGTTCCCTCCTTAATGCCCATCACCCATCCAGACCATCCCCCCCACCTCCCATCCAGCAACCCTCAGTTTGTTCTCTGTATTTAAGATTCTCTTATGGTTTGCCTCCCTCTCTGTTTTTATCTTATTTTTCCTTCACTTCACCTATATTCATCTGTTTTCTTTCTTAAATGCCTCATATGAGTGAGATCTTATGATATTTGTCTTTCTCTGACTGACTTGTTTCACTTAGCATGATACATTCTAGTTCCATCCATGTTGTTGCAAATGGAAAGATTTCATTCTTTTTAAAAATGTTTGTTTATTTTTGAGAGAGAATGCATGTGTGTGTGAGTGCAGGAGGGGCAGAGAGAGAGGAGAACAGAGGACCAAAAGTGGGCTCCATGCTGACAGCAGTGAGCTCGATGCGAGGCTCAAACTCACGGACTAATAGATCATGACCTGAGCCCAAGTCATGTGCTCAACCAACTGAGCCACCCAGGTGCCCCAAGATTTCATTCTTTTTGATCACCGAGTAATATTCCATTGTGTGTGTGTGTGTGTGTGTGTGTGTATAGATATATATCTACATACACACACACACACACACCCCACATCTTCTTTATCCATTCATCCATTGATGGACATTTGGGCTCTTTCCATACTTCGGCTATTGTCAATAGCGCTGCTATAAACATTGGGGTGCATGTGCCCTTCAAATTAACATTTTTGTATCCTTTGGGTAGATATCTAATAGTGCAATTGCTAAGTTGGAGGGTAGTTCTATCATTAATTTTTTTGAGGAACCTCCATACTGTTTTCCAGAGTGGCTGGACCAGTTTGCATTCCCACTAGCAGTGCAAAAGTGTTCCCCTTTCTCTGCATCCTCGCCAACATCTGTCGTTGCCCAAGTTGTTAATTTTAGCTGTTCTGACTGGTGTAACAGTCTTAGTGTTATGTGTTTGTGTTTTATACTTGACTGTTACATGCTTGTAGGTGTTGTCTCCTCACAGTCTAAGCTTCTTGTAGAGACAATGTCTTTTCTTTGTCATAACACCCCCTTCATCACTGGGACACTGCCTAGTCCGTGATAGGTAGGGCTGAGATTGTTGCACTGGATTGTATTGTGTGCAAAGAGGTGGTGAGGTGTAACCTCATCTTTGGGCACTCCAAATCGAATAGCTGCCTGGGAGAGAGAGTCAGACAGTTCATAATGGACCTGGCATGTGAATTGGACTGGTATAGTTCCCATGTGGGTTCCATCGACCAGGTATATGGCTGACCCACACCAGCATCCCGTCTCTAATACAGAGATGGTTTGCTGAAAGGCATAGTGATTGCTCTCCTTTGTACTAACTTCAAAAGAAGGCAAATGATCTTTGAACATCTCTGAGCTCTGTTTAAAACACCTAAAATGAGACCAAACCTTTCTAGAATGAGATGTCCCTCTGAGAGTGGGGTGACGTGTGTGCTTTAACCTGAAGTCAAGGCCTATTGAACATCTCCAGGCCCTGCTTTCTTTGTTGGCAAAAGAAATCCAATAAAATGTGTTGTCTCAGCACCCAACCCCATACCACAATCAGATAAGACCTGGCACTTAAAGCTAAGGCTTTATTCCTAGTAGTATATTTTCACAACTTGGACAAATTGATGAGGTTTCCACTATGCCTGTCTGTCTTTGATGTTCCTTCTTACTTCTCTAAACTGTCGCAGATGAAGCAGAGGTCACAGACTGCCAGGAGCATTTGTTTTTTCAGTAAGAGCAAAAAGAAGGGCATTGTAGCTTCATTACAGGTAAAAGAAGGCAACGTTTACAGGGTATCAAAACCTATCTTCTCAGATGACCTAAGGGAAACAGCCATAGATGCGTGTGGGAGGGTTAAGTTTTCCAAAATAAGCTGGAAAACCTAGCCTTCATCATATTTGGGGTAAGACACATGGTGGGTGCCTGTGGCAGTGTCCCTGGCTTGTGTCTGGCCTGGTACACAGTGAGTCTTCAGCAGGTCCTGGCCCCCTGGCCACACAGTCAGGGCTGGTCTGGGAAGTGTATGGGTATCACCAAGGTATTTAGCCTAAGTCATTGGAGCTTTGGCTCTGAATGTGCTTCCAGAGCTCCATCATCATGTTATTGCCCAGTCCTTCAGACACGTGGAAGCCCACTCTTTGCAGCAGGTAGAGAAAGCAGGTGTGTATATACCTTCCCCATAGAGCTCAACACATGGTACTTCCCCACTGGACGGTGTCATGGACACCTGAATTGGTTAGGAGGTGGGTTTAGCAGCTCCAACAGAAAAACCCAAGGTAACGGAAGCTTAGACAAGTAGAAACTTGTCTTTCTCTCATGCAGCAGTCCAGGTATAAAAGGGCTAGTATGTCAGCTTCATGGTGTTGGGCACCCTGCTTCCTTCTTACCTGTTGCTTCATCCCAGCTAGGTTGTCAACATGGCCTCCTGGTCCAAGAGAGCTCACATCCTTGTTCCGGCCATGAGAAAAGGAGGAGAGGGGAAGGGCAGAGCATGACTCTAGATGTTGCACACGTCTCCTCTGAGCCCTCCCCTTAACCAGAACTTGGGCAAATGGCCACACCTAGGTGCAGTGAAGCCTTTAATTCTGGTCATGTTTGTGCCCAGCTACAAGTCATGGCTTCCATTACCATAAGAGGAGAGAACTGGTTCTGGAGAATGCTTAGATTCCTGGGCCATAGCTCCTTAAGGTCAAAGCTGTCTCTGATTTATCCTTTTTCCCATCACCTCGCATGGTGCCTGACCAAGGTGGATCTCCCTAAATGTTGACTGAAAAAGAGGGCTGTTTGAAGGACAGAGTGCAGAGGACAGCCCTCTGGGAGCATTGCAGAGACTCTCCTAGCACGGAGGCCACATGGTAGCGTGGAAAAAGCCTGTGGAGTCATGGGCAATTATTTAACCTCTCCAGAGCTCACTTTTCTCTCTTTAAAATGGGCCTGAAGATCCCTGTGGAATTTGCTTCACAGGCCATTAAGAGAATTCTTCTTGTATTGTGTCTGCGATTTACTGAGCACCTACTGTTTTCCAAGCTCAGGGCTTAGGGGTTTGTTCACATTAATTTCATGTAAACCACACAACAACCCTATGAGGTGGGTATTATTATCCACATTTTTTAGTTGGGTAAATTGGGACTGCTAGGGGTTTAGTAAGATGCCCAGTGCCATTGGTTTGTTTATGTACCCAACTGCTATTTAGTGCCTACTGTGTGCCAGAGCCACTGCTGGGGATATAGTGACTCCTGGTAGGAAGAATGTTTCCAGAGTACAGAGGATACACATGATAGGAAGCTGCTCTGGACAAGGGAGGAGGTTGGGGAGTGTTTGGAAGCTTGAGCAGTAGTTATCCAGACCAAGCAGGGGGGTAGGTCTGAGGTGGTGCTGGCAAGGCCCCAAGGTGAGAAGGGAGCCAGACATGGAGGGACTGTAAGAGCTGCAGTGTGGCCGGAGGGCAGAGAGTGAGCAAAAGAGGTGGCAAGAGCCCCCTGAAGTGCCTAGTAGGGCAGTCTGACCTGTCTGGCCCTGAGGCTTGTGTTGAGAGAGGATCATAAAATGCTTGGAAAACACACTGGGGAAAGCACCAAGGAGGCAGGGCCGGGGCTTGGAAAATTCTCTGTCTGAAAGATGTCTTGGGACCAAGCCTGAAAGCCTTTCCTCACCCCGTGAGCTTGAACTCGACACCCCTCCTACATGCCATCCTATCGTGTTCGAATTAGGCACTTAGCCCTGATATGTTATAGTCACTGGGTTCTCTGTCTCTCACTACATCATGTCTGTTGTCCCCCTGCTATACCTCAGCTTCTAGAACGGTGCCTGCCAAAAGTTGCATGAATGACTGAATGAGTTCTTTCTAATTGGTTTGGGTCTAGAAATGCTTGGTGATTTTAGAAGCAGATAATGTATACTGCAGAATTATGTTTTGCTAATACAGGTTACCATCGTGAGGGGTCCTAAGAGCACACAACAGGGAAAAGTGAAGAGAAACAGCTGGGAATTTCAGAGTTGCTCTGACCCCTTGGGCCTGCCAAACACACTCAGAGCCTCTATTTGAATAAACAGGGCCTTGGGGCTCCTGGGTGGCTCAGTCAGTGTCTGACTCTTGACTTCGGCTCAGGTCATGAGCTCCAGGTTCGTGAGTTAGAGCCCCACACTGGGCTCTGTGCTGACAGTGTGGAGCCTGCTTGGGAATCTGTCTCCCTCTCTCTCTGTTCCTACCCAGCTTTCTATCTCTCTCTCAAAATAAAATAAAAGTAAAACTTAAAAAATTTACCAACAAACTGGGACTTTTCTGAAGGGTTCCAAACTCAATTGTCAGTTTCAGGGCCGAATTGCTTTCCTACAAATTTTTAACATTCGAGTAAGCTGTTTGATCCTCCCAGGGACCCAGTCCCAGCACGTCTAGCATTTGCCCTGGTCACCCCTCCCCGCCCCCATGCCCACTTTCCATGCCCCTCCAAACCTCCTCACGTGGGTGTTCCAGCCTCTGCCCGTCATTAAAGCTAATTATCTACAGGGTCTTAGTTTTCTGCAGGGCTCCTTGCAGAGACCTGCCCTCCCTCTCCCTGTGCCACCTCAGTCCTGTGTCCCACCTCCCACCTGTGTTTTATGAGTGTTCTTCAGTCCCAAGTCTATACCCCATGGGGCTGTTTATGTCCACTGCAAAAGTGGAGGTACAGTGAAAACAGCTGCACTGACGCAGGGGATGGAGGAGGGAGGAGGATTAATTATCACAGGGATATTAGCTTGGGGTTTTTAATTAGACTGTCGTGCCTTACTTCCCCTTTTCATGCCTTTTTCTTTTCCTTAGCTTGGAACATCCACTTAGAATGTATTTTAGAATCTTGGAACACTTAGGTGTTTTGTTTTGTTTTGTTTTAATTTGCATCCAAGTTAGTTAGCATATAGTGCAACAATGATTTCAGGAGTAGATTCCTTAATGCTCCTTAGCCATTTAGCCCATCCTCCCTACCACAACCCCTCCAGAACCCTCTGTTTGTTCTCAATGTTTAAGAGTCTCTTATGTTTTTGTCCCCCTCCCTGTTTTTATATTATTTTTGCTTCCCTTCCCTTTTGTTCATCTGTTTTGTATCTTAAAGTTCTCATATGAGTGAAGTCCTATGATATTTGTCTTTCTCTGACAGACTAATTTCACTTACCATGATACCCTCTAGTTCCATCCATGTAGTTGGAAATGGCAAGATTTCATTCTTTTTGATTGCTGAGTAATACTCCATTGTGTATATATACCAAATCTTTACCCATTCTCCATCGATGGACATTTGGGCTCTTTCCATACTTTGGGTATTGTTGATAGTGCTGCTGTAAATATTGGAGTGCATGTGTCCCTTCAAAACAGCATACCTGTATCCCTTGGATAAATACCTAGTAGTGCAGTTGCTGGGTTGTAGGGTAGTTCTATTTCTAATTTTTTGAGGAAGCTCCATACTGTTTTACAGAATGGCTGCACCAGTTTGTATTCCCACCAGCAGTGCAAAAGAGATCCTCTTTCTCCTCATCCTTGCCAGGATCTGTTGTTGCTTGACTTGTTGATTTTAGCAATTCTGACAGGTGTGAGGTGGTATCTCATTGTGGTTTTGATTTGTATTTCCCTGATGATGAGTGATGTTGAGCATCATTATGTGTCTGTTGGCCATCTGGATGTCTTCTTTGGAGAAGTGTCTATTCATGTCTTTAGCCCATTTCTTCACTGGATTATTTGTTTTTTGAGTGTTGAATTTGATAAGATCTTTATAGATTTTAGATACCAACTGTTTATTTGATATGTCATTTGCAAATATTTTCTCCCATTCTGTCAGTTGCCTATTAGTTTTGCTGATTGTTTCCTTCACTGTGCAGAAGCTTTTTACTTTGATGAGATCCCAATAGTTTATTTTTGCTTTTGTTTCCCTTGCCTCTGGAGACATGTTGAGTAAGAAATTGCTGCAGCCAAGGTCACAGAGGTTCTTGCCTTCTTTCTCCTCAAGGATTTTGATGCACCCTGTCTTAATTTAGGTCTTTCATCCATTCCGAGTTTATTTTTGTGTAGGGTGTAAGAAAGTGGTCCAGGTTCATTTTTCTGCATGTTGCTGTCCAGTTTGCCCAGCACCACTTGCTGAAGAGACTGCCTTTATTCCATTAAATATTCTTTCCTGCTTTATCCAAGATGAGTGGGCCATATGTTTGTGGGTCCATTGCTGGGTTCTCTATTCTGTTCCATTGATCTGAGTGTGTGTTCTTGAGCCAGTACCATACTGTCTTGATGATTACAGCTTTGTAATACAGCTTGAAGTCTGGGATTGTGATGCCTCCTGCTTTGGTTTTCTTTTTCAAGATTGCTTTGGCTCTTCAGGGTCTTTTCTGGTTCCATACAAATTTTAGGATTGTTTGTTCTAGCTCTGTGAAGAATGCTGATGTTATTTTGATAGGGATTGCATTGAATATATAGATTGCTTTGGGTAGTATTGACATTTTAACAATATTTGGTCTTCCTATCCAGTACCATGAAATATTTTTCCATTTTTTTGTGTCTTCTTCGTTTCTTTCATAAGCCTTCTATAGTTTTCAGTGTATAGATGTTTCACCTCTTTGGTTATTTAAGTTTATTCCTCAGTATTTTATGGTTTTAGGTGCAATTGTAAATGGGATTGATTCCTTGATTTCTCTTTCTGTTGCTTCATTGTTGGTGTATAGGAATGCAACCGTTTTCTGTGCATTGATTTTATATCCTGCCACTTGGCTGAATTCCTGGATCAGTTCTAGCAGTTTTTTGGTGGAATCTTTTGCGTTTTCCTTATAGAGTATCATGTCATCTGCGAAGAGTGAAAGTTGGACCTCCTCCTGGTGGATTTGGATGCCTTTCATTTCTTTGTGTTGTCTGATTGCTGAGGCTAAGACTTCCAATACTATGTTGAATAATAGTGGTAAGAGTGGACATCCCTGTCTTGTTCCTGACCTTAGGGGGAAAACTCTGTTTTTCCCCATTGAGAATGATATTAACGTTGGGTCTTTAATATATGGCTTTTATGATCTCGAGGTATGATCCTTCTATCCCTACTTTCTTGAGAGTTTTTATCTAGAAAGGATGCTGTATTCTGTCAAATGCTTTCTCTGCATCTATTGAGAGGATCATGTGGTTCTTGTCCTTTCTTTTACTGATGTGATGAATCACATTGATTGTTTTGCGGATATTGAACCAGCCCTGCGTCCCAGGTATAAATCCCACCTGGTCGTGGTGAATAATTTTTTTGATGTATTGTTGGATCCGGTTGGCTAGTATCTTGTTGGGGATTTTTGCATCCATGTTCATCAGGGAGATTGGTCTATAGTTCTCTTTTTGAGTGGGGTCTTTGTCTGGTTTTGGAATCAAGGTAATGCTGGCTTCATAGAAAGAGTTTGGTATTTTTCGTTCCATTTCTATTTTTTGGAACAGCTTCAGGAGAATAGGTGTTAACTCTTCCTTAAGTGTTTGATAGAATTCCCCTGGAAAGCCATCTGGCCCTGGACTCTTGTTTTTTTGGGAGAGTTTTGATTACTAATTCAATTTCTTTACTGGTTATGGGTCTGTTCATATTTTCTATTTCTTCCTGTTTCAGTTTTGGTAGTTAATGTTTCTAGGAATTTGTCCATTTTTTTCCAGATTGCCCATTTTATTGGCATATAATTGCTCATAATATTCTCTTATTATTGTTTGTATTTCTGCTGTGTTGGTTGTGATCTCTCCTCTTTCATTCTTGATTTTATTTATTTGAGACTTTTCCTTTTTCTTTTTGATCAAACTGGCTAGTGGTTTATCAATTTTGTTAATTCTTTCAAAGAACCAGCTTCTGGTTTCATTGATCTGTTCTCCTGTTTTTTTGGATTCAATAGCATTGATTTCTGCTCTGATCTTTATTATTTCCTTTTTTTCTGCTGGTTTGGGGTTTTATTTGCTGTTCTTTTTCCAGCTCTTTGAGGTATAAGGGTAGGTTGTGTATTGGAGACCTTTCTTCCTTCTTTAGGAAGGCCTGGATTGCTATATACTTCCCTTTTCTGACTAACTTTGTTGAGTCCCAGAGGTATTGGGCTGTGGTGTTACCATTTTCATTGGCTTCCATGTACTTTCTAATTTTTTCCTTAACCTCTTGGGTAGCCCATTTGCTCTTTAGTAGGATGTTCTTTAGTCTCCAAGTATTTGTTATCTTTCCAAATTTTTTCTTGTGGTTGATTTCGAGTTTAATAGCATTGTGGTCTGAAAATACACATGGTATCATCTCAATCTCTTTGTTTGTGATTAGTTGATTCCTTCATTTGGTTATGTTGAAGGAAGAAAAGGAATTAATAAGGTAAAAATTTTTTAAATTAAAAAATTTAAAACAACACACACACACACAAATCAAATAAATGATGCTATATCCTAGGTGTGTTTTGGTCTGGTTATTGAAAGGAGCTTGATTGATTAGAGAAAAAAGGGGAAAATTAAAATTAAAAAATTAAAAACAACACACACACACACACACACACAATCAAATAAGTGATGCTGGATCCTAGGTGTGTTTTGATCTGGTTATTGAAAGGAGCTTGACTGATTAGAGAAAAAAGGAAAAGAAAAAAATTGAAATTAAAGAATTAAAAACAACACACATATACACACACACACAAAATCAAATAAATGATGCTAGTTCCTAGGTGTGTTTTGGTCTGACTATTGAAAGAAGCTTGGTTGGTTAGGGGGGAAAAAGGGAAAAAGAAAAGAAAAAAAGGAAAACATTTGAAAATTTGAGAAAATGAATATGATGAAATAGAATAACTTGAAGTGATGGAAATAGAATTAGAAAAAATTACAGAAAAGTAAAAAATTTAGTTAAAAATATAAAGGAAAATATTTTTAATAAAAATTGAAAATTTTTTTATCTTTCTGTATTCAAGTAAAAGAAAAGAAATGAAAAAAAGAAAAAAAAGAAAAAAGAAAACTGAATAGATGGGCCAGTGAACAGACTGAAATATGATTGATATTACATCGTTTTCCCCTTGAAGTGAAACTATGAAGCACTTCATAGTCCATAAACTAAGCAGGCAGAGACATTTGTGGTGTTACTGAAGAGAGAGGCTGGCCCAGTTGGGCGGGGCTTAGTGTAACGGCTCCATTCTCCCCTAGATGCTGCTGCTTAGCTTACTGGGGTCGGGGTGGAATGTTGTGGTGCCTGTAGGTGTGCATGTGCATGCACAGGTGGGGTGAAAATGGCATCGCCCAGCCACCTAGTCCAGTATCAGAACTCTCTGCTCTCTGGGACCAGGAATTGCGCACCTGTTCTTTGTCTCTGGTTTCCATCTGCTCTCTGCTGTTACACGGTCCATGACCACGCCGTCACGTTGCCTGGTGGCACCTCCCCCCTGAGTTTTATCTGAGTTGTGTCTGTGTTTCCCGACCCCTCACATCTGAGGTACTGTGGCTTTGACCTGCTCAGACCCTCTGGGGAAGTGTCTCACTGAGCAATCAATGGCTGGGTGCCAGCCATACCCAGGAATGTTCTCTGGACCTTGCTGCTACTGAGGTCCAGAGACTTTTGGGTCTTGTCTGGGTGCTAGTCTGCCTCAGAGAAAGTTCACACGAATGTAGCCGCAGCATTTCTGGGATTATGGAAAATCACAAGTGGCCCACGGACCTTCTGGACCCACTTTTCTCCTGGGAATTCATCCTTCCCACCAGAGCACCACTAGGTATTTGAATTGCAGAGTTTCAGACTCTGTGCTCCCTGTGGTCATAGAGTCTTAATGGAATTTAAACCCTCTCCTTTCTCCTTTATCCCTTCTTAGTTCAGTCCCTGCAGCTGTTTCCACTTTTCCACTTTCTCTCCAGCTGCTTTTGTGGGAGATACTTTCCTCTGGTCTCTGTCCTCTCTCCACAAGCAAAACCAACTCCCTGCCTTCTGTGGCTCCTCTCTCCCCTAGTTGACCACTCTGCACTGTGTACCTGCTGAGTTCTGTGGTTCAGGTTGTGCAGATTATTGTGTTAATCCTCAAATCAGCTTTCTAGGTGTGCAGGATGCTTTAGTGTTGATATGGCTGTATTTCATATATGTGAGATGGAAAAAAGACTTCCATGCTGTTCCACCATCTTGGCTCCTCCCCCTGGAACACTTAGGTTTTAACATTC
This sequence comes from Cryptoprocta ferox, assembly GCA_028646485.1. NCBI lineage: Eukaryota > Metazoa > Chordata > Mammalia > Carnivora > Eupleridae > Cryptoprocta > Cryptoprocta ferox. The sequence goes on from CM053562.1 coordinate 30,605,447, forward strand.
TGCACCTAAGGCCTCAGTGGAATAAAAAAGTCAATAAGCTGATTGCCTCAAGTAGTTTGATTGCCAAGTGCATTGGTGTAACTTTTGTTCTTCAGTGAATGATCATTTCACACTAGGGAACAAGGGATGAATGTGAGTATAGGTCTTTTCCAGGCCCCTGATTTGTAACCCTGACCTGGGAAGTCATTAATTCCCAGAGCTGTGTGTAACTTACAAGCAGCCTGCCAAATGCTCTGTATCCTTCCTTTTGACAGTTTCCCCCAGTGACATGTGTCATAAATACATTTCTCATTTGCCAGAATAGGTTTGGGTTTGTTTTGAATCTGATAGGTCCTCCAACACCACATTCTTAAATATCACTAACAGATCATTTATACTAAAAATTCTGCCTTGACAGGAAGAAAGATTGTATGATTTTCAATGTGGGTTGAAAATCAAATCCAAGTTCTAACAACATTGAGACTTCCTGGACCCTACAGATTAATCATGATTATCTTACCATGAAATATTTTGGGTAGTAGGAACTACTCTCTACTTATTGTTTCTGTCAAAACCTTTGATTGGAAAAGTATTTACAGTAGGCATGTTGTCATTTCTAAAGATGCTTATTAATTTCATGGTGTGTCTCAACCATAATATGGTTGTCCTTTGTTTTAGGCAATAAGTATGCCCTTGAAGAGTTGTTTATAAACTGAATCTTTACAGATAAGTTCATATGTTCAATACACATGAGGAAGTATTTTACTTTCTGGGTTCTTTTATAATTGGAAAAATGACTCTGAATTTGTTTGAGAAGTGTAATGCTCCTACGTTAGATTTTGTTTAAATGAAGGTCAATTGAGGCACCTGGGTGGCTCAGTCGGTTAAGCATCCGACTTTGGCTGAGGTCATAATCTCGTGGTTCATGAGTTTAGGCCCCACATTGGGCTCTGTGCTGACAGCTTGGAGCCTGGAGCCTCCTTCAGATTCAGCGTCTCCCTGTCTGTCTGCCCCTCCCCTGCTTGTGCTCTGTCTGTCTCTCTCTCAAAATAATAAACATTAAAAAAAATTTTTTTTAAATAAATGAAGGATAATTGACCCTTAAACAACGTGAGGGTTAGGGGTGCTGACCCTCTGTGCAGTTGAAAATCCATGTATAATAGGGGTGCCTGGGTGACTCAGTCAGTTAAGCGTCTGACTTCAGCTCAGGTCATGATCTCACAGTTTGTGGGTTTGAGCCCCACGTCAGATTCTATGCTGACTGCTCAGAGCCTGGAGCCTGCTTCTGATTCTGTGTCTCCCTCTCTCTCTCTCTCTCTGTCCCTCCCCTGCTTGCACTTTGTCTCTGTCTCTCAAAAATGAGTGAACATTAAAGAGTAAAAAAATAAAAAAAAATCCATGTATAACTTTTGACTTCCCCCAAACTTAACTACTAATAGCCTACTATTGACCAGAAACCTTACTGATAAAATAGTCAATTAACATGTAATACATATAGGATGGATTTTTCTATCTTGTATATATTATATACTGTATACTGTATTATTACAATAAACTAAGCCAGAGAAAAGAAAATGTTATTAAGAAAATCATAAGAGAAAATACATTTACGGTACTGTACTGTATTAATTGGAAAAAATCCACATGTAAGTGGTCTTGTGCAGTTCAAACCCATGTTGTTCAAGGGTCAGCTATAATCTTAATGAGAATCAGGCAAGATTACCAATGGTCTTGTACTCTCAATTGTTCTGACTTAGTTATACCACATTTCATCACGATAAGAGACTGTAAGATTTGTAAATTCTACATTTTCTCCCTGATACTCAAAACACTCAGGAAAATCTGCTCTTGTGAGAGCCCCTCCCTGCTCTCTCTCATCTCATTCTTTCAGGGAGGGATGTGGGGTGCCGCCAGCTCAGAGTTGGGGATGATTTGTGATGTTTTGCTGAAATATTAGGTAACTTACTAAGTAATTTCTCACAGTTTTCTCAGCCCAGAGCTCCACAATTCTGTGTATTCTGGTCACCTCTTTCTACATTATAAGCTTCCCCTCAATTTAGTGGTGTAAGGAATTTGTTACTGTTTCTCACCATTCTGTGAGTTGTTTATCCCAGTTGGTTGGTTCTGACTTGGGCTTTCTGAATGTGGCCCCACACCAGCATTGGTGTAGGCATCTGAAGCCTTGACCAGTCTGGTGGGCTGGCCAAGATGGCTCATTTACATGACTGGCAGAGGCTGGCTGTCAGTGGAGAGCTCAGCTGGGCTGTCCACCAGAGCACTGATATGTGACCTCTTGCATGGCTCATTCTTCTCAAAACATGGTGGTTGGGTTCCAAGAAGGGGCATACTAAGAGTAAGTGTTCCAAGAGACCCAGGCAGAATCTGCAAGGCTTCTTATGATCTTGCCTTCAAATCCCAGAATGTCACTTCTGCGACACTCAAGGCAAGGGACTAAGGCAAGTCGAGATCAAGGGGAAGGAAAGTAGGGCTTGCCTCTTCATGTAAGTTGCAACCTACGGATGGGGTCCATTTTTTGACTGTCTGCCATACTGCATGTTGGAAGAGCCTTCTCTAGAAGAATAAGATTACATAAAAATGAAAGACATGGGGGGCATTGCAGCGCAGTGGGTAGGGGGTGGTTGTAGAATGCTTGCTATATATGAAATAATGGCCAGCCTTGTTGGTTAGAACTCAGTACCAGGCGGGGAGGAGGACAAGATGGCGGAAGAGCAGGGAGCTCTGTAATCCGCGCACGCCCGTATGGATTGAACTGAGAAGGACTGAAGGGATAAAACTTGGATTTGCAAGTGGGGGAAAGAAGAAACAGACGCCAGAAAGAAGACAGC
>CM053562.1:30618076-30643046 GCA_028646485.1 Cryptoprocta ferox
ATTGGTGGGAATGTAAACTGGTACAGCTGCTCTGGAAAACAGTGTGGAGGTTCCTCAAAAAACTATCAGTAGAACTCCCCTATGACCCAGCAATAGCACTGCTGGGGATATACCCCAGGGATACAGAAATGCTGATGCCTAGGGGCACATGTACCCCAATGTTCATAGCGGCACTTTCAACAATAGCCAAATCATGGAAAGAGCCTAAATGTTCATCAACTGATGAATGGATCAGGAAGATGTGGTTTATCTATACAATGGAATACTACATGGCAATGAGAAAGAATGAAATCTGGCCATTCGTAGCAAAGTGGATGGACCTCGAGGGTGTCATGCTAAGCGAAATAAGTCAGGCGGAGAAGGACAGATACCATATGTTTTCACTCATAGGTCTAACATGAGAAACCTAACAGAGGACCATGGGGAGGGGAAGGAGGAAAAAGAGTCAGAGAGAGGGAGGGAGGCAAATCATGAGAGACTCTTGAATACTGCAAACAAACTGAGGGCGGGAGGGGGAGGGGGAAAGGGGAAGGGGGTGATGGTCATGGTGGAGGACACTTGTGGGGAAGAGCACTGGGTGTTATATGGAAAACAACTTGACAATAAAGTTAAAAAAAATGTGTTATTGAGTTGTAATAAATAGGGGAGTGCTAATGAGTCCCAGATTGTGGGTCACCAGTCCCTGGGTGAGCAAGCTGGCTTCCTGAGGTCTCAGATGCTTTGTCTAGCATTTTTTTTTGCACATTTATTTACCCCCTGAACACTATTTGAATTCCACCAGCAAGTTTCTACTATCTACTATAATATGCTTATTAACATTCATCAGAGCTGGTGTTTTACAGAACATCTCTCAGAAACAGAGTCTAGATGCTCTTTAATGTCTCTTCTGGTTTACATGGTCAGTGACCTATTGAATAGATAGGTCTTGTCTGGGAAACATCAAGAAGCCAAAGATAAGTCCAGCACAGTGGGAATCCTGGTCCCTCGGTCCTCAGTGAAATCCCAAACAGTGATCGTGGGCAGAGTCTCCCAGATTTCTGAACCATCCTCCTGAACTCAACTTCCCCCACCCTCCCATCGCCTCTCAGGAGCCCAGTGGCTCATTCATTTCCAGTGCACATTTGGCCTTGTTACCAAAGAGCAGTTTGTCCTCAGTTTGGTAACGCATGTGCCAACAGAAGGCTGCTGACAGATGTTTTCTCCCTGGCTTCATTAGTCCCTTATTGGCCCAGTCAAACTTCATGTTCCAACCCCATCTGCCATGTTTCTGTGCTTTCTTGCTCCCATTTAAGTCCTCCTTCCACTCTTAAAAATTTGCTCTTTGGCTTTGAATGTCTTCTTATAAATCTTGCCAGTGAGTCATGGAGGTTTTTATTCTAGCCTGTGCTTTTAGTGAGTGGAGAGTTAGGATTTCAACCCAGGTGACCTGTCATAATAATAACTACCTTCAAAGATGTTAGATTAATGGAAGCAAATGTTAATTCAGCACTACCCCCCTCCCACCCCTCCCCATCAAGGCGCTTTGAACACCTGCATCAGGAGCTCACACACAAAAATGTAATCCAGCCCAGATGTCCATGTGGATGGTTTCTGGTATAATGTGTGTCACAGGCCCACACAATATTGGTGCTTCTCATTGCAAACTTTGTTGGTTGTAATTTACTTGTTACTAGTATCACTTGCTGGTTTTGTCCTGCCTGTATTTAACTTAGGCTTCTAGAGTGAAATTCTGAATCCACAATGGGGTCCTGACTCCATATAGCTTCTCTTTAATCTCTCTAGTGTAGGCGAGGCCCCCTGTCTTTTGATCCAATAAGTACCAGTCACCTTCTTTTGTAAGTCTCATCATACGTCCAATTAACTGTTCACTGTAGGTCTTTCTTTACAGTCTAGAAGCTCTGTAAGGGCTAGGTCTTGTCTTTCTGATTTACCTCTTTCCTTATCAGCTCTCTTAGAGCTTGGTACAATGCAAGCATTCAATAATTGAACGAACAAATGAATGAATGAACGAATGAATGAATGAACAAATGGACCAAACAACCATCCATCCAACCAACAAATGAACATACAAGTACATCAACCGATATTGGACATGTGCCCCCTTCTTGTTATTGGTGTAGGTTTTTAAAGCCCTGACGACAAGATGGTTATCTGTAGAGATACCTCTCCTGTCTCTCTCTGAAACTTTGCCCATATATCCCATCTCATCCCTCTCCCCTTTTCTCTTTCCCAGGCCCTGAGTATAGAGGTCTCTCAACCTCTACAGGTACCACTGATGCCAGTATAAGATAATAATAATCACCCCCATTTATTGAGTGTCTCCTTGGCCAAGTGTACACTAATGCCTTTGTATGCATGATCTCATTAAGATGCTGAGGAAACTGAGGCTCAATTAAGTTAAATAATTTGCCCCAGATCGAGTAAGCTAAATGGAGCTAGAATTTGAGCCCAAGTCTGGAAGTAGCCAAGACCATATTCTTGCTTTTGTGCCCCTCCTGAAAATGGAGACCCCCACATCACTGATCTGGGGTTAGCAGCCCACAGAGGAAGCATAGCCTTGTGAAGTAAGTTTTAGTCCATTGTGAGAAGCCAGAGGAATGACCTTCAGCTCTGGGTGCCAGCTTGACTGGAGTTGTGCACCTAGGCAGGCTTCTGAAGATCAGGCCAAGGCCAAACTCATTCAGGGCTGGGGAGAGGCCTTAACGTCAGAATAGGTATACGGTAGCCCTGAGTCTAAGGCCGCTTCTAGCCCAGAAGTAGTTGGCAAAGGCTGTAAGGAGGAGGAGATTTTGAGACTGGTATTAATCGGGGGCGGGCGGGGGGGGGAAGGGGCGGGGGCGGGGCGGAATTTACCTGACTGGGAGAGAAATATAGTCCTTTGCGGGTATCCCTGTGCCTCATGGTGAATAGGGCACAAATGGTTGGTTAAATGGCTGATACTTAATCAGGAAGGTGTTTTTGCATGGATGATAGGAGAACAGAGAATCTGAGTCACTAATCAGTAAGAATCTGTGGAGAGAGATCCATGTGGAAACCCAGTGGCCTGAGAGAAGCCACTGGCCAGTTTCCCACCCCTCAGGTTTTTTTTCTTGCTCCTTCCCTACCTAGCTTTGAGGACTCCAGAAGGGAATTGTCCCAGACTCACAGGGTACAGCAGCTTCAGCTTCAGGGTTTGACTTTTCTGGAGGTGCCTAGAGACCCCAAGGAAAAGTGGACCACCACAGAAGACATGATGCTTTCAGGGGACTGAGTGAGCTTGGCATCTCTTCCTCTCACTTCCTACTGCACCTGCTGAGGTTATAGGAGCCCCACAGCCCTTCAAACCTCTCACTTTTGAGGCTTTAAAATCCACCTGACTGTCCTTGGGTGGGCTGTAGTAGCAAGAGCCAGCATATTTTCCATGACAGGTTTAATTTTTAAAAAGCCCCTTGCTACAGGTGGCATGCAGAAGATGGTGCCTTATCCCTCGGAGATCAATTTGCCGACAGCTCCTGCATTCTGCTGCATTTCCCAGCACACTTCTTGCAAATGCTTAAACAGCTTCTGGTTTACAGGGTATGAATTTCTATAAGAGGATACTTGTTCGTATTCTAGCACCTGAAATCCTGCCCTGCTTAGGCTGGAGCACGTCATACATTTGGTACTTCCTGTAGATGTGGCATGAGAGTGCATACTGACCCTATCGGACCTCTGTAATCATCTGAATGAACAGAGAAGTAAAGCTTGGTCCCAGTGACTAGAAGCAGGGCGAGGACTTCCCTAGACATGGGACAAACCCAATGGCAGGTGGCAGGGGGTGGAAGAATAACATGGAAAAGGAACAGAACACCTGTGAGCATAAGAAATGGCATCTAATACTAAAAATCCTTGGTGGTGGATGTTAACTGGACTTGTGATCATTTTGCAGTGTATACAAATATTGAATCATTGTATCGTACACCTAAAACTAGTAGAATGCTGCATGTCAATTATATTTCAATGAAAAAAATACCAAAAAGCCGGACAAAGCAAAGTACGTTACTGAGGACTCTGCAGCCCTCGGCATGCCATGCAGTAAACAGGCAAACTGTCCTTCTCTAAAGTCCCTTACTCAAACACAGGGAGGAATCCTGCGGTGGGAATTTGACTTAACTTGATTTCATAACAGACAATGAAATGATTATAAAAGGCTCAGGTGGTGTGAAGAGTGCTGCCTTTCTCTGATCTCTTCCCTGTTTGGTTTACGCTTAGCTCTGGGGTGGATTCGGGAAATCTGCTCTGGGTGAAGCTGCTTTCTTTTGCCTTGGGACAATGAGGAGCTGGGGAAAGAATGGGGCTCAGGAAAACAAAGGGGACTGAGAAGTCCAGGTGCAAAGGATAACTGTGACTGAAGAATTTCAGGAGGATGAGTGGATTTTGCCAATCATATTCATCCAAGAGAGGAACCTGGCACCTGTTTGGCGCAGCTGAACTTTGCCTGGGGAAGCGCATGCCTTTGCGAACCCCAGACCGTAAGCTGGGCTGGAAGAAAATCCCAGGGAAGAGCCTGTCTGCCAAATCCAGTTTTCCCAATCCTTCTGCCCCGGGGCCAGATGAATGTAGCCTCAGAGCAGCTTTGTTTCACTATTAGGCTGCATGTTGAGGCAGCTGGGAAGCTGCCAGGATTTTCATCCTGGGCTTTCTGCTTAAGCTCTTCCTAATTCCACTCTGACATTTCTCTCAGGTTAGAACCTGAACAGGGATGCTTTTGGCTCAAGGGCTCAAGGCTTGCTGACTAGCGCTGGAGGCAGCTCCTAATTACCTGTGGTTACAAGTGACACAACTCCTTGGAATCTATAACCAACTGTTTCCAGCAGCTTCCCTGATGGCAGAATTGCATTCCGCACCCTGCGCAGTGTGGCACCCCCTGTGCTCCATGCTTCCTCCTTCTCTCTCTCTCTCTTCCACTACTGGTGACTGCTCTGTGGGCTCAGGGGTCCCGCAGGCGGCCGGAGCATGAGCAGGTGTGCCTTGGTTACTGCCCGGGCTTTGGCCACCATCTCCTTCTGCAGAACCAGGTGCTGTTTGCCTGTGTGCGTGCACATCTCTTGCTCACCCTTGGCTGGCAGTTTGCAGGCTTCTCAGTGGACTGGTCTGTCTGCCAGCAGTGCTGCTGTGTGTGTGTGTGTGTGTGTGTGTGCGTGTGCGCGCGTGTCCCCCATTAGTGATTAGTCCTGAAGGAGGCTGGATAATACACCAACACTTGATGGATCCGATCACGCCCCAGCATCCTGTTCTTCTACCAACTGGGGTTGTGGGGTCAGCTCGGTTTGACTACAGAAGTTTTTCCCCCTTCGGGTTAGAGGTAAAGATTAGCCTGACGTTTGTAAGCTTGAAAACCCTGTAAAGTGCCATGTGCAGTCAGTTTTATTTATCCATGTGTGTACTTTGTAGAAGGTAAATGTCCCCATTTAGGGCCAGGGGCCGGAGCCCTAAATCCTTAGTAATTACAGTTGGCAGAACATAGGGTGGGGAAGGGAGAAAAGAAACGTGTTATGTACTCCTGAGTGCAGGGCCTTTTAGGCCAGGGACCTTTTGTGGCATTTACAAATGATTCATGGCTACGCCCCCCACAGGGAGTTTACTATAGGTTATTTATGATCCTGAGGCTTTGGTTCAGCACACAAAAGATACTCCTTCATGGAAGCAGTGGGAAACAGTACATCAAAGGTCCCAGTCCAGAGCTTGGGAACAAATGTGTAGGGCAGATGTTAATTCCTCCCCTCAGTGAGGCCAAGAGCAGCCCCCCAGAGGAGCCTGGCTTCTGCCTCTCCTAGGCTGCCTGTGGCGTCGAGACCCCAAGTTTCAACTGTTGTTGACCTAGCTTCCACCTTGTTTGCATGCCCTTCATATAGTTCGCGTGTAACCAGTATGGTACAGGAGTCAGATTTTCCTCATCAGTCTTGAGCTTGCCAAGGCAAAGAAAACCATCAGATTGGAAGCTTCTAGAGAGTGGTACTGTGGCATCTCCGATTCACCTCCTGACACACCAGCCAGGGCTTCCCCAAGTGTATTCCTGCCCCGTGGCTGCCATCATGCATGGCCACACACTGGGCAGCTGAAACCAACAGAAATTGACTCTCTCACACTTCTGGAGGCCAGAGGTCCAAAGGCAAGATGTCAGTAGGGCTGCACTCTCTCGGAAGGCTCTAGGAGAGAAGACTTCCCCGCCTCTGTTGGCTCTAGGCACTTGCTGGCTTGTGGAAACATAACTCTGGTCTCTGCCTCTATATACAGACAGCCTTTATCCCTTGCCTCTGTTTGTCCAGTCAACCTTTCCTTTTTCTTATAAAGTCTCTGGTTGTTGGATTCAGGGCCTGCCCTAATTCCAGGACAGTCTCATCTCCAGATCCTTGAATTAATTACATCTGCAAAGAAGACATGCAAAGATCTATTTCCAAATAAGGTCACATTTGCAAGTACTGGGATTTAGGACTTGGACATATTTTTCTGGGGGGTGCAGTTTAACTCATGACACCACCCTTTTCCTCCCCCCTTCCCTCTCTTCTTCCTCTTCCTCCTCCTCCTCTGCTCCCCTTTTCTCCTCTCCCTCCTCCTCCTCCTCCTCCTCCTCCTCCTCCTCCTCCTCCTCCTCCTCGAGTCCCTTCCCAGCACAGGAATTTTTTTTCTCATGAGGAATATTCTTGTGTAAGCTGTGTTCCTTCTCCGGGATGGTTCATGGAATAAGGTCCAAGTATTTGGTTCATCCTAGTTCCTTTAAATCTTGGAGTAAAATATTTTCCTTTGCTTTCCTCATCAGTAGTGTACTTAGAACCCAGTGGAACTCTGCTTGAAAGAGAGATTGACAAGGCACACAAAGCACCAGGCTCTCAAAAGATTGCTTTGTGTTAGATGTTAGAACTTCCTGCTGGCAGAGGTTGTGAGACGTTAGTAAGTAACATCCACAGCAGATGGTTAAGAACAACCTTTGTTGACCTTCCAGCTCTGATCTCTCAGATTCTCATCTAAAAACCTTTGATGGTTCCTTACAGCCTCAGAATAAGGTCCAGGGGTCTCCTGTCACCTCATGCTTCCCGCTGCAGGGCAGATTGCAACCTCCTGCTATTGTCTGATGCCTAGCTGCACTGACAGTTCCAGAACGTGCCATGTATGTGGTCTCGCTTGGAGCGCCCTCACCCTAACTCACCTCCTCCCACTGATCCCAATCCAGCTGTCAAAACCCAACTCATATTCTACTTTCCCACTCAAAGCCTCCCCCAGTCTGCTTCCAGCTAGAATCTCTCTCTTCTCTAATTTGTCTTTCCAGGGTATTTTATTTGGTCCTTTAGAAGAAGTATCATTCATGGTTTCATATATGATTGAACACATATCTGATGTTTCCTGTGGATTTGGGGGCCCTATTCCTATTTTTATTCCTTGCGTTTCTTCATGCAGTGCCTGGCACGTAGTAAATGATAATTTAAGCTACTAGAATCACAAACCAGTTGCCATTCACCTACCTTTGCACTTCAAGCCCAAAAGTGGGGATTCCAACCCTGTATTTTCAGATAGCCTATCCTTCACCTGTTGCCAGCAGGCACCCCCAGACTAGGCTGTTCCCCCAGTGGCCCATATCCATCACACTAGGGTGATAGGCTATCCCAATTTGTATGGAACTGTCCTGGTTTCAGCATCTAATGCTCTACATCCTGAGAAACTCATAAGTCCTGGACACACTGGTTACCTTACTCCACACACAGTCTCTCCTGGCTCTTGCTGAAAATTCCTATGAATTGAATTGTAAGTCTAGTCTTTCTTTCTGAGGTCCTTTGTCACAAAACCACTTAACTGTTTTCTTCACCTGTAAGTGGGCATCTGGCCCTGGCCCTGCACAGCTCTTCTGAAGCTGCCCCCCAGAGACAGTCTCATAAATGTGACTTCTGAACTTTCGACCAACTCTTTGGCATCCTGGTCTGGTCTCCTTCTCCACACCAGCCCAAATTCCAACTCAAGCCATGTAGCTGACCCTTCCAGGTAACCTTGCTCCCCTTACTCCTCCTCCCAACTCCCTGCCTTTCTCACATCAAAGAGGGCCTTGGAGAATTGGATCCCAAACCAAACCCTCCCCTCTGTAGAGCCACAACTCAAAGATGCCTCCTCCATGAAGCCCTCTTCAGGAAACTCTTCCCCACCAGCTCATCATCACTCCATCCTTCTTCCTCTAGGGGATCCTAAGTGATTGAATGGATTATGACCTCTTGGGGGAAGTACCTGGTGCCCTGAACCAGTGTTGGGATGTGAATTCCACCCCGAGTTTCCTGTGAGGTCAAGTTCTTAACATCAGTTTCATTAACTATATAATGAGAAAGTTAAGTAAGCTCTAGAATTTTTACCAGCCTTACCAAACTTGGATTCCAAGGGTATCTGTCCTCCCTCTGTGCTCTGTAGAGCCTCAAGTACAAATGCCTTAAGCAAGACAGCAGTGGAAAGAGGCTTCTGGAATCTCTCCGATTGGCACATTCCCTCCTCCAGGCCCTGCTTGACTTGTAATTCCCATCTTTATCCTTTGATTCCCCAGGATAATCCCATCCTGGCCTAACTATGAATAGGACAAAAAGGCCACCACCTACAGCTTAAGAGATCTTAAGGTACAATTAGAAGACTGATTCCTTTGCCATGACTTGGCTTACAGAACTCAAGATTTTGGAGGAGAAGTTAAATTCCTGAGCCTTGTCCTGGGCTCAGTTTCCACCAGACCTACAGCTATGTCTGATTTTCCCCACTCTGTGCCCAGGATGAACTTGTCAGGACCTATGTGTCACTGCCCTTGGATGTTTTCAGTGTAGCTAAGTCTATTGAAAAAAATAGACTGGGTGAACCTTGGGTTTCGAACTCTCTAATGTGTGCACATCTTTGTGTATGTGAGCACCTACTTTTAACATCAGCACCCCACTTTACCTTGGACAAGGCATTTTCACATATTTTATGTCAACTGGTCCTTGCTACAACTTTGTGTGCTTGGTACTATTATTACTCTTGTTTTCAATGTGGGGAAACTGAGGTTCAGAGAAGTAAAATGTAGGATGTGTGGCAAAAATAGAACTTAAACTCATATCATCCAACTCCACATCCCACATCCTTTCCACTAGCCCACTTGGCTGTGTGCACCTGCAGTGTTATGATGAAGAGCCTTGGATCTCCCCAAACAGGAGCCCTGAGAACATTCTACTGACAGAGGCTGTTGGCCAAGGGAGCTACCTCATCCCTGGTCTTAGTTCTGTAAACTAGTGACTTGCACACAAATCATCTCTTTGGTCTTGTTAAAATGCAAACTCTAATTCAGGTCTGGGGTGGGGGAGTCAAAATTTAGCATTTCTGACAAGCACCCAGGTGACGCTGGTGTTGCTAGTTGATGGCACTTTCAGGAGCACACTTGAGCAGGGACAGGGAATCTCTATCTCTCCAGGCTGGTCCCCAGGACTCCAATGTTCTTCCCCAGTGACAGAGGCCATGGTGAGTCTCAAGAATGCTGATCATGGAGTAAGAGAACCTAAATCCTCACCCCTCCCCTCCACCCCCATGGAATCTGTCTGCACTCAGGAGCGTGGCACGTTGGTTCCTGTTGGCCTCCTGTATCTTACACATGATGCATCAGCCTGGGACCTGGCCTTCATGCCCTTGAAACTGTGGCCCCTAGGCAGAGTGAAATCAGCTTTGCCCTGGAGTGTAGCCAAGGCACGTTGTAGCATGACACCTGCCTTGCACTGTGTTACACCAGGTGGATGGCTTTCAAGTCTGGTAACCATTGTTTCCCAGTGGGCATATATATTTTAGAAAAGGTCTTTTCAGCTATTTCGGAGCAAATGGACACCTGGAAATAGGGTTTTAAATATAACAAATACCAGAATTTCCAGGTTTAAAAAACAAGGAACATTTGAATCCTGGCTGCCCTAGAAAAGTGAGGCAACATAAGGCCCCTATAAAGCATTTCCTCACAGAGACCTTCCCTGACCCTCATGCTTCCCAATTCAAGTTAGTTCTCACATCCATTTTTACCCAGACACATATTTTCCCCTTCATACCACTTAAATGATTGATAATTTTAAATATACAGTCTTTGTTTGATATTTGCTTCTCAGAGTAGTTTTGTCCCCTGCTGTATCCCTAGTAATTAATACTACCTGTGTCTTTGAGCATGGGTCCCCTGATCTTTCCATCTCAGGCACTAGGCAGTGGTTCTCAGGGTGTGGACCTGGTTAGAAAGACAAATTTTTGGCCCCACTCTAGACCTATTGACTTAGAATCTCTGGAGACAAACCCAGAAACCTGTATTTCGTCATGCTCTGCCGGTCATCCTAATGCCCCCTAATCTGGAGAACCATTGCATTAGGGTTTGGGACAAGTTCTGCAGTATCACACAGCATGGGTTCTGGTGCAGTCTTAACAGCAGACAGTCAGAAAGAGTAGAGCGACATGGCTTCCTCGGACCTCTCATCACCTCACAGAGAGGTGCTGGGGCCCATTTGAGGTCTGCATTCCAGTGGAGCGCCCCTTACCCCTTGCCCAACTTCCCCCTTATAGTGTGAGAGAGAAAGCTGGTAGAGAAGGGACACAGAAAGGCCTGGATGTGGGCATGCTGGGTCTGGGGAGCTCACTGGTTACAGGAGCTCTTGGAAAGCTAGCTGCCTGGACCCAGAGAGCCCTGAGTCCAGAAGAAGCTGTAGACCCCACCACCCCAACAGAGTCGAAGCCTCAGCCCCTGGGAAGCAGATCTTGGATGTAATCCCTCCCACAGGGAGAAGCAGTCCAGCCAGCTCACTGCCCAGACAGACAATGCAGAGTGGGATCTCAGGGTCACTGTGGGACAGCTCTGCTTACAACCCAGGCACTTAGTAGGCACTTGATGTTTTGGGGGTGAATGAGTAGGATCACTTCCAATTCTGAAGCTGATTCTGCTTTTCTGAGTTTTGGGTTTGTCACCAGCAGACTGGTGGCTTCTCAAATATTTAATCAGTCATGATCTCTCTTGATGGGCTGGCCAGAGGCTGCATTAGCCCCAGTTTTGTCCCCATACCTAAAAACAGGTGCTTGTGCTGGACTTCCAGATTCCTCACTCCCATGCATTCAGCCTGGCTTTGTGAGAATCCTCAAGGGCTCCTCAGCTCTACTCTCCAGTTGTAACCAGCACCCCCAAACTGCCAGGCCAGCTCAGGACAGTGGAGAGACCCAGTCGATCTGTCCCAGGGCTATTCAGGCAGACACAGTAGTGGGGAGTATTGCTTTCTACCTGAAAGGAAGAGCTGACTAGGGACCTGGCCTCCAGAGCTTTCCCTGAGGCAACGTGGCCCTCCTGGGAAGGCTGATCTTGCCTTGTTCCTGCCACCCACCCAAGGAGTGTCTCTCCAGGGCACTCTGATTGACTTTCTTCATTTAATTAGCATCCTCTGAACAACTCAGGGAAAGCAATTACACAGCACCTTCCAGACACCCGTGGGAAATAAAATGACAGGGGCTGTCTTGTTGGGCAGGCCCCCAGCCCCTGGCTCTCATCTCTTTTCTTCTGCTTTCCATGCCTTTTGTTTTGGCCAGAAGCTCACATTTCTCCCCCATCTTTTGTGAAGTAATCTCTTTATCACATGAATCCTTTACAACTGGCCCCCTTCCTTAACTCTTAATTTCTGCTCAGTGCCTTAATCTCCATCCTCTTTCTTGATTTCCTCCCTGCTGCCATGCATTTTCTGGACTTGTAAATAATACCACTGATAATGCTTTGAAGTACTTTGTGGTATTTTCCACCCTTGAAACACACACACACACACACACACACACACACACAGACCCATACCACAAACAGCTTCCTCCATCTGTTTTCATAACTTGAAACTCTCAGGTACCTTATTCCTCCTCTCGCTCTGCATTAGGTTCCCACAGCTTGTTGAACCTGTTCCCAGGTATGATTACCTTCCAGGCAGCTTCTCCATGATCCCTCCTGCAGAGATGAGAGCTGGGAGGGTGGGGGCAGTCAGGATATAACCAGGGCTCTGAACCACACACAATGCTCACTCAAACTCAGCCCTGTCCTGCAAGCCCCACTGTGTGCCCATTGCTGTGCCAGGAACAGTGTAAGGGATGGAGGATCTGGGTGCTGATTCATCCAGCCCACAGGAGATTGAAGGCTCTGGAATTCTCAAACCGGGGATCTCACTCATTCCCCGTCTGCTGTGCCCCACCATGGTTCTCCTAGGGACTTAGGGAGAGAAGCCATGGGTACCAGAGCATCAGGAATTCTGGTCTAATGGAGGAAACTCTTTTATGACAACTCTCTTTGTCCAAAGGTCACCTTGAGCCAGTGGTCCCCTTTTGCTAAGATTTACTCCAACCAAATTCTCAGGAATAGAATGATTGATTCCTTCAGAATTCATGGTGACTAGATTTGATCCATTGTCATTTTCTCCATCGTTTTTTGTTGCTCTTATTGTTTTCTCAGACTTTCCACGACCCAGCGTGGTGCTTCTGAGAAAGCGTGCGTTTGTGCAGACATCCACTCCTGCCCTCAGCTCCAGCAGGTGACTTCCTGACTCAGCCCTGGAGGCTCACCCAGTTGTCTCCCTCCCAGGAGTTATGGAGCACTATCTCTAATCAATTTACTTCAGGCAAATTAAGCAAGATCTTGCCTGCCAGTAATCCTGTCCACTCCTTTTAATCTAGCTGCATTCTTCAGCCGACCCCCAGAACGTTTCCTTTATGCAATTCTTAAGAATATTCCCATGTGGGTATCAAGTTAATTAATGCAGAATGTCACTACAGGGATCAGCAAGTCCCCTGGGCTGTCCATTAGGGATGGTGGGAGGTTGACTCTTTCCACATGGTACCTAAGGCTGGTCCTGGGCACAGTAGGTGTCTGTGCAGTTTGGGATGCACAGTCCATATAGGGTTGTCTGTGAAGACTTTCTATCCACCACCCATGCCTCCATCCTCCTCATGACTGCTTCCCTGCAGTGGAGCTTGGCTGAAACCATTGCTTACTTGCAGCTTGGTGTCAAGATCCCAGGGCTGGGAGCCTTGGGGAAAAAAGATGTCTTCTTCATTTCTGCCTCGCCTCTCTTTTGCAGCTGTAGTGTTTTCAATGTCCTTAGTCCTTCCTCTTTTTGCCCCTCCCTCTTGTACAAGCAGAAGGACCAAGGAACAAGACTGCCAAGGAAGGGTCGGGTTGGCCTGGGTCCTTCTGCACTCTTCTTGCCTTTTGGGATTTTCCTATACCATGTATACAGAGCGTGTTGTATTTGCTAGCATGTTTCAGGTTAGTGATACGAATTCATTCATTCCATTGGTGGTAGACTCTATGCTTACAGAACCCAAAATGAAGAAGTTTGGCGATATTCTGTTATTTTGTATATCTTCATTATCGTGGACCATATAGTGACTGATTCAAAAAACCCTCATGGTCACACTCAACAACACATGCACCAGCCATTTGAAGGATCCCAGTGAGCAGTTTACCAAAGCCTGCAATGGGCTGGTTTAAATGAGCATGTGTCCCCTCAGGTGAAAGTTATTTGTCTTTATAGAGGCAATTTTCTATGAGGGGAAAGCAGGTACATTGATCACTCTGTTGAGCAGTTGCCTTCAATTTTGGTTTCAGTGCTGAGCTTACCTTTCCCCTGTCTTAGCCTGAGTGTGCTGAGTGTGTTTTGGTTCTAACTAACCTGAGTTTGGTTCTTCAGAAGGCTCTTTAATAAAGAAAAATATTTTTAATCATAAAATTTAATCAGAAAGTTTGTCTCAAAGCAGGGAGGAAGGGAAAATTAGGCCACTACCCTAAAGAGAAGACTGTTTCAAATCTGCCTAATTAAACCCCAACAGGTAAATAACAAAGGGTGAGGGAAATAAGACAGTGGCAGCCTGTAAGTAAAATTCTAAAGACTTTCCAGAAGAGAACAGCTTCTGGCAGAGTGTAGGACTGAGGATCTAGAATAAAAGAAGAGAAAATACACCCAGAAACAACAGAATTGGGTAATCAGAGGAGGAAGAGCAGCACTAGGTGTGAGAAGCCTCCTAGCATGGCTAATATTTCATCAGTTCTAAATCTAGTCACCATTCTTAGAAGGTAAATGCCTATTTTTAAAAAGGTAGGAAATGGAAAGGGCTTTATCAGAAGTTGATTTGTGGTTCTATTTGAAAAATATATTTGAATATACTTAGAAGAAGACAGGGTGGGGTATTTTCAGAGATGGTATTTCCTGGTGTGGTGGGGAACACTAATGTATTGACGGAAATAAGTGGGTCACACTTTATTGTCTTTTTCATCTTTATCTGTACTCTCCTTCCTTGTGCACCCTTCTCTCTATTACATCAAGTCCCTCCCTTCCTTCCAATCCCTGGGTAGGTCTCAATTTTGCCAGGAAGCTCTACTATCTTTACTTAGTTCTTATCCCTCCAGCTGGGTTGAGGGTGCCCTCAGAGGTCCTTCCTCTTCTGGTTCACAGAGGAACAGTCTGTCCATGGTGCTGATTGACTGTGTGTCTTGCAGTTAAGGTGACTTTTAAACTTCCAGATATCTTGGACTGAAATTTCATTTTGGTTAAAGCCCTGTGGCCAATGCCCAAATGAAACTACAGACATTTTTAGTTACAGTTGAGAAGGGCTGCCAGTAGCACTCATGCCAGACTGTTGAGGAGGTTTGTTTTTTTTTTTAAAGTCTTTTTTCTTTAAGCGTATTTATTTATTTTGAAAGAGAGAGTGTGGGGGAGAGCAGAGAGAGAGAGAGATAGAAAGAGAATCCCAAGCAGGCTCTGTGCTGTCTGTGCAGAGATCACTGTGGGGCTCAAACTCACAACCGTGATATCATGACCTGAGCCAAAATCAAGAGCCAGGCGTTCAACTGACTGAGCCATCCAGGTGCCACAATTAAGGAGCTTTTACCAACATTTCTTTCTCTCTTATCCCTGCTGGTCTCCCTTTAGTGAAAACAGGCCTGGTGATGTCAGAGAAATTGAGTAGCACTAGCCCAGCAGACAGATCTCATGTTGGGTTTGGGTCTGCCAGGTTGGCATAGTCTCTGAGGATTTTCCCTGAACAGCTATAGCCTTTCAAAGGCAAGAATGCTATCTGGTGGGGGCCTTCAGCTGTTGCTTGGAGGGATGTCTTACTCTGACAACTATGATTAGGGATGAAGGGTTCAGTCCTAGACACTGTGTAGGAAGATGTCTGACCCTATCATTCTAGCCCTTGCCAGGACATAGAGTGAGAATTTTTGAGCATAACACTCAGTTCCTCTCTGAATTCTTTGTTTTTTCTTAGGCAATCAGAATTGATTGATAAGGGGAATGTGGTGGGAAATGATATTAGAGAGGTTGAGGTAGGGGACTCACCAAGTAGGACAGTATGTGGATGTTGACTCTTACTCCAAGGCAAGTGGAACCATCAGAGAATTTTGAGGAGAGTGATGTGCTCTGATTTAGATTTTGAAAGACTGATCTGGTATCTAGATTGAGAAAACAGAGTGGAGTAGGGCAAGGGTGGATTCAGGGGGATCAGTTAGGAAAACACTGTAATAATCTAGATAAGGAATAACAGTGACAGATAGTTGCAGTGGCGGTATGGGGGAGAGTGGTCGGATACCATGACACAGTTTCCTGTGGGAGTATAAGAGAGAGTGGAGGACAATTGTAAGACCTTTGGCCTGCTGACTGGAAGGATGGAGCTGTTCCTAAGTTGATGAAGACTTTTAGAGGATCAGGTGTGAGGGATGTGTGTAGGTGGGGCAGGCAGGGGTCAGGAATTCAGATTCAGATCCTGGGCTGTATAAATTTAGGAGTCATCAGTATATATATATATATATATATATATATATATATATATAGAGAGAGAGAGAGAGAGAGAGAGGCCATAAGACTAGCTGAGATGACCTGAAGAGTAAGT
Organism: Cryptoprocta ferox; assembly: GCA_028646485.1. Classification (NCBI taxonomy): domain Eukaryota; kingdom Metazoa; phylum Chordata; class Mammalia; order Carnivora; family Eupleridae; genus Cryptoprocta; species Cryptoprocta ferox. The sequence goes on from CM053562.1 coordinate 30,633,956, forward strand.
TCTTCTAGAAGAGGGAAGAAGCCAGAGATGTACCCCCTGGATACAGGAGCATAAAATGTTAATTGAGCTAATCATATTAATTGAATGAAGGATGAAGGTCCATAATTCTAAGTGCCAAAAGATAAGATAGCAGACAAGCATGTGGCTCCTGAACAAAACGGGTAAAACACACTCAGCCTACAAAAGCCCACTTTCTTGTTATGCACCAGATGACTTTCTTTTCTTTCCCTCAATCTTTTCTCTTTGGTTGTCTCCCCACATTTTTGCTCTCTCTGTGACTGAACCCCATAGCTGGGACCACTCCCACAAGCATCTTGAGAATAGATGCTTTTTGCTGTGGCCTCTGGCTGCCCAGTGACCACCTTTCCTCTCTTCCCACTCCCTACTGGAAAGTCTGATGGAAATCCAGATGTTAGAAGATAGAGAAGCTGGAAATAAAAAATCTGATCACTGCTTGGCTTTAGCCACTGTCTGGTTCTATACCAGAACATGGCTAGAGGCTCCTTTAGGAAAAGTTGAATCGTGTGATTCAGCATGAATGGTGATATTTCTTGAGGGAGGGACAAGGGAGACTGTTGAAGGCTCTTTTGTGAGCAAGCAGTTCAGGCACCCAACCTCGTAATCCCACTTGTGGGAACCCATGCTATGCCACAGACCCATGGAGGAGGCGTGAGTCCTTTGAGGGTTTACAACCTCATGATCAGGGAGGTAGTCACACCTGCCTGAGAAGCCACTCCCCTAACCCTTCCAGCCCCTCCAGACTCCTCCTTCACTCAGCCTCCTGCAACTTGAGTATTGGGGTAATTGGGACTCTTTGGAGCCCATTTTTGTGTCCCTTTCAAGACTTGATATGTCTTGTTTTTCAGGTGTTTTTTTTCCCGTCTTTACCATTAATCTGGGAACTTCCAAGGGCAGGGACTCTATGGAGCTTCTGTTTCCTGGTCATGGACAGTCTCATGGCTGCTGCTTTTCCCCAGGAGAATCTCATTTTTAAAAATCTAAGATTACAAAAAATAGATAATTCAAAAGACAATAAGTTAAAAGTGCAGCCTGCAGATAGAAAAATGGATAAAATAAGATAATGAAAATGACTATAGTGAAAAAATACAGAGCTTTGAACAAAACACCCATGTAAGAGTAAAGAAATAGGTTTGGCAAAACTGAAGTGGCAGGAAATAGCTGAAGTGCTGTGTGTGTGTGTGAGAGAGAGAGAGAGAGAGAGAGAGAGAGAGAGAGAGAGATCAGAACACAGTATCCTGGACTGTGTACTCAGCCAGTGGAGAGAAAATGGTATAGTTTGACTCATAGGCAAGTAAAAACCCTGTTCCCATTGTGGTCAATGTATAGAAACCTTTTGGGTGGCTCTCTTGTCTTGCAGCACTGGGTTGAGGACTGACTAGCAGACTTTTATAGATGGAATCCCTGGCCTCTGGGGCATGACAAACCTTTTTTACAGGCTCTAGTGCTAAGCATGTAGATCTTCCATCTTCCTTTGCATCCATCACCCCTCCCAGCATTATAAACACCACCAACACACCCACATACATAGTATTCACCAAACATTTGTTGAATGTCCAATATGTGGATAAGATAGCAGAGATGAAGTTTCACTCCCCAAGGAACTGGACTTCTGGAAGATGAAATGGACAAAGGACAAATGATGGAGATAGTGCATGATGAGTGCTGCCTTGGGGATGCACAGTAGGCCCATGGAATCAGGAAGGGGCTGTGAAGTCTTACAGACCAGATGCTGCCTTCTTCTGGATCCCATCAAATGAGGGAGAGTTCGCTGGTAGAATGTGAGGCTGTGTAGTGGACACAACAGTCCAGAGATGAGAAAGAGCATGGGAAGTGTGGTGACTCTAGATCATTCCAGACCAAATGGTAGAGTCTGAGGCCTGAGTGACTGGAAGAAAGAAGCAGAAAATGAGGCTAGAGAGTTAGGTGGTTGCCAACTGCAGAGAGCCTGGTAGCCTTGAGGAACCTCCAGAGAAGTGTGAGCAGGGGGAGGATATTGTCATTTTTTAAGTAAATAGGAGAAGAAATATTAATATTAATAGTGACATTTCTTGAATGCCTGGCATGGAGCATTTCACATTTATTATTTCCTTTAATTAAACAACTTGGCAGGGTAGGTACCATTAAGGCTTTAAATGGGCACTCTCTCTAGTTCCTAAGAAGCACCATGAGCAGATTGGCCATCACAAAGTCTGGGCCTATGGCCCTCACTGTCCTCTGCTGCCACAGGGCTTGGCATCTGCTGGCACATGTTTCGACGGCAGGAGAGAAGGCTGAGCCACCTGGGAATGTCCTTGCCTGCTTCCTGGAGCATCCACTGTACCCAGAAATTTAGGGGGTGATTATGAAAGAACAAAAACAGGTGCATTGTGGAGTAGAATGCAATGCAGTTACTGTAAGGTAAATGTAAGACTTAAGGAAAGAAATGTTGCATTTCCTATGGGCCTTTTTTTTTTTTTTTTTTTTTTTTTTGGCTTCTGTTTTTCCCTCTTGCTCCCTGCCCCTTCTGGAACATTTTGATGGGAATTCTTAAGAAACACAATACACTAGTGTTCTGACCCCTAAAGAAGAAACAGCTTCTAGTGAGGTCTCTGCAGGGGGCTGCTGCTTGAGAGTAGTTAGGACTGGCTGAGGAGCAGGGGGTCCTATTTAAAGGGGCTTAGCAGGATATCCTCACATGTAATCAGTTACCATGACTCCCCCAAGTTCATCTGCTTTGTAAGTTCATCATCCTTTGGAATTGGGTGCAGGATATGTAATGACAGCTACGTAAATTTGGAGTTTGTTTTTTTGAAATCTGCTTCCTTTGCACAAGATTTTATAACCTTGCCTAGGAGCACCATGGACAGAGCCATCTCTGAGCTAGGATTGATTTATCTACTCTAGGGGAGCTGAGAATGACTTCGGAAATGTGAGAAATGGAAAGACTAGTTGAAGATACATCAGGCATTAACTTCTGGAGATGAAAGGTCAAAGAGTACTTATGACCAGATGCTGCACAGGACAGAATAAAGGAGCAGCTGTGACTTGTCCTCTAATCTTTCCTTCTTTGCTATATACTGCAAATTAATTTGATCCCCCATCCCAGCCTCTGCCTTTAAGGCCCTACCTAAATCTGCTCTCTTCAGAAACATCTGTGTCCCTTCCCCTGATAGTCAGTCATAAAGGTCTTCCTCTAAGCCAGCAAAGTTTAAAATTTCAGGAGTGCCCTAGGATGTGCCCATAGCTAGTATGACTTACCCTTCTCAAAGGGCAATGCAATTTTAATAACCATAGTGATGTCCTGAATTTTCTCAAAGGAAAACATAAATGTTAACACAGGACCTTATCAATTAATATTTAATGGTGTGATGGCATTGTGACAGGCTGGTATGGAATGTAATTGAGGAGGAAGGGGCTTCGTCAGTGTTCTCAGATCCCCTACTTCATCTGCACATAAACAGAGAAGTGTTGTGCTGCTCTATAGTCACTCGGCATAGTCTAGATTGATCCTCAGGGGAAACTCCAACCCTTAGCCAAAATCCCATGAGTTTTGCTTCCTTTCTCAAGTCAGAACATTTTCCAAACTAAAACTCATTTGACTGGATCTCCACTTAGAAAATGTTTGCTCAGTTTGCACAGCTTTCTGAGAAGGGAAAGAAATATATTCTAAGAACTTGAGGCAAGAAAGAAAAAAAAAACATTAGACCATGTCAGATGACTTTGTTTTCCATTTAGCTTGCTTCATTTAATTGATAATTTGATCCCCTGGTTGTCCTGTCACCAAAAGTAAGGAGAAAGGAGCTTATCTTTTCCACTGATGGATTGAGGGTCCCCAGGCATCTGAAGGATTCAGGTGTTGCACCCTGGGCACTGAATAGCCTATGGCCTAATCCAGAAAGTGTTGGGGCCTCCTGTGTGCTGAAGACAGTGACATTCTGTCCTAGAAGACAGGTAGAGAGAGGAACCTCGAACGACAAACACACAATAGATGAGTCAGCCAGGCTGTGGCAGAGCACAGAGCAAGGATGTACACTGAGTTCTGCAACGACCGAGGTCAGTGTATACTCTGGTCGCTGGGAAGAGCTCTGGGGCTTGTGCACAAATCGTGCCCTTTTGTTTCTGACCCGCCATCTCCCAGGCACCTCTCCCAGCCTGTTCATGTTCTCTCTGTAGGCCACTTGGTTTCAGGATGTGAGGCTGCTGAGTCAATACCTGAGGTGGCAGTGCGTCCCAGGGGAGCCCACATAGGGTTACTGGGTTCTGCCTGGCAGGGGTGGGGCTTGGGAAGCATTTCCTTCAAGAGGAATTGATCCTCAGTCAGCTAACCCTTCTCAGAGCTGTGGCCTGATGGTGGGGGCTGCAGCCACTGTGATTTTGGACGTCATTATGATCACAGCTGGTATGAGTTCCTTCCAATCCGACAGGCTCCTAAATGACTGGGAGATGTTCAGGGCCCTGTGTGCCTCCATGGTACCGCGGGCCTCGGGCTACAGGAGAGCACTTATTTGTTTCATTTGTTCCAACCTGACACGAGTCAGCTCTGCTCAGAAAATCAGAAGTGGTTGAGATAAAAGGCGTGATCTCTCCTTCTCAGCGTGGGTGGTGAAGCATCCTGCTGAACCGGGAAGAGGAATCAGGCAGAGCGTACTTTTCATATATTGATTCTCACTCTTGCTCAGTGTTTGCTCAAGTAATGATTTGTGAGTTTAATAAATGTACCTGGAGCTCTGTGACTTTACCTGAGAACTCCATCAGAGCCTCCCTAAGACAGCTCTGTATTTGAATAGCAGCACGTGTGTTTTTTAAAGACATGGTGTAATCAGAATTTATACTATGCATTATTTTTTAAAAGACTTGCGTCATTTCTTGAAATCCCAACTCTTTCATAAAATCTCCCCAGTGACTGGAAATAAGACCTTGAGTTACTCCCCCCTTCCTGTAACATGCCCATTTCCACATTATTAAATTCACTTATTTAAGCCTCTGTAAATAAATTGTCTATGAAGAGAGGGCATCTTGTGATAGAGTAAAAAGAGAAGTGGGCCCACCATTGTGAGGGGCTGTATGGTGGTGGTAAAATGTTCTAAAGCCACACGGCTCAGATCCAGACCCTGGATCTGCCTCTCCTCTCTGGCAACGTGGGCAAGTGTCTTCATGTCTCTGGGATAAGGGGCTGAAAGAATTTTTACTCCAAGTGTAAGAGCATTTTATAAGACATCAAGAGCTATGTCTACATTATTACTGTAACCATAAATAACCTTTCATAGGAAGCTAGGGAAGGTGATGGGAGAGCCAGAAATATTTCAGCATCATTTCTGCTCTTAAAAAGCTTGCAACCCAGCTGGGGAGATAAAACACAAGAAAATAGCAGGGTGGAGACAACTCTCAAATCTTCTTTATTTAATTAGCAGGCTTCTTCTGTGTTGTAGATTCAGCTGTCTTGTAGACAAAGAATCCTCATCTTTAATACGGAAGAGGAGAGTTAAAAAGACAGGACAAGTAAGTGAATGCCCAGGTGCCTTCCTGGATGTTGTCCACAGGAGAGGGTTATGCTGGCCATCGAGTATATTGCAGATCATGGTTGAAAACAGAAATGCTACTTGGTTTGATTACGATTGGGCCTAAGTAGGCAATATGAGTATTGCAAATTGTTTTAAGTGTCATTTGAAAAGGACGAAACTGAACGTGAGGGTTTGCTGGGCTCCAGACCAGGTAAGAGGCTTGCCACGGAGCCTTGCAATCCTGAAGCCAGGTCAGGAATCCAGGCTGAGTTCGCCTTGTTTTCTGCTTCATCTGACCGTCTGCCCTCCCAGAAAGTCATCCTGCCCCCATCTAGCCCTGGCTCTCCCTCCGAATAATAAGGCACCAGAAGAACTGCATTGGGACAAAACGCATGAGGAAATAGCAAGTTTCATCACTGACTACTAGATATGCTCTAAATTGGAAGGGGTCAGAGGTAGAAATGAGACTGGGTGATATCACTCATCTGCTTCTAAGCTCAAAGGCATTTGCTGCCCTTTAAAAAAGGTGACTTGTGAAGAAGCCACTGGACCTGAGGTCACCTGGCAACTGGTGCAGGCCATTCCAGTCCTTTTTCTCAATTCCCTATTAAGAGTTCTTTCTGACTTAGAGGTACTGTGTTTTGACACCCAAGGGTGTCACCTCTGACCATGTCCCTTTGGAAACTGCTATCAGCTGCCTTTTAGAAAGAAGAGAATTCAGACAGTGAGTCTAAGTTTCCTGCCTAGCCTCAAGGAGTGATAGTTCTCAGCTGCAGCTTTGAAAGGTCGTCACCCCCATGATAGCCAACACATCCAGCATTTACTATGGGCCATGTTCTATCCTTAGCACTTTATAGATTTAACTATTTTAATCTCACCCCTGAGTTGGAATTGTTCTGGAAAACAAGACCACTGACCTTTCTGTTAGAATAAGACTTTTGGCTTTACTGAGAGGTGCCTGCAGGAATGAATAGAGAGGGCCCCTTTTCTCCAGTCTCTTTTCCTTGACTGATCTCACCAGGCCTGGGTGGTTTATATCCACGAAAGAGGGTGGGGTGAGTAAAAAAAAAGACAATGGACATTCTTTAGATATAGTAAGGCTCAAAGCACGGTGATCTGGCGAAGCTACAGCATTATGTGGCTCTTGTGTTGACTTAACGCTACATTTGTACACTTTGAGAGCTATTTGTGGAGTGCTGATAACATGTCTTTGAAAGGAGTCACCATCTTCACCCAAGGGGAAGGGCCTTATCAGTTTGCTAGGACTTTCATTTCTTTTCTAACTGACAGCCCAAGGAACAAGTACTCTGTCTATTGTTGGGTAAGATAGATTGATTTCTTTTTCTCAATAATTTATGAGGTGTTTTGCAAGTAATTTATTACTAATGACAGTAAACTACGATGTTTTCAGATGATTTACTTTTAAAAAAATTTTGCAGTATTCAAGATGATAGCTGTAATAATGCCATTCCCACTCATTGTGTTCCAGTATGCTTTCTTGAATGGAGAAAAATGTGGAGTTATAGCTTGCCAGCTGGGAGGGCCATGTCTCAATGCTCAGTGTGTTTGAACATCCCCTTCCATATGTCAGGGTGACACTACTGCCCTATGTATTTAATGCTAGACTTGGAGTATGTTCATCAGAATCTTCCACTTGATTTTGAAACATGGGGGAAGGACAGCTGAATTTTTTCTTGATCTTAATGGGTAAAGTTAAGTTCAGGCTGGTGGCAGGAAGAATAAATATAAAATGTAAGAAAACTTAAAGAATAATGCATTTATTGATTTGGTCCCTTAATTCATAAATGTATCCCATACTCTAAATTCTCTTCCCCTCTCCACCTACATGCAGGAGAATTTAAAAATACAGATTGGATCGAAGGGAAATGATTACTTTTAATCCTTTTCTGCCCATTGCTCACAGTCCCATCTATAATCCAACCTCAGCCACCCTCACTGAGCTTTCTCTTTAAATTTGGTAGCCTTTGTGTTCTTACCCGCCAGTATTTGCTTTGGCTCTTGAGTCTCCAAGGGACAGGGACCCACATCTGAATTGCTCTGGAAAAAGTCTTTTACAAAAAAGTGCCCAAAAAAGGGCCTTTGGCATGCAAATGACTGCCATGGCCCTTTGGCATGGCCTTTGTGATGCAGATGACTAGGGATCAGAGAAGAACTGCAGCCCAGCCCAGCCAATTGCCAGGGAGACATTTGCTGCCTCTGTTTATGCCCCCATGTTAAGTGGCAACACCATCAAAATGTAGACCTGCACTTTCTACTGAAGGGACTACCCAAGGCTGAGCTTTTCCTTAGTAAACATGGCTGAAGCTCGCTCCTCCTGTTGAGCTGATCAGGACTGAGTGAGGCATCTGGATCCCTGGGTGGCTGTGTGTGCCTATGTGTGTGTGTGTGTGTGTGTGTACATGCACATGATATATGCCTGCACACATACCTCAAACCAGTGGTCTCCACGGTTTCTTTTCCTATTTCAAATGAATGATATGGAATGACCAGAGAGAAATTTATTTTGGATTTTCATGTTATCAAAGCAAAAAAATTCACTCCAAATTCATGTTTTGTAATTGCTATATTGAAATCGATTATTTCTCCTTTAGCCTTCATTATTTCCTCCATGCAAGCACCTGTCCTCTATTTGATCTCTCCACATAGTCTATTCACCCATTGCACCATCCACCATTCATTAAGAATTCCTCATGTGCCAGGCATTGGAAAGGAAAAATACTTACAGTCTTGTTCACATGGACTCAGGCTGAGGTTATCACTAAAGAGGGCACAAAGACAGTCTAGAAACACAGAACTCATCAGAACTTGGGAAAAAAGGCCAAGAGTCTTCAGGCTCCTAAGCCTCAGTTCATTATGACTTAGAGTAGTTGTCTGCCAACTGTAGTTCCCAAAGAGCTTGTTTAAAAATTTAGCCTCTGGTGCCAACCCCCCTCTGAGATTAAGAGTCAGTAAATATTGGGTGTTCCTTAAGCACATGCATCTTAACAGGTACCTGGTGATTCTGCTGCAGATGGTCTGCTGACCACAGAGAACACAGATTTAGAAACTCCAAGTCTCATCATCCTGCTTTAGTGGTCCATTCATAACTGCTTTACTTTGCTTTGTGGTTCAGATCAATTTCTTGTTCAGAAGATTGTTGAGATCCTTGTGGAATTAGTTGTGCAAAGCCCTAGAGACAGAGACAGGCTTCAGAGGAAGTTTTTTTTTTTTTTTTTTTTTTTTTTTTTTTGCTGCTTCCCATCCCATGACAGTCTTTTGGACTATTTTGAATATTGGACAGAGGCTGAAAATGTACTTGGCTTTTGCATGTTAGCAGAAACTGGACTCCAGAGAAGGCTTGCCAAGCATTTCTAAAGAACCAGACTCTCTCATGCCTTGATTAAAAGGAACTTGTTTTGTTTGAGGTCAGGGTAATTCTAGTGTGTCTAATGGTAAAACATCTAGACATATGTTTTTGAGATTATATCTCCTCTTGCCTCTTTGTTTAAGTTGTACACATCCTTTGCACCATTTCCTCCTGGACAATGACAAGTTAACTAGAGGCCTTGCTCCTGTGTCCTATGTGCTTC